>CM029601.1:55478312-55993836 GCA_017311375.1 Mytilus coruscus
GATTAAACTGTAAGGAGGATCAATCATTATGCGAGATGTGGAACCTTTAAATTTGCAAAATTTTAACCGAACACTGCAACTTTCATTTAATGGCACCCCCTTATTACTGTTGTATTTAAACTCCATTTACCTTCTAATGAATATTACTATTTCTATGAACAAATATTGTTTGGATGTTTCTTTATCAATTGATACAAATCCCATTTATAAAGCTTAATGTTGACAAAATTACTTTAAACAGAAGTTTTTATTTACTTGACTCTTCTCAAAGCATTATGCACATTCTAGCAATGAACATTCAGAAAAGCGTTTGCAATACAATGACTATATTTCTTGAGTTTTCAATAAGAAGATACAGAAGAGGCAACGTTTAACACTCCACAATTTTCACACTGAAAAATCATCAAACACTTAGTCTAGTGCTCCCATTGTATGTAAATGTACAAATCAGACGAGACTTGTTCATATTTTTGTCCATTTGAGTTTTAGACACATATGGGAGACCTTTTTGTAAATTTCTTTTCTAATTTAACTCGTAATGAATGTTTTCTAATTTAACTCGTATTGAATAACATATACATTTTCCTGTTTGTGTTATTGTTTTTGGACACTCCACATCATGTTTTGGTTCAGATAAAGAGTCTGGTTTTACCGGCTTAGTAATTACTTCTTGAAAATAATTTCCGTCTCCCTTGGTTATTCCGTTTCGGGACATCTTTCTTTTGGGTGTCATGTCCTAAATGTTTATATCGATATGACTTTTAAAAAATTCGCATGTTATTAGGTAAAAAGAACTCATATTTGTAAGAAGATGAGGAACCATAATTTGAAATTGTGTTCTCGTCCAAAATATGCATGAAATATTTGTTGTATAATCCTATTACTAGTACCATAGCCATAACCTTATCCTAACACTAGTCATAACCTAACCCTAAACTGAACCTTTGCCCAAAATTTTACCCTTAGTCAAACGTGAAGGTCCCTAGTAAATGAAGGCCGGTGCATCGCTATATCGATCCTATGAAAAGAGGTCTTCAAAAATATCCCCGCCATATATTCACGAGCCCGTCCAATGTCAGAACGTTAATGGTTGTCTTTTTTATATCTTAATATGTTAGTTATTAGGAGAATGTGGTAAAGACGGCAGATGGGTGGATTGGCGTTAAATATCCAGTGCCAAATTTTACATATATATCAGAACGATTTCATATAAATTAGATATAAATATTAACTCTAGTTTATACTAGACCGACACGCTGGGCTCCATTTTAATAGTACAAGTCCACAGGAACACATCTCAACCTACCCGATCAAATTATTTTGACACCGAGCCAACCATTTTTTGCTCTTACTCCTAAATGCAGCGTTATTAGCGGAAAAACTGCAATTCCCAAATGTTAAGTCAGGTTTTACTCGGCCAGGAATAAGTGAACACACTACATGCACAACGAGAGCACATAGGCGGTGCTGACGGCAGATTTGTTGGTTGCTTCTGTTTAATCTATTCTGAACTTTTTTCGAGAAAAGAAGACTCGAGAAGATTTAATGCTTGACATTTTATATGAAACACGTCTATTGGGAATGCATGTTGACCTCTAGATCTATTTCTGTTGAATTTCTGTTTCATTAGCTTTTTATCCAATATTTTGTTTTGATTTTCAATGGCCTTAATTTTCGGGATTTGCTTGGCCTTCTAATTGTTTTGAGCGTCATTCGTGAGTCTTATGTAGAAAAAACGCACAAATGGCATACTCATCTATAAGCATGGTATATTTGATCAGTTTTTACAACCACTGCTGATTGGCGTTTCGTTCCCTAGGGTATCAATTGATTTTGTTTTCCAACTGTTTTGAATCGAGCGCCACTAACAAGTCTTATATTTACGAAACGCACGTTTGGTTAACTCAACTAAAAGTCTGAGGTCAGTTTTTATTCATATCAATGAAACGTGAAAGGACATGCTTTCCATGTCGTCGCACCTGGTCTCGCTCAGTTTGGAATTGTAGGCGATTCAGACTGTTTTCTGACATTATAATACTTAAGCTTGATCTGACTTTGGTGTGCTGCCTGTCATAGACTTAAACCATACACGGCAAAATGAATAACACTCCTTCATAGTTCATAACGAACTTCAATATTAACTGTGTACTCTCTAAACTTTTCAGCAAGACAATCAAGAGTGCAATTCAAAGTAATTCAAAGAATATATTGTATAATCAATACCTTGACTTAGTGATGTTTTTCACTTTCTTTTTACGTGACTGTCAATTTTTGATAGCAATCCTCATTTTAACGTCATTTTAACTTCTGTGTTATTAGGGTTTTAATTTCGCATGTAGATTTCCTTTTAGATTGAACATAAATATGACCGATTTTAGAATTCTTAGTACCGAATTTCAAATTAAATGTCAATATAAAGGAGAAAATGAGGCGGTACAGCTAAAAGAGAAAATGTTTTAGTGCACACAATACCATAAATCTTATTTTGATTTTATACATGTATAAAACAAACAAAATAATAAAACGCACCATAGTGTAATAGCTGAATTAATTCTAGACTAAAATCAATAAACGATAAGATTGTTCGTGCTTACTTTATCTTATACTTAAATTAGGACCATTTGGATGTGTCACTCTACTGTATAACCAATAACGTTTAGCTTGCTTATAATAAAAAGACATATTGTCTAATAATGGTATTGTTAAGCGTCCGTTACTTACATTAATTGCAAATTTGACAAAAGAAACGTCACTAACAAGACAGATTATTGAGCACTTTATTGTTTGTACTTTAGGATACATCTAACAAGAAACAAGTACTTTTCGTAATGGCATTACCTAAGCGATTAAATTTTTCTTAATTTTCATAATTGCATTTAAACTATGGTTGAAACTCTCTTGGGTAAGGTTGACCTCAGACTCAACTGTACTGTTTAGAAAATATTATAAGTAATAACATTATCAGCAATTTTTCCGCACCATATGCGCATTACGCCTGTGGTGTCGCCTCATAAAAATGCCAGACTATAGACTTTGCCGTGAAGTGTTCCGTTAAGACGTTGACACCTCTACACGCTACAAGAATACTCGGTTTAACAGCATCTTACACATTTGATTAACAACAGTAGCGACAACATTTCTACAAACTACGTAATAGAACCAGTCAAAAGTTAATGTGTGAATGTCTTTAATGGATGACTGTAGTGCGTACAATGCTAAAATTGAGAACGTATAAAACTTTAAGTCCAAATTTTCAACGGAACCATATATATGTGAAAAGACATTTATCAAGGTTCAGCAATTGCAAGGATTCGCTCTGGAACCTTTCCTTTAGAAATTGAATTAGGTGATAGCGCATCATAAGCCTATATGGCTGGCTGAATCATAATGCTAATACTCATTGTACATTATATTGTATATATTTAGGTTGCACTATAATAAACTATTTATTTATCTTTTATTCATTCATTCATTCAATTAATGTCTCTTCGGTGGTGCTTGAGACCAGACTATTTGAAAATCCAAAACTTTAAAAAACAAACGAAGAACTTATAAACCAAAATGGATAAAAAGTGTAGCTACAATCCGGGCAAGGAATCAGAGCTTTGCATGGGTGAGATATATTCCTTAATTTAAGATAATTTCCAAAATTTTGTAACAGCAAATTTTCATAGCACAATATCGTATTTTCATGCCAGTACCGAAGTACTAGCTACAGGGCTGTTGATACCATCGAGGAGTAACAGTCAACCAGCAGAGGTATCGATCCAACGGTAGTAATAACATAAACGGTGCCAAATTTTTCGCTCCAGATTGGTGCACGAACGCTATTTGTATTTGGCTCACCCAAATTCTTGTCTCAAGCATTCAAGATGAAGATTATTTGTAAAACAAAGTTGTCGTCTGCACTAAAATCGGTATCAATTGTTTTATTGTTTTCAGATATTCAACCATTAAATGAAGTGTAATTCGTTGTCTAGTCGTGAATGCTATATTACAGTCGTTTTAGAGTTAGTGTGACAAGTCTTACTAGTAGTCTATCTATTTATCTGCCAACACAACCACTGGACTAATAATTGACTATTGCTATTTAATCTATTCTTCACAATTTTATTTGGTAGCGCTTCATGTACCTCAACATTATCTTGTATAGTATAATTATCCAGTTATCATAAAATACTTGATAGTTGACACACACAAAAAATCATATTTAAGTTTAAATTAATGAATTGTAAATTAATTTAAGCTTTACAAGGACTCTTTAACCACGAAAAGAATGATTATTTATCAAATACCCAATAAATGAATATTTCTGTATTTTATCAACTCCATATAACCAAGGAGGTTATATTAGATCTAACATAACCTCCTTGGTGTAACTCAATGATAAACGCGGCAACTTTAATTAATAATCCATTTAAACTGTTACATTAGAAAATGAAAGGATATGGAGTAAATGTACATGAGACAAAATCGCACACAATACATAGAAAACATAGAAAATTATCAATGAACAGGGCTTTTATTCCTGTTCTTCATCTTGACAGTTGATGTAGGGTCTTCAACAATGAACGAATCATTCATACCCTACAACAAGGTCAAGACGGCCCCTAGCGTCGACTTAAGCGGTACTATTGATAAAAAAATAAGCCACAGTTCACTTTCTTGCTCCCCACCCGCCTCGGAGTGCCAACTTGTGCGATGCTTGTGTACGACGGTTCTCCAGTCGAAAGCACCAGGGATACAAGAAAAGTGCAGTAATTTTGAAAGACATCGATCGCCGCTAAAATATGCCTTGAAGTTACACATGTCGGGAGCGGTCAATGAATTACATAATTTATAATTACGGGCGAGGTTTTTCAACATATATTTGTCATACATTGCCCAACAAAAGACCAATAATTTCGAAACAATAAATGATAGACAATACACTCACACCACATCTTCCTATATCTATATAAAACTAAATGCTCGGCAGCTATAGACCGAATCCTCGGTTTCATATTGTCAGAGTTTGCCTCCTGTCATAACTGTCGGTCCTCTCACATTCCGTGGAAAGGCAATTTGTCCCGTTTGCACTGCACTGTCGAAAAAGAAACGGAGAAGTTTATTGTAGCATTGGTATGAGAATTGTTTCAAAGTTGTATAGAATTTTTACGTAGCAACACCAGATTTGATTTGAATTTAACTGAAATAGCAATATGCGATGAACTACGAAGAATAACACCTTCAAAGGACTGTTATACGCGGTTTTCTATATTCATAGAAATAGATAGTATTTACTAGTATCTTATTAAAAGGTTTTTGACAATTTTTTTCTCTAAAAGTTTGTACTTTAAATATCTAACCTTATATAATTTGGATTAATGTGTCCCGTCTATCAAGAAATTTATAAGATGTGCGTCTGTTGTCATTGTATATAAAGGACAATCAAACAATTATTAGACAATAGATATAGGAAGATGTGGTATGAGTGCCAATGAGACAACTCTCCATCCAAGTAACAATTTATAAAAGTAAACCATTATACAGGTCAATGTACGGCCTTCAACACGGAGCCTTGGCTCACACCGAACAGCAAGCTATAAAGGGCCCCAAAATTACTAGTGTAAAACCATTCAAACGGGAAAACCAACGGTCTAATCTATATAAAACGAGAAACGAGAAACACGTATGAATTACATAAACAGACGACAACTACTGTACTACTGTACATCAGATTCCTGACTTAGGACAGGTGCAAATATTTGCAGCGGGATTAAACGTTTTAATGGTACCAAACCTTCTCCTTTTTCTGAAACAATGGTATAACATCACAGTCTACAAAACAAGCTATTTTGTGATATGTTAAGCGTTACCAACTGAATTTGTAAAGAACAAATCATCAAAATGATTAGATCTAGATAATTTTGTGCTATGTGAAGTGTTACTAAATAAAATTGTTAAGAATGAATTAACAAACTATAATCAATTATCAATCAGTCCAGTGGTTATATTTGTAGTCTTTCTATAAGACTACACGAAAGACTTGTCACTCTTACTCTAAATTGTGCGTGTGGAGAGAGGCTATGAAACGTTTTCTTCTGACAGACTTACTCAAACTTATCAAGAACTAAATGCTTGCGGCGACTCAACAAACGAATGAAAATGCCAAACAAAATCATATCTTATTAAGAAATATCTAGAGTTCAACACAAAGTCTTCCACAATAGAAAAATGACTAAACAATATGTCAAGCTCCAAATCAGTTTTTTGTTTGTTTGTACACCAGTAGTGCCGGTTGTATCAGCTTGCGCTGTCCCTTTATTTTCTGATCGCAGTGACATTTTCTCTTTTCCACTCCGGGTTGTTCGCATGTTTGCTTGCAGTAACTTTACTAACAATTAAAATGTTACCATCAATTTCTTGAATATAACAATTGTGAGGATATAAATTGCTTCCAAAAGTTTACATTCAGCGTCAGAGTTGCGTCGAAGTTGCAAGTTTTACATCTAGCCATAAACACGTGAAAACCAGTAAGTGAACAATTTTTTATTAAATCGCAAAAAAATAATATATTTTTATATAGTACTCATCAGATAAATAAAACAAGTACTTAGTATTGCATGGTTGGTAATTCGTGGACAACAAAAGATACTTAACGGTGTCTATGGACAATTTAGGAATATGCTTTGAAATACTATAAAAAATAAAAAACCAAACAAACAAGTTTTGGGTTTAGATCTAAAAGTGAAAGAGCAATATTTAAGAAATTTCAATACTGTTGCATTTTCAGTAAAAAGCCATTTTCTTATATTGTCCGAATGATCATGTAATATAGAAAACACGTCACATGCAATGGTCTGCTGGATATTTACAATTATTTGAAAACTAGTAAATGTTTTTAAAACAACCTCATGTATTTGTCTTTATTATATACTTAGTAGTATATACAAGTAAATTGTATGTGTAATACAATCAATGGCAATCGTGCTGTATCAGCCAACCGTGATGGTATCGATATCAGTCACGGTTGCAAAGGCTTTAACAATCCCCTAATCTGTATGACGTCACGTAATCGATATCAGTCACGGTTACAAGAGCTTTATCAAACCCCTTATATATGTTTCACGTCATGTCACGTGAAAAAAACATCTAAATTAGTTGTACTTGAGGTACATGTATATAATAAAGTGTATATGATATGACTTGTTCAATATCACACTCTGTATTAACCCCTCAACCAATATAATCCCTCGAGCAGAGCTCTTGGGATTATATTGGTGTCTCGGGTTGATACAGGTGTGATATTGAAAAAGCCATATGATATTCTCTATTTATAATGTTAACATGATTTAAACGTATGCTACCGATTTCAATGCACCTGACGAGTGCTTCCAGAATGTTCAAGACAAAATGTACTAACTTAAGAATATAAACTATTGATAATGATGTACTTGATGTAACAAAGCATGGAAGAAAGTAAAATCGTTGATTAATTAATCAATTTTATACGTAATATTTACATATGTTGTCCTGGAGCTTGTTTATTTTGGCTATACATATAAAAAGTAAAATAGCAAAAATACCGAACTCCAAGGAATATTCAAAACGGAAAGTCCCTTATCAAATGGCAAAATCAAAAGCTCAAACACACCAAACGAATGGAAAACAAATGTCATATTCCTGACTTGGTACAGGCATTTCCTTATGTAAAAAATAGTGGATTTAACCTGGTTGTATAGCTGGCTAAACCTCTCACTTGTACGACAGTCGCATAAAATTCCATTATATTGACAACAATGTGTGAACAAAACAAACAGACATAATAGGTAAAAATGTCAAACATAGGGGTACAGTAGTCAACATTGTGTTATAATCTTAATCACTATAAAAACAAACAAATATGTCAACAAAGAAAAACAAAATGGCATATAGACAAAGCATACAAGTAAAAATGAAAGACAAGAATACAAAAATTGACCATAGCACAATAACACAATGACGGGATATATAAGTACCGAGCCACGCCAAAGGATATTACCAAAAATGGACTGAACAGTAAAGGTTAATAATTTACAAAGACAAATAAAAGAACGTAATTAAGATGATAAACAACGTCATATTTTGCTTTCAAGTAAAATCCTTTTGAAATCATAAATAATCAATATATGAAGGTCTGGATGGGGGTCCTTCATATCTGTATTCTTTAATTTTTAGGTAAATTTTTCTATTCTCTATTTATTTTGCCCATTACTCTCTATCCTTTAAATTTCAGCCCCTAATATACGCTATTCTTTATTATTTTTGTCTATTTTTGCTTACTCTTTATTTGTTTTGCCCTTTATTCTGCACTCTTTATTCTCTATTCTGTAAACCCCATCCAGACCTAATATATGTATCTTGGATCATATATAGAAATGATTGTCATATAATCATGTCTGTTTCTGTACCCAAGGTAAATGATCAAACTGGCAAACAAGTTTTGTGTAAAATTGAGAATGGAAATGGGGAAATATGTTACATGTACGATACGATACTGTATATGGATAATAGATTTGGGTATGCCCCTTGATGAGACCGAAACCTAACATCGCAATATATAATTAAAACAGTATCGAGAATCATCAGTGCCTTTAGTTACTAAAAGAAATAACAAAGAAAATTAAGAATGCTCGCCTCTCAAATCTTTAATTTTTGCTCTGACCCTTTGTATCTCCTTGGAAATCCCTATATTTGCGATATTAAAGAGGCATGCTTAGCGGAGAAGCAACTAATGCCAGTTTCAAGCCAGGTTTTTGCTTTTGGATTGAAATAAATATATAGGCGAAGCGCTATGTCGAGAGAACCGATGCGGTACTGACAACAGATCTTAGTAGTTTCTGGTGTGTTTTTATTCAGTACTCAGAATATATCATATGAAACTGGGCTATTGTTGAAGATTGCGCATGTAGCCTTTTAAATATCTTGAGGATTTTCTGTCGTTGGGTTGCAGTATTATTCAGATTTTGCTTTTCAATGCTCTTAAACTTTATAATTGATTTGGCCTTCCATTTATTTCCAAGCACTGCTCACGAGTCTTATGTAGACGACATGCACGTCTGACATACTAAATTATAAGGCTGATATTTTTGATCAGTGTGTACAACAAGTGTTTCGATGTCACATGAAAAGTCATTGATACGGTCATTACCGTTTATTAAATATTAAGATCATTCGAAAAACTAACTTTTTCCTATCCCCAAATGAAGATGGCCTTAGCCAGGCTTTACACACATTTCTTTGTTTTCAATGCTCTCCAACTTCGTAATTAATTTTACCTTCCAACTGTTTCGATTCTTGTGCCACTGAGGAGTTGTATGTAGACAAAACGTGTAAATGGTGTAGTAATTTAGAACGCATGTTTCTTTGGTCAGTTTTTACTCGTATTCATTAAACTTGAAAAGGACATGCTTACCATTTCGACGCACCTGGTCTCGCTCAGTTCTGAATTTTAGGCGATTTATATTTGTTTTCATTCCCATGTTAGTTCATGTTTGGAAATATAATATTTGATCTTACTTTGGTAAACTGCCTGACATCGACTAAAAAAACACGGCAAAATAGATTAACCCTTAGTTACACTTCATAACCAATTTCAATATATACATTGTGCTCTCCGAACTTATCAAGACAATCAAGAAAGTTATTCAAAGTAACGAAAAGAAATATATTTTATGTTCTAATTCGTTAACTCAATCGAACATAATACATTTATCAATACAATACAAAACTCTCACATAGAAGAAGTGACTTGCAAAATTCATGTGCAATTTTTATTCAGATAATAAATACACGTTATTAATTTTATCTCAATGAAAAATTTCAAACTCTGTCTCTACATAGCGCTTCGATATTTGCGACCCATCCTTAACTATCAACCTGTACATAAATAATTTTCATAATTATTTATTTGGAAAAACCTCTAGTACACCTGACTGCAATGACTGGAATGACTTGAACTACTATCAAACTACTCGTGCATGAAATTCTACCGGTATTCTTTTATATATCCAATCAAACAGACCTATTTATAAAAACCATAAACACGTGTTCCTTAAAAACACAATACACTTGTATCGATATATGTAAAACTTTGAAAAGTATAAGTTTAATTAAAACATTCACCTTGTGATGTTTTTACGTGTCAATTTTTGTCAGCAATCCTCATTTTGATATCATTATAAATATCTTTTATTTTTTGTCATGTTGATTTCCTTTAAATTGAATAAAAATATCCAACAACATACATGACCGATTTTACAATTCATAGTACCGAATTTCATAATAAAGAAGAAAATGAAGCGTTCCAATTACCAGTTATGGAGAAAATTATCTGTGGAATACTTCGCTTACACTTGCATGATATCTTATCAGTATTTCATACAGCTATAAATTAGAAAGTTAAAAACCGCTCTATATTTTCATAGATAAATTAATTCTAGAAAAATAACATTTAATAAAAAGTTTTTTCTTGCTTACACTTTATGAAATGCGAATTAGGGATGTTGTGTCACTCTACTGTTTAACCAATAACCTTTATTTTTTTCCGTAAAATGACAAGAGATTGCAAGCCATGTTGTCCAATATTTGATTGCTTAACGTTCATTACTTACATTAATTGCAAATTCGACATAAGATTTGTCACTATCAAGACACTTTATTGTTTGTACTTTATGATACCATCTACCAAAAATCAAGAATAAGTACTTTTGCTATTGGCATGATTTAAACGATTCAATTTGTTGTTTTATATTAAACAGTATAGCAAAATTCGCATAAAGTAAACACTTCATTTAATTAGGTTGAGGTAAAATTACAGAACAAGAAAATTAACAGTCTGTATTTTTCGTTTAAATCACGTCAGTACTAAAGCACTGGTTATTATACATTGGTCAGTTGTATCCATGGAAATGACATCTCTTTCCCGACAGGATCCTTTGCTTTTATATTTTGAACATAAGGTTTTTAATCGGTTGTTTCACATATCAGGTGATAGATATATTTCTTCAAACAAACATGGTATTTTTCTTTCATGCCATCATTCGGAATCTTCAAAAATAATTATAAAATTCGAAACCATAAATAATTATATTTCTTCAATATTTAAAACTTGACGATTTTTTTCACATACATATGGTGCTTCAAATAAATTTCGGTATCTTGTGTCATGGACGCAATGTGATATCAATATTATGATTCTAAGATGAGAAATGTGAGTGTCTGAATATGAATACGTTTAACTTTAGATTACTAGTATAAACTATTGATAATGATGCACTTGATGTAGCAAAGCATGGAAGAAAGTAAAAATCGTTGATTAATTAATCAATTTTATACGTAATATTTACATACGTTGTCCTGGATCTTGTTTATTTTGTCTATGAATATTTTCCTTTAAGCCAAATCGTTTTGAAATCATACATGATCAATATATTAAGGTCTGAATGGGGGCTCCTTCATAACTATATTCTTTAATTTTAAGTCATTTTTCTATATTCTTTATTATTTTTTTTGGGGGAGGGGCATTATTCTCTATTCTTTATATTTCAGCCCCCATTATATTACGCTTTTCTTTATTATTATTGCCTATTTTTCTCTATTCCTTATTTTTTTACCATTTATTCTGCACTTTTTGCCAATTATTCTTTATTTTGTAAACCCCAGCCAGACCCTCATATATGTATCTTGGATCATATATAGAAGTGATTTTCATAAAATCATGTCTGTTTCTGTACCCAAGGTAAATGATCAAACTGGCATAAAAGTTTTATGTAACATTAATGTTTCCCCCGGGTATAGAAAAAGACACAGATGTCATGCTTTAGTTTTTATGTTGTATATCGATAAAATGGTATTAAGACTAAAGCTACGCAAAAATTCTGTCATATAACACTAACACTATGTATACACGTGCAGCACGATACTGTATATGGATAAAAGTATATAGGATACGCCCCGATGAGACAGAAACCCAAACACACAATAAAACCAGAAAAACACATATGAGTGAATATATGATCTTTAATAAAAAAAGGTTTAATATCAAAGTGCAAATGTGAAAATAAGGAAAATTTGGGATAATAGTATACGTCAATGATAAAGTAACCCAACGAGGCAGAAAACTAGATACATCAACAATTAAAGCAAATTCTAAATAAAACGGTTTCTGTGGATCCCCTTGGTTCTTTTTTTAACTTTGAGCCTTCATTGTGCATTTATAATTTTGATCACGTGGTCAAATGTTCGAAAATACGACATAATGTTGTAAAACCTAAAATACAAAAAACAAGTAGATTATGTATGATTGCAAATGAGAAAACAATCCACCAGAGACAAACGGATTAGAATGTGAACCACTACAAGTCACTGTACGGCCTTCAACGATGAACAAAAGTCAACCGTTGAGTTAGACATCAATGGTCTATGCATGAAAAAAATGTGAAACAATTCCAAAAAGAAAATCATCGGACTGATTTTAGCTAAAACAATTATAGCAGTCAGCTGTTATACTGTGGATCTAAGTACAGATCAAAGGAGTTTTGAAAAAAAAACACAGTTTTGAAATAGCGTTATGGGAAACTGGTCCGATCAATTTTAGTATAATTTGTCTAATATAATGAGATAGTGTTTCATATTTTGAACAATTAAGGTGTCAGACCACCAATTAAATATCCCTATCTGTTCAACCAAATTTTGCAATTTTCACAGCTTTCTTAATATTTTACCTTAAGTTTAACTTCATAGAAACCAGGTATATCCTGAATTGTACATGTATCAGCTTTCTGCATGCCAATTTTCAACATACATTTAAAGCCTTCTAAGAAAAAAACTGACCTTCAAAAAGAGGTACTCCAAAAATAACCCCTGGTTTTCTGAAATCTTAAATTAGTATACTATGGAGCGCATTAATCCTCAATTTTTAATGCAAACTCATAGACAAGTAAATTTTGGCTCAAAATGGTCTAAATATATTTCTCTTTCACCAAAAGTTTCATTTCTGCAAATTTGTTGGTTAGTTTAAGTAAACAAGGACATCAAAAGCACTATTTTGTGTCAGAGTAGGGCTACTTTTACATACGTTCTAAATTAGAGGGAGTAATTGGTGGTCTGACACCTAAAGAGACAAAAAAGTTGATCAGAATTCTTTTGTTTTGCTTTATTCTTAATCCTTAGTCAATTTGTAGTTAAAACAGCCTATCTGAACATAATGCGACTTATATTACAAATTTCACAGCTCAATTTAAACTGACTGTAATGTATGACTTTGATAGAAAATACTTGAAAATTTCATTTTGGACTACAGGAACATAAACTTTCAATATCAAGATCAGTTTTATTGATTTTTCCTTGTTTGTTTTACTACTTTAAAGACTTTCCACAATTTTACAATGAGTCAAGTAAAAATCCAAGGTATTGAAGAGTCAAGGAATATTGACCCCTTTTTCACCTGGTGTCAGTAATGGGACTATTAACTGATCAAAAGTGCGGTCATGGTCATTTAACTGTTTTATTTACTATCAGTCAATAAAATTTAAGGTATAAAACTTCCATTTGAGATTATAAATGGGATTTTGAGAGTTTATGCAGTGCTTACATCAGGCTATGTTATCTGCCAAATACATGGTATGACGCAATGATATAAGGGATAAAATAAAATAATTTCATTAAATCTTCCTGACAACAATTTTTTGGGGTAGTAAACAACGTATGTTTTAATGTCTAACACCACAGAAACAACTTACTATCTATTTATAATAATTTAGGACATTTTTTATATGGAAGCATATTGTCAGGGTCCGAAAAGCTAAAAATAGAACAAATTTAGGTTTAAGGCTCTAAATTTGCAATATCTGACTTTTGCCCAAAAAGATTCAAATGTGGCTACTATCATTTCATTTGATCAGTTAAGACAAAAAATCAATCGTTTTCTGATTTTGGGGTTTCACCGCATTTCACTTAAAGGTGTCAGACCAACAATTAAATATCCCTATCTGTTCAACCAAATTTTGCAATTTTCACAGCTTTCTTAATATTTTACCTTAAGTTTAACTTCATAGAAACCAGGTATATCCTGAATTGTACATGTATCAGCTTTCTGCATGCCAATTTTCAACATACATTTAAAGCCTTCTAAGAAAAAAACTGACCTTCAAAAAGAGGTACTCCAAAAATAACCCCTGGTTTTCTGGAAATCTTAAATTAGTATACTATGGAGCGCATTAATCCTCAATTTTTAATGCAAACTCATAGACAAGTAAATTTTGGCTCAAAATGGTCTAAATATATTTCTCTTTCACCAAAAGTTTCATTTCTGCAAATTTGTTGGTTAGTTTAAGTAAACAAGGACATCAAAAGCACTATTTTGTGTCAGAGTAGGGCTACTTTTACATACGTTCTAAATTAGAGGGAGTAATTGGTGGTCTGACACCTAAAGAGACAAAAAAGTTGATCAGAATTCTTTTGTTTTGCTTTATTCTTAATCCTTAGTCAATTTGTAGTTAAAAACAGCCTATCTGAACATAATGCGACTTATATTACAAATTTCACAGCTCAATTTAAACTGACTGTAATGTATGACTTTGATAGAAAATACTTGAAAATTTCATTTTGGACTACAGGAACATAAACTTTCAATATCAAGATCAGTTTTTATTGATTTTTCCTTGTTTGTTTTACTACTTTAAAGACTTTCCACAATTTTTACAATGAGTCAAGTAAAAAATCCAAGGTATTGAAGAGTCAAGGAATATTGACCCCCCTTTTTTCACCTGGTGTCAGTAATGGGACTATTAACTGATCAAAAGTGCGGTCATGGTCATTTAACTGTTTTTATTTACTATCAGTCAATAAAATTTAAGGTATAAAACTTCCATTTGAGATTATAAATGGGATTTTTGAGAGTTTATGCAGTGCTTACATCAGGCTATGTTATCTGCCAAATACATGGTATGACGCAATGATATAAGGGATAAAAATAAAATAATTTCATTAAATCTTCCTGACAACAATTTTTTTGGGGTAGTAAACAACGTATGTTTTAATGTCTAACACCACAGAAACAACTTACTATCTATTTATAATAATTTAGGACATTTTTTTATATGGAAGCATATTGTCAGGGTCCGAAAAGCTAAAAATAGAACAAATTTAGGTTTAAGGCTCTAAATTTGCAATATCTGACTTTTTGCCCAAAAAAAGATTCAAATGTGGCTACTATCATTTCATTTGATCAGTTAAGACAAAAAAATCAATCGTTTTCTGATTTTGGGGTTTCACCGCATTTCACTTAAAGGTGTCAGACCACCAATTAAATATCCCTATCTGTTCAACCAAATTTTGCAATTTTCACAGCTTTCTTAATATTTTACCTTAAGTTTAACTTCATAGAAACCAGGTATATCCTGAATTGTACATGTATCAGCTTTCTGCATGCCAATTTTCAACATACATTTAAAGCCTTCTAAGAAAAAACTGACCTTCAAAAGAGGTACTCCAAAAATAACCCTGGTTTTCTGGAAATCTTAAATTAGTATACTATGGAGCGCATTAATCCTCAATTTTAATGCAAACTCATAGACAAGTAAATTTTGGCTCAAAATGGTCTAAATATATTTCTCTTTCACCAAAAGTTTCATTTCTGCAAATTTGTTGGTTAGTTTAAGTAAACAAGGACATCAAAAGCACTATTTTGTGTCAGAGTAGGGCTACTTTACATACGTTCTAAATTAGAGGAGTAATTGGTGGTCTGACACCTTAAAGCAACCGGAAATGTTGAGTCATTAGATACATATCTTCAAGATTTTCGTCTGCATGGTCGCGCTTTTCAAAATCAATGTGAGTTTTATTTGATTTCTTTGTTTTGCTATGTTGCAATTTCAGGTTATATGAAGTGTTGATCAAAATAATATTAAACAAAAAATACGTAAGTATTACACTCTATTGAAAATTTTTCCCTTCAATTTTTTTCAACAACGTTTTCTGTTTTATAGTAAATTCATCATTTTCTTTAGAAAACATTTACTTAGACAAGACATATATTATTGGAAACCCGGACAATTTTTTCCGTACATCAAACTTAAACAAAGTCAAACAGACCAAATATGATGCCTGTGCTTGTATAACCCCACCAGGAAAGCTCAGTGCAACAAGATTAGAAAACAAAAAAGTACTTATACAAATCAGTTATATTTCTGTATGAAACATGTACTTAGACAAGACACCCAATCTCTTATGAATTTAAAATTTAATTCCTATTTACAAACCAAATTAATGCACGAAGCATTTATTAATATGTTTGTCGATAACATCATACCAGATTTTGATTTGCAGAAGGGGGTGACAAAATGAATTGAATTAGAGATATTTTTTTAGATATACATATTTTTATGGGGTATAAATGCAACATTTTTGGTAAACTTTAGGACAATTTGGGTATCTGAAAAAGTTCTTTAACTGGATTTGAATATTTTTGATATTTTATGCTTGGAAGATTATATTCCTTGTCTCTAACGGATCTAAGTACAGACGAATTTGCGATTTTCTTCCTATGGAATGCATTTCCATTTGTCAATATTCTCATGAAGTTTCTACGTTATAAAAACAATAAAATATTTTAAACAAAATGTAAATGTTTTTTGTCTACAATATTTACGTTTCAGTATTTAGTTTATTCGTACTTTCAGAGTATCATGATGCCAAGTGCATTCGACATTTTTAAAGACATACTTTATATCTGTCATATTTTGAAATGAACCTTGCGTAATATTGGTATAAATGTTTCAAAATTTTTCAAGCAGATTTAGGATTAAATTTTAATAAGAGGATTTGAGTCACATCTGCACGTTTGTGGTAAGCCTCTTATTCTAATTCTGGAAAACAATGGCAATGTAATCATTATAGTTATAGAAATAATAAAATGTTGTATTATTGCCAATGAGAAAAACTCTCCACCAGACACCAAATGACGTAGGACGTCATATATCTTTTATGTGAAAACGACATTGAAAATTTTTTCACAAGACGGTTATAGGACTCTTGCACCGTAAAAAGCAGATCAGTCGCGAATCACATTTTTCAAAGATTTTGATATTTTAAAATTTTTATGAATCTTCAGTGATATGAAACGTTTATACAACTATTTAAATCTATCACAGACTTTACCAGATTAATATGTAAAAATACTCCATTATATCAGCGCTCTAGTCCAGTTTATAAGTACATATTCATCTTAATTCGTTTGCTTCAATGGTGGTGTAATGGCAAGAACGTCACCTCCAGGGAGAAATTTAGTTATTTACCAGTGGCAGTCCAAATTTTCACAAAACCTGACTAATGGATCTATGCTAATTTGTTCTCGTCCTTATTATACGTGAAATATTTGCGATTGAACGTTAAGCAAAAGCAGTAACCAATCAATTGAGTGTTGGTAGTATCCCCCTAGTTTGAATTATAGTATTTTATTGCAGCTATGGTCTCATCATCATTCGCAAGTTGTAATTTTTGTTTTGCACTTCAGATTATATGTTGATGATGCATTTTACTTCTTCAATCTGAATATATATACCAATATATTTTCATTATTTCTGAAGTATTTCAATAAAATATCAATAATTACTTTCCTAACAGAACAATAAACCTGTCTACAGTCAATGATAGAAAAGTACTTATCGGATGGTGTATTTATAGGTGGTATTCCAAATCACATTTCAGTTTTGTTCTCAATCATGTACTTTTCATTAATTTCTAGATTTTCCTTGAACTTGGTATTATAATTTAAGGCTATAGTAGAGTACATTTTCTTTGGAGGTTTGCAAACACGCACTTATATTCCTTGGATACTACATTGAGTATGAATAGTGGGGAAGAAATACATCTAGCAAACTTTCTGAAATAAAAGGCATAAACATTAGTAGAAAATCGCTTTTTCAACAATCCCTATTTTGAAATTTGTTACCCATACGCGATAATAACGTAGTGCGACATCGTTCCCCGAGTTCTGAAAATTGGGGATTGTATCCATTTTACTGTTATTTTAACCGTGAAAAATGAACATAAAAAAGACGAGCAATGAAAAACAATACACCAAGGATGGATAAAGGACAGGAATGTGAGGGTCATATGCACGCTCAAATGCATGTGTCGAAACATAAATGAAAAGTGTTTTTTTTTTTTTTTGGTATGATTTATGAAATAATATTCAGTGTTCTCAGTGGAAAGACAAAGGGTAAAGGAAATGGAGGCAACAGGATAATATCGCGTGTTTGATATGTTTTTTAATAAATCACTTGTCATTCTCTTTCAAACACACATTATCACTTTGGCACAATTTGGGTATCTGTACAAGTTCTTTAACCGGATTTGAATATTTTGGTATTTTATGCTTGGAAGATTTTATTCCTTGTCGCTAACGGATCTAAAAGTAAGGATGAATTTGCAATTTTTCTTCTTATGGTATAGATTTTCTGTTTGTCAATACGTGAAATACGTGAAATATGTGCGACTGAACGATTTTGATTTCCATCTAACTTTATCTCTATACTGTCTTTGTTGTCATTGGGTTCTGAGATATCCACATACGTCATACGTTATCTCAATACTATTTTTGTTTTCATTTAGAACTGAGTTAACTGTATAATATACATGCATCTAACTTTATGTCTATTCTTTCTTTGTTGTCATTGGGTTCTGAGATAACCACATACGTCATACGTTATCTCAATACTATTTTTGTTTTCATTGATAACTGAGCTAACTGTATAATTTGCATACATCTTACTTGATCTCTACATTGTATTTGTTGTCATTGAGTACTGAGATAACCGCCTATATCTAACGTGATCTCAATACTGTTTTTGTTTCACTAAGTATTGAGTTAACTGCTTTATCTGCATACATCTGACTATTTCTCCATACTGTCTTTGTTGCATTTAATACTGATTTAACTATATTCATTGCATACGTATACATAAGTCGAAGACAAACTTAAAACGCTAACGAAAAACGAGATGTCTACAAAACACAACACAGACAACTAAAAACTGAGCCATATAAATGCTACCAAAACCCGCGGCGATTTCAGATGCTCCAGAAGGGTAATCAGATCCTGTTCCTCATGTGGATCTAACTCTTCATTGTCTTTATTGCATACTGAGGTACCTGCATAATATGTATACGTATCACTCGATCTTCATGCTTTGTATGTTGTCATTGATTACTGAATAAACTGTAAAAAAAACTGCCTACGTCTAACTTTATCTTCATGCGGTTTATGCTGTCATAGATTACTGAATTGAATGTATAAATTGCCCACGTCTGACTTGATATGCATGATGTCTTTGACGTCTTTGATGTCATTGATTACTGAATTACCTGTATAAATATCTTTGCACATTTTTTTGTAGCTTTTAAGAAAAAAAATCTTGTAATAAAATTTTAGCTGTATCAGAATCATATAAATTGGACAAACAGTCAAGTTCGACAATGCTTTTTATGTTATCTTTTCAGAGACTGGTCAATAATGTGAGCTTTGCGACCGTTTTCGGTATTGAATTAGAGGCAACACTAGTTTACCGATGCTCAAATCTCATAAATCAATTAATGTTTAAACTCAAGGTAAACAACAAAAACAGTGGAAATAGTAATAGTAAAGAAGCCACTGCGTGCGTCGACAGGATAAGCGTCTACCGCAATGTATAATGCCTCACTCGCGATGCGAATCTGCTCACAAAAATCGGTAAATTTTCTGAAAGTGAAATTAAAGAACTTACTTGATAGGAATCTTTCTATTTTTATCTAATTTTTTTTTCTGTATGAATTCTGCTTAATATGACAACAGTTGGTTTGTAGGGTTGCACAATAAGTACCCATTAGAATACCGACTCTCTGTGAAGATATTAATCCGCATTTTTTGTTGGAATCAGTGTGGTTTTTCACAAAGAAAGGTTTGTCATGACGTAAAACAAGGAATTTGTATCTATGATTCTCATTGGATTAGATAAATCACTGTTTAATGAGGAGATGTAGTCGATATTTCAATTGGGCAATTAGGAATTGTAGTGTGGAGGTCTAAAACGGCAAAAGTTTTGATATTAATGCAAAATTGCATTGATTGTGATTGAAGATTCTGGAGAAGATCTTTAAAATTTTTAAGAATCGACATCTGATAAATACCACTCGTTGAATACACTCCGTCAAAATATTTCTGAAACACTTTTTCATCATAGAAAAAATGGAAGTAGATATAGTCTTGTTGAACATTTAGACGACCAGGATATATATCGTTCTTTTGGTGATTTTTATGAAGTTTAGGTATCCAGTATAAGGTAAGGAAATTTTTATTGTTATTTCGATGTAAATCCCAAAATGAGAGATGGACGAATTTGCTAAAAAAATATCATCTTTCGTAATAATGGGAGGATGTATGTCGACATAATTAATCCAGATTTGCAGTAATTTCTAAGTTATTGGTTAGGAATTCCAGATATTGATTTTGCATACAAAAACAATATTCTTTGAGGCTTTGTCTGCTGGAACATCAACGTATGTGTCGCAAAGAGAGGAAAACGCATTCACAGCCTCGGGCTTGAAAAGGTTAGACATCCGTGTGTTCATGTTATGTCGTAGTTTTTGAATGTGCTTCTGAATGCATGACCGGATAGCTTTAAAGCATTCACGTTAAGTGTTGTGTTTTGACTCACCTGTCTCGCACTTACCCATTTGCTGGCATAGCCTTTAACTGCACCCATCAATAGCTATAAGTTCTTTTTTCCAGATGATGTGCTAAGGAGTTCGATATTTCGGGTCTTTGGCTAACAACTCTCTAAAGTGTTTGCAATGCATAGGTCTTTGGTGCGTCGAGTAGACAATTAAGAATTCGACATGTAAATGGTCGTATAGACGCCAGGTTAACGAATCTGTTTTAATCATGTAACTTCATGTAGAAAGGGATTGGTGTTTACAATAATAAACGTGTGACGAATTATAAGATTTATTTTTGAAAATTTCATGGTTGTAACTAAATCAATCAAGGCATTTTAATGTCACAAAAGCTTTCATGAGGTCGTCAAAAAGGAGTAGTAGCAAATCCATAAAATCCTATTTATATATACTGACTGCTGTACTTAATAGATGCATAAGAACATTTGGTCATAAAGGAACACGTTATTTTGGTATTTATTACGCTTTTGATCTACTGCAAACTTAGAGAATTTTTATAGCTTTTTTCTATTGTCATACATATGAAAATAATGCCTTTACAAAATAATCAATACGAGAAAAAAACCGTACATACACACCTTAATGTTAATGTCAAGGTACGATTTGAGGCCAAATTCTCCTACAAATAAATTGTATTTGTAAATTTCCAAAGTTAAATCTTTGTACTTCAGTAAAGCATTGCGTTTTAATTTGAAATATTTGCCAGTCATTTGTAATACAGTCATAAAAAACCCATAAAATTCAGTGATATGGCGAATTTGCCAAATATTACAACAAATTGATACACATATACTAAGAAATATTACATGCCAAAAGCCTCGCCCACAAAGATATTAACACAGGGAGAGTATCTTATGTTTACCTACTTGCTGACAAAAAAAAACGTTTGGGCGACGCTTGTGCAGTATACCAATTTAGTCGCAATGTTTCTGAAGTTAGTGAATTTTTTTTCTAAATTGGTTAAACTGACACTATGACGCCTCTTTGATAACATCACAATCAAACTGCGTCTTTAAGATTGACTTGATATTTCTATTTTTATAAAGGCCTACACCAGGAATATATTATTGCATCAGCAGTACTTTACACACCATCTTTCGGACTTTTTGCTTTTAATTGATTTAACCTTCAAATGTTTTTGATTTGAGCGACACTGATGAGTCTTATGTAGTTGAAACGAGCGTCTAGCGTACTTATAACATGCCTGGTATCTTTGATGAGTGTGTTCAAGAACTGGGTCGATGCCACTGCTTGTGAACGTGTCATCCACGATGGTTTCATCAACCAAGTATTCTGCCCTTTTGTGTTGACATGAATTATCATCCACATATGTTCATTTTCTGTAAATTTACTATTTATAAACGTTTAATTATTCGAAACACTAAGGTTTTTTTCTATCATCAGGAATTTATTGCCGTACTGTATTCGGCAAAACTTTTCGGAATTTTGGTTTGTAATGCTCTTCAACTACGTATGTGATTTCGCCTTTCAACTGTTGATTTGAATGCCACGGGTGAGTCTTATGCAGACGAAATGCGAGTCTTGCTTTCAAATTTAACAGCCTTATATTTTTTATGAATGTTTGATTTTGCAGGTTAAAGATGTAACCAAATTATATCATACAATTCTTTTTTACCTGTAAATTTATAGGGACAAATAAGCACCAAATCGTGTCTTGTCCTTTCAACTACAAGATTGCAGGCATAGGAATTATGTCTACAAAATAGTCATAAGTTTAAGTAACAACAGGAACAATTCCACAATTACCATAGACATTGAAATGTTTATGTTTATATTTCATTATCTACAATTAAAGCATACGAAAATCGGGTACATACCAAAAGGACCGCATGTATAAATGTACATTGCGTATGTTTGAGAAAACATTCAACATTTGTCTACCATATCGTAAGCAATGTTAATTTCAGTAGACAACTTTCTACCAGGATCTAGTAACTATTGACAATAAAGTAATTTTGATGGAATAAAGTGCAAACAACTGAGAGATTGAATCAGTTATTGCCCCTATCGCACCCTCCTAATATATGCTAATATATATCATTTCAGGCTTTATTAAAATGATAATGATTGTATTTGGAAATACATTAGTCTTTGAACAGTTGTTATATTGGTAATCCCAGTCTTGTATCTTTAATAATATGTATTTCTTTGCTCACCTTATTGTTATACGACTCTTTGTTCACAATATTAATCAATAATCAGTGTTTAAGGTACAATGACTCACCATCTTCTTAAACATAGTGCGTGTAATATCTGTTATAATAGTATTTTGGAGGTTGAGTCTCGTTTTATGCCATGTCATTGTCAGTTTTTTCTGCTTATTGGTTTGAATATCCCTTTGGTATCTTTCGCCTCTCTTTATGGTACTTAAACATAAAATTTAGATTTGTCAGCTTTATTTCCAAACTTACCAGTTATTATGGTTCAGAATCTAAACACATTATATTTAAGTATATAATATATCGTCTTCGTATTTGAAATAAAAACTCATCTTTATGTGTATTTGAATACAGTTCCGTATCTTGAGATGATATTTGTGTACACACTTTTCAAATGAATAGATGCAGAAAATGTTTGAAATAAGTTTGTACTTTTGTTTACATACATTGTATGAATGTAACCGAAACGAGAAAAGTGCAATTTTTGACCAGTTTTAACATTGATTACACCATAATCGATCGAAAATTTGGTTGCAGAATTGTTCAGAGCAAGAGATGCTAGGTCCGGTATAAAAGTAAATAGATAAAAAAGTCGGATGATTTGGACTGTCACTGGAAACAAAACAAGCACATATTGGGGAAGGTTGAAATACGTATACGTAGCAGGTTATTTACAGCTCCATCCCTTCACCCGTCTCCCTCGAGGAGTTGTTACTGGGCTTATCTTTTTGCTAATAGCCTGACATAATAACCTAGAGGCTCTAAAGACCCTGTGTCGCTCACCTAGATTTATGTGTATATTCAACAATGAACACTCTCCATCATTGTGGACTAGAAAAGATTCATGACAATAATCCCTTTTTGTTGATCTTGTTTTAGCTGATATTTTTTTCTGTTAACAGTTTCTCTCTATCTTCTTTAATTTTTCCCAAAACACACAAAAGGAAAAAAATGTCATTTAAGGGCAATCGCTCCTATAACAAGTTTACTAACGATTTTGGCTAAATTTGACTAATTTGTAAATAAAGGCAATAGTAGTATACTGCTGTTCAATAGTCATAAATCTAAAAATAGAATATAAAATTGGGATTAAGTTTGTAATAGTGTCATTTGATTATTTTCTAACCATTACAAGAATATTAATATAGAATTGTGTTAGTAATGGTGTAATTATTTGTATTTTATAACCATGTCGGTTTTTCTTCTAAATCAAACTGTGTAGAAACAAACAAATCCTGTCCATATAGTTGCTTTAAACTAAAAATCATATAAATGAACTAGGTGATTAATATCTTTACTTTTACATACATATAGAAAATAAAAATAGAATTAAAACCACAAACGATAAGACATAAAACAACATCCAACCAGAATTACAAATGAAACATCATAACTAAATACATGAATCTTGGATGTACAAATACCGAGACACTTCTTATAGCAATGCGAATTTACTCTCAGCAAAACAGTATATTGTTACTTGGATGGAGAGTTGTCTCATTGGCACTCATACCACATCTTCCTATATCTATATATTCGGGAATAGGTCACGTTCGGTACTTAGAAGACAACACGATGTAAATGGTAAACCACATTCTAAGACGTGGTAATAAATGTCGTTAGTTAGTTTAGACACAGACACATCGTATAGATCAACCAATTCGTGATGGTGTCCATAAAATTTACGGAGTGTCATTTTTAATCTTTCCTCCTCATAACTCTGTTGGAGCAGTTTCTGCATAAGGAGCCACTCCTGTATATGAAGTCCGTATAGTGTGAACATGCACGAGCATAACGTATCAACTGAGATATGTAAACACCATACGATGGGGCAGAGGGTATGTTACTGCTGAGAAATGGGAAATTGATAATTGGGAAGTTGAAATCGTCCCGTTTGTCATAGATTTTAGTGTGAAGTCGTTCATCTGTGTCAATATTGAGGAAAAGATCAAGGTATGAAGCAGTCCTTCTAGTATCAGTAGTATCCTTAATTTCAAGTTCACTGGGATATATGAGATGTAAGTACTGGCTGAAATATGGGTTATTCAGTGATAGGTCGTCATCAATATATCTGAAAGTAAAATTAAAGAATTTCGCAAGGGGCTTTTTCTTTTTGTCTTTTAGAAGGTTTTGAATGAATTCTGCTTCATACGGGTACAAAAACAAATCGGCCAGTAGGGGTGCACAATTAGTACCCATTGGAATACCGACTGTCTGTTGAAATATTAATCCTCCAAACTCAACAAATATATTGTCGATCAAAAGATCCAGCATTTTGATAATATCATCTTCAGTATATGTTCTGGTAGATTCAGTGTGGTTCTTCACAAAATAAGAATTATTATAACCCAAAACAAGAAATTTATATCTACGATTCCCATTTTTATAGAATAAGCTCTGTTTAATGAGATGGTAAAGTCGATCTTTTAATTGAGCATGGGGAATAGTAGTGTAAAGCGTAGAAAATCAAAAGTTTTAATGTTGTTGCAAAATTGCAGAGATTGTGATCTAAGATTTAGCAGTAGATCTTTGGAATTTTTAAGAATCCACATCTGATTGACACCACTGGTGGGATAAATCTTGTGTTATTTCATTTTTGCTATTTTAAGAGTCTATCTATCTTTTATAGTTTTTAAGAAGAAAGGCAAAAACTTAAAATATTTGTAAAAATCAGCATTAATGAGCAAGAACGCCAATAAGAAGTCGACTGACGATTTCAGCAATTAAATGTATTTGTAGATCTAGTCTTGTTGATCATTTTTGCTATTTAAAGTCGTATCTATCTATAATAGTTTTCAAGATAATAAGAGACAAGGTCTTGTGTCCATAAATCAATGGAAACCTATCCTTTATATTCACGTTATATATGAAATGAGAATCGGTGTTCATGTAAGTTAATGAACTTAATATGAAATTAACTTATTTCGACTGGCACAGAAAATGTTGATTATATTATATACTAGTAATCTTTCAAAGTGAAAACTCGTCAAAACGACGGAAGACTAAGTATGTACACTATACGTATTTGAAAATGATATGATTGAAGTTTAGACATTATGGTGAATAACGTCCAAACGTTGCAACACAAATTATATATTTAAAATAAGTTTCCAATTCAATTCTTGCTGACAATTATATTTTGTAATACGAAATTGCTGTAAAATAATGAAGATCATTTTGCATACACGGAATCAAAGTTGTTCTACGCTCAGACATACAGAAATCTTGATGTCTTCGTATTAGCGGATTATTGGCTGTAAGCGATATTATCATAGTTTCATGCTCAATATTAGTAATGAGACTTATATAATAGTGAGCATATGTATAAATTGAAAGACGTCAAATGATTGATCAGTGACTTGTAAGGAACCAAAAGTGAATTTTCTCCTGTGTTATGATTTCACGATAATCATAATTATATTTTTATTCATTTCATTTTGTATGTTTTCTACTATGCGTTCTTTTGTTAAAAAAATGCAAGCTATATTGAATGAAAATAAGAAATAGGTTTACAGAAACAAACTGTGTTGGGCATTTTTGTCTTCTTTAAATCTCAAAACGTGAACGATTTTTTTTAACAATAGAGAGATGAATAAAAAAAACGTAAAATACACTCATCATAAATACCACGGTTAAAATATTTTGCGCCAGACGCGCGTTTTGTCTAAAAAAGACTCATCAGTGCTGCTTGAATAAAACAAAACGTCAAATAAAGTACGAAGTGAAAGACCATTGAGGACCCAAAATTCCAAAAAGAGTGACATTCCTAACTATTCCAGATACTTTAAGATGCTTCATTTAATATATTGACAATGCCATAGATGTTGATGTGTTTTTTCAACAAACAGCAGACCTCCTAACTGTACCTCCTTTTTGTCGAGTTGTTCCTTTATTGGAATGAAGCAGGCTTCATTTAGAAGCTTTTAAATAAAACCAAAACATTGCACCATCCTCTTAGTTCACTTTCCGTTATATGGATGGTGTAATGTCACTGAATAATTCAAAGTTTGGCGACTTCGTCCTTTGTTAATTTATGTTGATCATTGTCATTTTGCTTAGTTTCTTCTGTTTCCTATTCTAATATCGGACTCGGACTTCTTTAAACTGAGATTTACTGTGCGTATTGCTGTGTATTTATTTATTATAGATTGGCTAGAGGTATAGGGAGTGTTGAGATCTCAAAAACATGTTTAATTTTGCGCCTGTCCTAAGTCAGGAGCCTCTGGCCTTTGTTAGTTTTGTATGTTTTTAATTTTGGTTCATTTATATGTTTCGGAGTTTAGTGTGGTGTCCATTTCGCTGAACTAGTATACATTATTGTTTAGGCAGTTGTTATCAAATAGTCCGTTTCTATGTATGTTGGCGTTTGTTTTGTTTTGTTGCAGTGCAGTGTTTTGTAGTTCCTTTGTTATCCTCTTGTTGATGTGTTTCCCTTGGTTTTGGTTTGTGACCCGGATTTGTTTTGGCTTAATCGATTTATGACTATTGAACAGCGGTATACTACGGTTGCCTTTATTTAGGGGCCAGCTGAAGCCCGCCGACGGGTGCGGATTTTATCCCTGCGTCGAAGACTCATTGGTGGCCTTGGGCTGTTTTCTGCTCTTTGATCGGGTTGTTGTCTCTTTGACACGTTCCGCGTTTCCATTCTCAATTCTATGTTGATTTCATTTATCCCAATGATCTTTAAATAAAAGATACCACATATACAGTTCTTGTACAAAAGGAACTACTTATCCTTCAAGGGCACTAGAGATCATTCGGGATTTTGGGGTTTGTTGCTCAATCTATATTTTTGGTTAAGTGTTGTTTGTCTGGTCTTCTTTTTTCTGTCATGAGATTGCCTGTCTTTTGACTTTTTTCTAAATTAATATACTCATAAATAAGTGCACTGCCAAAGAAATTTACTTTGATCCGAAAACATATAGTGTAAAAGTGGTATTACATGTACTAAGTACTTTTATTATCTGAAATTACAAATTTCTGCTTCGGTTCTCTACTATTTCTATTTAATGATAAATTCAAATTGACAGTTAATTGTAGTTACATGGTTATTCATCTTATCATTATAGAATTTTAAAGCGACAGATCAGATTTGAAATAAAGCAACATCCTGCAAACCACAATTACATGGATTTGGTTATTTTTATTCCCGTTTGATCATATAGCTCTGCACGTGTTCAAGTGGTTATACATTCTTGGATTTCAATTTTTGGGTTATGCACATGGCTGTCTTGGCTGGTGATAAATCTAGAACATCGATTCGGACGCAACAAATTGATAAAGTGTTATTTTCATTTTGCAGTACTGGTAAACAGTTGCTGGATTACTGTAAGTCACCATGGGTATCATTAGTTCAGTAGAGTGTTTCGCTACTGACGTGATTTATGATAATAATTAAATTTTCTGTTGATACTTTAGGAAATAAATGATAAAAAAATGCGGCTTTCGTACAGTTCCGTTTATGGCTCCAGTTTGAGATCAGAATGTGCTACGACACGAAAAGTGTAAAAGTCGAATAACTATTCTCAATGATCTGGAATGTCCGTAACACAGTCCTATGGATCGGGAATGGTCCGGAGAGGTCGGTCAAGTACATCCGACAGTTAAACGCGCCCGGTTACATTGGGAAAAATATTTTGTCTGGTCGGATTATTATCATGACAGATTTGCTGTATCGGATCAAAATCGTAACAATATCCTGTGTGTTGACGGTCTCATGGAGAACGGACATGATCTAGAGTGATTTGTCATTACCATTTCTTGCCGAATGCGAACCCTTCATCGTCGGTTCACTGTCTCATCACTTTCTGGTTTCTGTCGGTACGCATCCAGGAGAATCGGGACGCTGTCGGTCCGATATTGTCTTTTACCATGTGATTGATACACTTCGGATAAGAATTGGGTTGAGAACGTGATAATTTGGACGATTGTGGCAGGAAACTGCTGAATCGGGAAGCTTTCTTAACAATATCTGACTGTTGTCGCGATTAAATTAGTGTTAAGACAAATTCCAGCCTCAAATCACAGGATCTTGATCGGATTTTTGTCAAATGTTAATCGGGAATGATTCTATCAAGAACGAAAGTAAACAATTCGTGAATGTGTAAATGAGGCTTAAGGTTCCAACTCCCTAAGGAAAGGTGACCTTAGATGGATTCGGTTATGTTGTAGGCCCCTTATTATTCTATAACTTTTCACGTGTTAAGGTGGTTATAATAAATTCTTTCATTATTTAGGGTATGAGCATTCCTGATGAAGGTAAATCCAGAAAAGCGCTTCGGACCCATCAACTTTATAAAGTGATGTTTTCATATTTTTAATGATACTTGGATTCGACCATCGTCCTGAAAATGCATAAAAATTTTGTGCCTAGAAGTAATTGGCATTGAAGTTGAAGGTGTTGTACCATAGTATCTGGTTTGGTTAAATATTTTCCCTATCAATGTTGCAATCGTTAGCTATCTTTTTTTTAAGTTACCTTCTAGTCGGTGTTTAAGTATACATTGTTATTCCAATTCTATATTTTTTATTTTTTTAATATTTTTCCTTTCATTTATTTTTCTATTTTTATTAACTTTTTATTCGTCTTTTTTTAAATTTGTTATTATTTTAAGTCGAACATTAAACTATACTGTTAATCTCAGACAAAATTTGTAATTCATTATCTTTCCTCTGAAATTTAACGAACTGATAAGGACAAATATTAATAATAAAAGTTGATTCCATTTTTTTAAATTCCATCATCGGCTATAATCTTTGTAATACATTTAACTTCTTTGTTCAGTCTTAATATTTTTTTTCCAGATTCGAAGACACTTTAAATTCTTTATTATGTATGGATTTGACTCAGTGAGATTTTAAAAGATTAAATTTTATGTCAACAAGAACCTGAAAGAGCAAACCATGTTGTTATAATTACGTATTTGGCACAACTTATCGGAATTTTCGGTTATAATGCTCTTAATCTTCGAATTTGATTTGGGCTTCAAACTGTTTTGTTTTTGAGCCCACTGAAGAGGCTCGTGTAGACAAAACGAGTGTGGCGTTCCAAATTTAAAATCTGGTATCTTTGATGAGTGTTTACACGTTTCGTTCAGTACAAGAGATTGATAAGATGCATGCCTTAAAATTATATATAGTATATGTATACTCTGAACTGATATATTTTCGTGGATCCTTTTTACACGTTTAGCCCTTCTAATCGACTTTGTGCTATTCTTTCGAATTTTTACAACTTTGTCAATGTCATTATATATAAGAGAAGAGCAAATCTTTACATATTTGCGACCAATAAAAATAATCGCGTAATATTTCTATTCGCAAAAGTTTAGATAAATAGATCATACGAACCTGCTTATGTATAACGCTTTTCGAAAGAACAAAATCCTGCTTTTTGAAAAGATAAAATAAAGTTTGACAGGAGTATGGAAATATCGTAACCTAGACATTTCCCGTTAAGCAGTAAGACCCTTGCTGGGGATGCTTCCATTTGGCTGTGTATAATATATAGATATATACGCAGGAAGGCCTGTTGGTATTATGGACATTAAATCCTATACACCGTTTAGAAAGAGTGTAACACTCTCTGCAATTTAAAGAACCTTTAAAGGGTCCGTAGGCGACCTGTTGCAAGGTCAACATACACTTATAACGTCATATTCTATATTTATATTTACAAAAAATGTATATCCAATGTCGGTCCGAATACCCGCTCTCCAACCCATTAAATCAATCGACCTTTTATTATATAAAAAGTAGATGTAAGGTATATATCAATGGAATGAATTATTTTATCTTTTCTCGTCCTAAGCATGCATGATTTAACTTGTCAAACAACAAACAGCAATCAATAAACATATCAATGTACCTGTCCTATATTTTTCGCTGTACAAATATAAATGTATGATCTTACATAGTTTGAGATGAAAATGGCCTTGCAAGTGGATTAAGCTGAAGATTTCTTGAGTCTCCTTTTTAATTAGAGATATTTTTTTCATTAAGAATAAATCTAATATTATTAGTCCTTTGAATGACCCCGCAAACAAGAAAGTATTAAAATATGCTGCGGTCACATCTGTATCATTTAAATACTTCATATTATAAAGGCTATACTGCTTTAATTCTATCATATGGTTTGCTTCTTATAAGTAAAAAATGTATGCTGGTGACTAAGAAATCTATTAAAACATTTCAATGCTTATATTGTTTTCTAGTTTCATATGATTAAAATTGACACTGTTATAAAAGCACTTGTGAAACAACAAAAACAATTCTGAAATAGAACAAATATAGGGTATGTCGTATCGCAAGATCAAAGTAATTGAATCAAAATTATTGGCTGGGTTTTTTAAACTGTACATTTGTATTTTCATTTCTGAATTGTCACAGAAATAAGATATTACAAATTCAATCAATTTATTCAATCATCAGTGATTATTGAAATGAAGATTAAACCATACTTGAATTAAAGCGATGAATTAGTTTATTGTATCTGGTCTATCAAATAAAAAAGCATTAGTATCGTGATTGCAAAGGGTAAAGACTAGACTTGCTACATGTCCCTTCCTTATTTATTTTTAGTTTTTCGATTTTGCCCCTTTAACAATTTTACTGCTATAACTAAGGGATTACCATTATACTGACATCTGCAGAGGAAGGCTCCAAGGGCAATCAGTATACTGGCAGTTTTCAGTAAACATGTAAATTAGTAAGAAAGAAATAAAAGAAAGGGATTGTAGCAAGTCTAGGTAAAGACAAAACATGGTGTTTTGTTTATCTGTATAGAGGCTGTGTAGAAATATTCTGAAGTTATATCGCCTGATCTTCAAAGTAACTAAACTACTGTATGTATTCATATTTCAAAGTCGTTCCTAGGTTAAGAAGTGATTGTAATGAACAATGAAAATGTACATGTAGGATTTTACGGGCTTTAATACTTTTGCCTTAAAAAGGCAAAGTTAAATTAAAAGTAGGGTTTATCAAAGCTAAATGTTCTCTAGAAATTTTAACAAAAAGTCACAATTTATGTATCATTGTCATTTTGCTTAGTTTCTTTTGTTACCTATTCTGACATCGAACTCGAACTTCTTTTAAACTGAGTTTTACTGTGCGTATTGCTATGTGTTTCTTTATTCTACATTGGCTAGAGGTATAGGGGGAGGGTTGAGATCTCACAAAACATGTTTAACCCCGCCGCATCTTTGCGCCTGTCCCAAGTCAGGAGCCTCTGGCCTTTGTTAGTCTTGTATGTCTTTTTTAATTTTAGTTCCTTTATATGTTTTGAAGTTTAGTGTGACGTCCATTTTCACTGAACCAGTACACAATTTTATTTAGGGGCCAGCTGAGGACCACCTCTGGGTGCGGGATTTTCTCGCTGCGTTGAAGACCCATTGGTGGCCTTCGTCTGTTGTCTGCTCTTTGATCGGGTTGTTGTCTCTTTGACATATTCCCCATTTCCATTCTCAATTTTACAAACTAAAATACTGTAACATGCTCGTCAGGTAGATAATTTATCAAACTTATTTCAATCATTGAATGTGTTGCCCCAAAACTCAAATATAGATTTTTTTTTATCGTGTAATCATTAAGAGGTGTGATAACGGTGATTTTTTTGTCAATTTTTTACTTAAAGTCAATACTTATCCGTGCATTTAAATAATTACATCAATTCTTATTCCATCTGAAACTAGTGACAATATAAGCAATCAATTTGGGTATCGTCCAATATGTTAATACATATTTCAAATTCTAAAAGATTTTCCTTCAAAGTATATGAGTTACATGTGCAAAGTTCATTAGCTAATTGTAAAAATAGGGGTTTCTTCATGATCCCAGGGGTGTCGGTTCATGAGATACTGAAAAAAAAAAGATTTCATAACTCTTTGAACATTCTTAAAGAGGTGAAAATATGGAAAGCATTTGTTTGTAATATTCGTGACAGTTAAATCGGTTGCATATATATGTCTTGTATATATTTTTGTCTAACTCTTTTATAACGGTGTCAATCTCATAGACAGAAAAACAGACAATGTAAATCGTATTTTGACCTTTGATATCTTCATATCATTATGGGAATATTGAAGGTGAGATATGTCTTGCTTATATTTCTCCTAAACATGTTATCGTGTAACTTTGGTTCTTATTGTAGGATTGATTCATTGGCTATCTTATTATATATTACATCATTTTCACCGATTATGCCTGGAACACAAAACCCCAGTGTTGTGCATGCAATAAAAGCCCATGAACTCTATTCATCTGAAAGATTTCTTTACACACACGATATCAATATAGAATGGATGTAATATGTTTGTTGGTAACACAAATCTCAAATACAATCGCATGGCATGTTCATTTATAATTTAAAACAAACAGATAATATGACTTTCAAAATTTCAAACAGAAAGTTGTTTGTTTTTCTCCAAACTTGATTGCCTTTCAATGATGTTCAGGAATTGGAAAGGTTGACAATACGCAATTATATTCATTGGGCTTTTGATACTGAAGCAGGACATTGTTCATTAGTTATATCTGAAAAATGGTCCAAAAACCTGACAAGACTCAATGAGCGGTTTTGTACTAATATCGTTATCAGGTGATTAAAATTTTGTTCATATGTTTCCTTTTTATTTCTTTAAAGTTATTCAAACACAATTGACGAATATGATGTAATATGGTGATAATGAATTCTAATGCAATTTTATGTAACAATTTTTTCATTGGCTAAAAGTTACCGTCAAATCCACAGTTGACCAGGCGTAACTAAGGAGGGACCCGCCATTTTGAATTGATGGATCAACAAATATTCGATTACTACAATCATAAGTCATTCATGAAGTTTCGCGGAATTTGTTTGTATGTCAAATTTATACATTTTTCACAATATGACGAATATTTGATGTAATATGGACCGTCAAATGATAATGAATTGACTTATCATTATCAAATTTAAATCGATAAATTGGATACAAGTGGACTAAAATAATATCCTACAAAACAAAAATTTAACTTAATACTCGAAGACGGAAACCATCATCGTTTTGAAAAGGCATAAAATATGTACATAATCATTTAAAATATGTACATAATCATTTAAAATATGTACATAATCATTTAAAATATGTACATAATCATTTAAAATATGTACATAATCATTTAAAATATGTACATAATCATTTAAAATCGCTACCTTTCTGACCAGTCTAAATAATTTTACAGATTCGAAAATATTCATGTTCGTCATTATGGATAGATTTGAGAAACAATGAATTTTCTGTAAACGCGAACTTGAGGAAGCACATTATGTACAACCGATTATTGTCTACATGGATCGTATGCTTTACCAACAATAGTATGTATGTGTAATTTACTGTTTAACGTGCATGCTTTGCTCACTGGGTTTGTATTTTCCCGAATTGACAGGTATATTGACCCTAGATCACATATACCAGGTTATACCTTTTTTCGACTTGATAAAATCCTGCCTTTTTAAAGATGACTACTAGTGAGTATAAAAATATAGCTACTTGGACTACGACCGGTCAGCTGTAAATCTTTGTGGAAGAGGCATCAATTTTGGCTGCGTTGGGTGTATAACAGGCATTCTCGTCTGTCATGTGGTCATAAAATCATATACCGACGAAATTCTTCATTAGTTTCGTCCTGAACATGCTGAGTTATTGCACGCAAGCGACGATTAGGTGGTACATAACACTACAGGGAAATAACTCTGTAAAAATCAGCTGAACCTTTTAATCACGTTCTATTGTAAAGGAAATATTAAGCTTCTCAATGATCAAAATTAGTGTTTGTCAAACTGCTATATAATTATGTTCAATGAAATTTTTCCGATAAAGTGTGTGGTTCAAGTTTTTTGAAATTTTTATATTTTTGTCAAAGGATCAAAGTAAATATTTTGTCAAAATTTTATGAAAGATTAAAGAGCCAAATTAATTTTAGTCAAGGTGTTTGGTACCACCTTAATTAATCAAAAAGTAGAGAATCACTGTACAAGTCCCGCATTTTACATTGCACATATGGAGATGTATATGAGCTTACATGCCCGTGTGTGTTCTGATGTCATAGATTTTAACGAACGTAATCAATGCATCACTGGGAAATTATTGTGTCAGGATTTCGATACCATAAATTACTTAAAACTTTTACTAAATTCTTTCATAGATACAAAGATTTGATTAGTAAATTTGGCTGTACCTGTAGAAAACTTATTAAAATGGTATTTCACATCCTAAATTTTACGGTAATATTGTACTTAAAGCGAGGAAATCACTATGTGATCCGTGTAAACTCATCGAACCTTTAAACAAACTTATAAGTAAGGGTTATCGTACCAATATTGTAATTAGATCTCTGAATATAGTTTACATTGGCACTAATATCGATTTTGTCATTAGCAAATTAAAACATAACTAAGTTGTATCTTCTTTTGAGGCGGGATGTTTAGACACACACACGTTAATTTTATCTCTTAAGAAGTAGCTCCTCACTATCCTACTACCTGTCGATACATTTATTTTGGCATTGCACAAGTCATGTCTTCTCTGACTGTTCATGACGTTAAAATACTAAATCCCTGGGATGTGTTTTAGTTGATTTTAGTCTCTGATGCATGATTTTTATCATTAATTGTTTTGGCTTTTAACTAGCTGTCAGTAACTGCGAGTACTCTCAAATCGTACTTTCTTGTTAATTCGACCTGTTGATACTATTTTTAATACTTTTTGTTATTTTATATTAATATGGATCTTGTCTGTATACCAGCTTTGATTATTTGGAATATCTACTAATTTTCACTTCTTCGTACTACATTTGTATTAACATCAAGATTATTCTCCTTTAATCTGTACAGGAAGTTTTATTGTTGATATTTACCCTTATGTATCTAGTGTTAAATTAGGTATTTATATGACAGACCTTTCTTGGTATTCCTAATTATTGGAAGATTTTATATAGACAGAAAAGTATACCTAAAACGACAAAGTTATTTTCATTTACCTGTATATATTATGAAAACCGGTTTTTCAAAAGTGATTATTTTCTAAGGGTTTAATATTTCGCGGTAGTGTTTTGCCATGGCTTTATTTGGACTTGTTTGTTTGCTTTTGGCCTTGAATGTTTGTCCCTAATATTTTATTAACTATGTATTTACTTTCTTAAGCAGTAAGACCCTTGCTGGGGATGCTTCCATTTGGCTGTGTATAATATATAGATATATACGCAGGAAGGCCTGTTGGTATTATGGACATTAAATCCTATACACCGTTTAGAAAGAGCGTAACACTCTCTGCAATTTAAAGAACATTTAAAGGGTCCGTAGGCGACCTGTTGCAAGGTCAACATACACTCATAACGTCATATTCTATATTTATATTTATATCCAATGTCGGTCCGAATACCCGCTCTCCAAGCCATTAAATCAATCCACCTTTTATTATATAAAAAGTAGATGTAAGGTATATATCAATGGAATGAATTATTTTATCTTTTCTCGTCCTAAGCATGCATGATTTAACTTGTCAAACAACAAACAGCAATCAATAAACATATCAATGTACCTGTCCTATATTTTTCGCTGTACAAATATAAATGTATGATCTTACATAGTTTGAGATGAAAATGGCCTTGCAAGTGGATTAAGCTGAAGATTTCTTGAGAGGTATCACAGATCGAATTTATTCGTTCATAGTGTGTTAATTTACGTTTTGATTGAGTTAAGCCTTCCAATTGATGTTTTATCGTGTGTTTTCTATGTTGTGATGTTATACTATTGTTTCAGAAAAAGGGAGAAGGTTTGGTACCATTAAAACGTTTAATCCCGCTGCAAATGTTTGCACCTGTCCTAAGTCAGGAATCTGATGTTACATGTGCAAAGTTCATTAGCTAATTGTAAAATAGGGTTTCTTCATGATCCCAGGGTGTCGGTTCATGAGATACTGAAAAAAAAAGATTTCATAACTCTTTGAACATTCTTAAAGAGGTGAAAATATGGAAAGCATTTGTTTGTAATATTCGTGACAGCTAAATCGGTTGCATATATACGTCTTGTATATATTTTTGTCTAACTCTTTTATAACGGTGTCAATCTCATATACAGAAAAACAGACAATGTAAATCGTATTTTGACCTTTGATATCTTCATATCATTATGGGAATATTGAAGGTGAGATATGTCTTGCTTATATTTCTCCTAAACATGTTATCGTGTAACTTTGGTTCTTATTGTAGGATTGATTCATTGGCTATCTTATTATATATTACATCATTTTCACCGATTATGCCTGGAACACAAAACCCCAGTGTTGTGCATGCAATAAAAGCCCATGAACTCTATTCATCTGAAAGATTTCTTTACACACACGATGTACAATAGTTGTCGTTTGTTTATGTAATTTATACGTGTTTCTCGTTTCTCGTTTTCTTTTATATATACTAGACCGTCAATTTTGACCGTTTGACTGGTCGCCAGTAAACTTTTGCGACCGTCAAATCTACAATTGACGGTGGCAACTCTTCAAGCTTGATAAATTGGTGGACTAAAATAATGTCCTATAAAACAAAATTTAACTTAATACTCGAAGACGGAAACCATCATCGTTTTGAAAATGCATAAAATATGTACATAATCATTTAAAATCGCTAAGTTATACCTTTCTGACCAGTCTAAATAATTTTTACAGATTCGAAAATATTCATGTTCGTCATTATGGATAGATTTGAGAAACAATGAATTTTCTGTAAACGCGAACTTGAGGAAGCACATTATATACAACCGATTATTGTCTACATGGATCGTATGCTTTATGCTCACTGGGTTTGTATTTTCCCAAATTGACAGGTATATTGACCCTAGATCACATATACCAGGTTATACCTTTTTTCGACTTGATAAAATCCTGCCTTTTTAAAGATGACTACTAGTGAGTATAAAAATATAGCTACTTGGACTACGACCGGTCAGCTGTAAATCTTTGTGGAAGAGGCATCAATTTTGGCTGCGTTGGGTGTATAACAGGCATTCTCGTCTGTAATGTGGCCGTAAAATCATATACCGACGAAATTCTTCATTAGTTTCGTCCTGAACATGCTGAGTTATTGCACGCAAGCGACGCTTAGGTGGTACATAACACTACAGGGAGATAACTCTGTAAAAATCAGCTGAACCTTTTAATCACGTTCTATTGTAAAGGAAATATTAAGCTTCTCAATGATCAAAATTAGTGTTTGTCAAACTGCTATATAATTATGTTCAATGAAATTTTTCCGATAAAGTGTGTGGTTCAAGTTTTTGAAATTTTATATTTTTGTCAAAGGATCAAAGTAAATATTTTGTCAAAATTTTTAATTTTAGTCAAGGTGTTTGGTACCACCTTAATTAATCAAAAGTAGAGAATCACTGTACAAGTCCACATCTTCCTATATCTATTTACATAGTTCACTATGGCTTAGTCATTGCTCGCCATGATAGAGGTTTCAGTTGATTTCCAGTTTAAGTTCGCTCCTTAGTAGGAAAAGAACATTTGTATAATAGAGATAATCCTCTTATGAGTACTTTCATTGACCCCGCACACAAGTAAGAAATGTAACACTTTGTTGTCACATCTGTAAATTTGAAACAATCTCCTTAATATCGTTTAGGTTATATTGCGTTAACGCCATCATCTGCTGGGTTTATATATTCATAAACACGTATTTTGTAGGGAAATGGATGTATTGTGTTCCTATCAATCCTAGCCTCTTTCTTGTTTCTGATTACAATTCACTGAATTAGTAAACAGTAAATAAGCCATCAAATTAATTTAATCAGTTCAATGATAGAATTTGAAAGGGAGATTACACCATCCTAGGAAACAGCCATAGACTAATCTGATTTTACTTATTTTTGGGATAAAGGTAAATGTCATCGGTCAACACAAAAAAGAGTCAGTTATTCAGTACTTTTGTTTAATCATACAATAGTTTGTTTTTACCATATAGTGGTATCTGTATTTAAAAAGATTCTGAGACTTCACAGTTAGGATCGTAAGTTCTTAAACCTGGTCTTGAAATTAAGGCAACTATAGATTTCTGTACGATATAAGTGGGATAACTAAATCCCCCTGGAACACATAACACATAATATTTTGATACTTGTGTAGTATTAATTTTAGTTAGATAGTTTAAATGTTATTCTTTGTTGTATCTATGCTATTAATGATTATGTTCATAATTGAGCTTTCTTTAATAAAATATTTCGTATTTCGTATCTAATTTGTCCCAGGGGTAAATGCGGTCATACCTCTTAGTCGTCTTATAGGGTTGGGAATGATCCTTATTTGAACAATGAAAAAGTATATGCATGATTTCATAGGCTTTGTTAAAACGTTACAGAAACGGATAAGTATTTCAGAAAATGTTTTAAAAAAATAGTTTTGTATATTTCTATAAGGACTACTATTGCAATCCTTGATTTCTAGAACTGTGAAAACAAGCTATAAAAAACAAACCATTTGTTCATGCTCATCACTTGTTATCAGATAGATAATACACACAATTTAATCATCATTCCTGTTTCCACAACACTTAAACATAGCATTTGTATCTTATAATAATCAAAATGATTCACAGTAATGGCTTTATGTCAACAAAAATTCTTGGTGACAGTCAATAGTGATCATTGAATTTAATATTATTAAAGCTATTTTTATTCCATTTGAACTCGAGTTAAAATATATACAATCAATTGGAATGTGGCCCAATTGGGAAATTCAGATTTCCGTCATCGGAAAATTAAATGTGGTTTCTAATTCAAAGAATATTGGTAACATGTGAAAAGTTCAGTTATAGACATAATTTCTTTATGACCCCTAAGATATCTTTGAAAAAATGATTATTTTAGACTGAGTCGATACTGCTGCTGGTGGACTTTCAGTTCCCGAGTGTATCATCAGCTCAGTAGTCAGTACTACGGTATTGACATGATTTTTAACTAACCTTTTTAAAATTGTCCGTTTATAAATGTATTAATTATTACGAAGCTAAGGTTTAAGTTCCCTCAGGTAAAAATGACTTTAGGTGGATTTTGGTATTATTTTTAGGTCCTTATTTTTTTTGTCATATAGCTCTTGAACTGTGTTGGTTATTATGCACCATTGGCTTTTAAATATTCGTCAATGAGCGTACCTGGTGAAGGTAAACCCAGGCTGCGGACGTATAAAATTTATTAAGTGTTGTTTATCTTTTTTTTTTTTAGATAGATAAATAATGGAAATTGTTTGTTTATCTGTAAGTCGTTTCTGGTTACATATGGAATAATAATAGTTATCCGAGTTTTTATATAAAAAAGAAAAAAATGGGAAGGATGGATAGGTGATAAACGTCCAGTGGCAAATTAAATGCATATTCAGGACGAGAACCTGATTATGTGATATTAATATAGACCCTGTTGTGTACAAGACCGACACGCCGACTCGGATTTTTTAATGTCCTAGACTCCTAATTCACAAGATGACAGTTCGCAGGAAGGCATGTCATTCTATCTAGACACATTAGTCCGACTCCGAGCAGACCAGTCTTTACTGCTAAATAGTGCTGAGCGTAGAATGCATCAAATACTAATGTTCCGTCTTTGGTTTAGGTCGACCGGGAATCGAATCCACGACCTCTGGTAGTCGAGGCGAGCACACTACCATGAGACCAACGAGGCGGTTGTAAACGGAAAAGAGATTGATCTTGATACTATTAACACTTTTTTGCTTTGACAGATTTTCTTTATCTATTATGGTTTTTAAGATGCTAGACATTTTTTTGCATTTAGCTTGTATGTTCTATTTTAACCATTGTGACGATCTTTCAACGGTTGATTGACAGTAACAAAACATCATAAAATAAATACTGCATGGATAACCCAAGGATTATTCAGCCAAAATTTGGTTGAAATTGGTCATGTGGTTTTACAGGAGGTTTTATGAAAATTTTATAATGACAATAGACGAAATTTATGGCAATAGCGCACATGGTCAGTAGGGTCGTGTGAGCTAAACACTTAACGTTATCAATGATCCATAACAATGAGATAAAGGTCAGATTAACTCTATCAGAAGAACATGTACAATGATTCTATACATCAAATATAGTTGACATATTTCGTATAGTAAGTGAGACGACATGAAGTAATCGTACAACTTTAACGTTGATCAATGAACCCTTTAAATAGGTCAAGGACATATGACTCTTGTCAGACTGATATGTACCTCTTACAATCTGTTTATATGACAAATACAGTTGACCTAATTCTTATACAAGAGAAACTGACCCAATCAAGAAAACTTGATAAATGAACCATGAAAACGAAAAATAACTGGTTGTACCTAATCACCAAAAACTAACCTTACCATCAATAAAGCTTGAGTCCAGTGAACACTGTGTGGCAGACATGAATATGTTACAGTATGATTTGGAATTTAGCAGGATCAAGAAAAAAACATTTGTATATCAAGATATGAACTTGGAGGAATGTGGATTGTACTCAATTCTAATAGGATCCATAATACAACTGAAAAGTATAGTTAGTATGATTCAGGGTTGTACTTGATTAATTTTTTAAATGTATTTTATCCCAATATAAACTTGAGAAGGAAAATAAATACATATTTTTAAATCTTAGATAAGCTTTCTTCAATTTCTGTTTAAATCATTATCGACAAAAGGAGATTCGAGATATGTGCCAATGAGATAGCAACCAATTTATACAAAAACAAGCATTCTGAGAGTATTCATTTGCATGGCAATACATAGTCCCCTACCGGTTAAAAATTCATTTAACAGCAACAAAATGCTTATTTGATCTATAACTTATCATGCTGTAAACTATATAACAAATATCAAGTCAATATCATCAAGCATGACAAAAAAAGTGAGGAAAACTGATTATTTGAGTGAATTTTCTAAGTCCAAGGACCATAACTCTGCACAAAATAATCAGACCAGAACAAAATTCGAACTTGATCTGTAACTTGTCGTGATTAAACTATATACCAGTTATCAAATCAATATCTTCAATCATGACGAAAAAAAGTGTGGAAAACTGATTATTTTAGTGAATTTCTAAGTCCTAGGACCATAACTCTGCATAAAATCATCAAACTGGAACAAAATTCGAACTTGATCTGTAACTTGTCATGATAAAACAATAAACCAAATATCAAATCAATATCTTCAAGCTTGAAGAAAAAAAGTGTGGAAAACTGATTTGCCAGACTGACGGATGGACAGACAGACAGATGGACGGACGGAGTGCAAACCTAAAGTCCCCTTTGACTTCGTCGGTAGGGGACTAATAACCAAAAAATATCTAGACTAGAGGTCAATTTACAGTGTTCAACAATAGACATGTGTCTATAGTATGTCAATCTCCAAAGCTCCCTGTCTGTAAACATTTTTGTGAATAAATTTAAAAGTCCATCAAAGATCTGTTATCAAAACCTAATCCCCTCCAAAAAATAATATCAAGACATAACAAGAAACATCTTTTAAAAAGGTAACTTTGGGTATATTTTCATTTAAGTATTTTGGTGAACTCTTTTTTATAAGCCTGTCTGTCAGCCCATCAGTCATCTTGGTCATGGATGATAAATCTACTTGTAATAATGATAAATGTATGAAGTTTTGACAATCCATCCAAAATGTATATCGCTTGTGGAGTAGACTTCTGTCACAGTATTTTGCAGTCACTACCTTTTACTGAGATGCTTTGTGGAACTCAGTATACCCAGTATCCCATTGTGTCTGACATTGTTTCTTGTGTATTGTATTGAGCCTTACATTAATTAGAGATTCAAGGGCTTTCAGATAGGTTAGGTACCATGACTTCATTAGAAGTGTTAAACATATGTCCCAGACAACTTTTCAGTCAGGGTAATATTGAAACTATGTAAGTATTACTCCCACACATATTTCATTGCTGTCTCCACTTCATTTACTTGGCTACAATACAAAATGGGTTGTGCATGCATACAAGAAGTACTATGTGCTCTCAATTCTCTTTTGATGTATCTTGTATTACACACAGAGTATATAACAGCATTTAATGCAAAAGTACTTGTTTCAAGGACAGTTATGTTCTTGACTTTCAGCATTTTTTATGTTACAGTTTTCTCCCTATTGCATTGGTTGGGATAATCTTGAACCAGGTTTGTTCTTGGTACATGCTTTTGTTGTATGTCTATAATGTCCATATTTTTTTACCATACAAAATTAGACTCTATTATATATAAACTTAAACTTAATTAATATTTATTTATTTGTTTTAAATATATATATGCAACTATAAAGCATCAACAATCAATAAGTTGAGTGAAGCTGGACTATAGACATTAATAAATTGCTTCGCCGTGCGCAGCTGGATACAACCGCAGAGGTCCAACCCTGAACAGTTGGGGCAAAAATAGACACAATATTCGCACTTGATACAAGTCTGAATTTGGATTGTAATTAAATATTTGACACAAAATAGGTCCCCACCCCCTTTTTCCAAAAAAAAATTCTTTCCCTCAAGATATGGTCATAATCTCAATTCAAATTTCCAATGGAGTTTGCAACCATAATAACCCATTTAAATACATCATAAAAGTCTTAAAATAGAAAATGACATACATAATCATGGCTAGAATTAGCTTACCTTCATCAGCATTTTTAAAATAGTAACTTCTAAAAAAAAATTGACAGCTAATCACCTCAAGACAATACAATATTTCTTTATACATAATTTAAAAGCAGTGTAAGGGAGGTAATTCAAAATGTTGTGTTTGAATTTCTTCCCTTACACTGCTTTTAAATTATGTTTTGTACTTAAGTAATTGTCCATTAAATAGGACACCCTTGTTTTCCCTCTTTTTTGCCCCTAATTCCTAAATGGTTTGAGCCATAACCCCCAAAGCCAATTTTCACCATCCCTTTGATTGATTGATTGATTTTGGTGTTTAAACTTTTGCACCGCTTTGGGCTATTCGTGGTGGCCAGTTTTATTGGTGGAGGAAGCCGAGTGCCGGAGAAAACCACCGACCTCTGACAATCTTAGTCAATTAAGATTGAGTCGGGTTCCTCACAACCTCAGTGTTGACTGGCTAGTGATTACAGTAGTAACTACTTGACCACTCCACCGAGGCCCCCATTTTGTGGTATGGAAACTTTTGGTATAATTTCAGAGAACACCATTCCACAAATTATTGTCTGAAACTAGAAAATACTTATTTGGGTCCCTTTTTGGCCCCTAATTCCTAAACTGTTGGGACCATAACCCCAAAATCAATCCCAACCTTCCTTTTGTGGTCATAAACCTTGTGTTTAAATTTCATAGATTTCTATTTACTTATACTAAAGTTATTGTGCAAAACCAAATGGATTTGGACGACACGGGCGACGACAACGACGATGTGATACCAATATACGACTGCAAAATTTTTTGCGGTCGTATAAAAGGTATAAGTAGATTTCCTCTCTTATTGTTTCAATGAATTACTTTGTTTGCATCAGTATGAAATATTTTTTTCTGTGCCTAGCACATCTTTGGCACATCGTATTGTGTCGGTTTTCTAAAACCTTCAATTTTCCACAGGCATATAAAAACACTCTTCTGTAAATAAATTGCATATCAATTATGCAGGAATGTCATATTGCACAATGTTTATATCACAGGAATCTTCAGCATATAAATCAGATAGGAGGTTTCTCGACTACTTGTTCTAATAATGAGGTTCCAGTTATTATGGAAGTTGTAGCTACCAGAAATCTGTATCCTGAAGAAAAAAAACATATAACTTGCAAAAACTCTCATTTAATCCTCTATTTCATTCTCATCTGTAACTAATTTCCTTTAAATCATTTTACAAGAGTTATCTTTCTTAGGGGAGGTGCAATGTGCAAACATAAGCATGCATGCTTTGATCAATTATATTCATTCAGTAATAGGTTTAATAAAGAAAGTTGCATTTCACTTTCATAAATCTTGACTTTTATCACCAAGAATATCTTGGACTTTATGCTATAAAGCAAGAAATTTGTTTGTGGATAACAATGTTATAAACCCAGTTTTCAAACTGGTATATGCAGTTATCTGTTTCATTTTTTCTTCTTCCAAATGATGTTTTTACATGATAAGCTTGCAATTCTAACCTTTCATATTTTATTTATACCATACATCAAATTCTTCTAAATTGATCTGTCAGCGATACAAAGTACATGAGGTGTATATCTGCCTATCATAAATAACTCAGACTGAATCAATTATATCACTGGTCTACCTGTACTTAAGATTATACAATAGCTGTCATTTGATATAAAATTGTCTGGATTAGATGAATTTATGCCTCAATAAATGTGACTGGTCAACTCATTAATGACCATTTATTGACAATTGATACTGACCACTTGTTCTAATAAATTAGCCTATGCATTGCAATAAGAGAAAATTATCAATAAGGCCAAACAAAATAAGTTTAGTTTTACTAAACAGTAAACCACTGACTTTTCATGAGATACTAACAAACTAACCTGGTATATGAGCTGGGTCGGATAGAAATCAACCTTATGCAAGTGCACGTAAGACTTTGATTGATTTTGGAATTTAACAAATACGAAATAAAAGATGAATTTTGATCTATTTTGTAGGGTTCTTATATAAACTCAATTTTCAAATAGTTACAGACTTTGAATAGAGATTTTTTCAACCCAAAATAGGTTAATAGATGTATTGATATTCATTTGCATAAGGTCATTTTCTATCAGATGCAGCTCATATTTTAGATTTCATTCAAAATTCTTTGCCCATTACAGTTTGTAAGTTGTTTTTAAAACCCTAGATTTGCATTCACAGATGTAGCACTATCCACATCTAGCAAATAGGGGTGTCTTGATCATCCAATGAGGTTTGAGCTTTTGCTTTGAGATCACAGCCTTGCTATGATTTTGAGATGAAGAACAGCAATTAAACCTCTATTCCTTTAGAAAATGAAAGGATATGGAGTAAATGTACATGGGACAAAATCGCACACAATACATAGAAAATTATCAATGAACAGGGCTTTTATTCCTGTTCTTCATCTTGACAGTTGATGAAGGGTCTTCAACAATGAACAAATCATTCATACCCTACAACAAGGTCAAGAATGCCAAATTAGACTTAAGCAGTACTATTGATAAAAATTAAGTAATTTTGCTTAGTTTTTTGTCAAGTGTATGTATAGATATTTTGTGTTATGTTGTTTTCACAATAAATAAACAAGTTTATATTAAGAGCAGACAGAGGGATCCCTTTTCAAATTTCTACTATAATGACTTAGATCTTTATATTATAATTAGAACATAACACGACTTATTCCAAATTTTGTTTATGTTTGTTTCAGGCAGGTTTTTGATAGATGTGGGAATATTTATTTTTTGGCCTTCTATCATTATTCATTTCCATAAATTTCCATTTATCTTTTCTATTATAACTTATTGATTCATGCACATATCTGTACCATATTGAATCATAATAGAAAATAGGAATAACATTTGGTCCATCATAATATGAGGAAGAAGTCCTCAATAACAGTAGAAAAATCAATGAAAAAAAAAATCAATATATACTGATGAATCCAAAAGCGTTAACTTTTTTCAGTCCTCAACATTTGTACAGAAATCCTTTTTTGGTATTGTTTCCGTTGAAACTTTGTGTAAAACATCATAAAAAGTATTGGGGTAACTTGAATAATTCAAGTCCTTACTGTCTCAGATTATCTCAGCCTTTAGAGGATCATTTTAATATAGTGATCGTAGTGAGCAGAATATATTGACTGGGATTATTCAGGTTATAAAGAGGAATATAAATTCCTGCAATTTTGTATCTAATTACATCATAATGGACCATACAATTTGCCACAATTTTGTATCTGTGATTACCAACATGTTATATGAGGCAGGTGTTTCCTATGAACGAGTAGAATATTATGTAAACAAACACCAGTTTTTACTGCAGTAATGCTGATTCAATCTACGATTTTATAAGGAAACAAATGCAAAATGATTTACAGGGAAAACTCTACTTATAATATTAATTGAGATTTTTTAAAATAAAAATTAGAAACTTGCTGACTTGTCTATCTTCTCCAATTTCATGTAGAAATAATTATAATTGAATATAATACTTTAATAAGATAAACACGTTACTTGAAACAAACAGTTTGCACTGTTTTTCCTTGTTTACATAGATAACGATGTCATAAATAAAATGCATAATAACATTACCAACATCAGGAGTGATTCCCTATTTCAGCTTACTTTTCAAAAAAAAACTATGCCAGAAATTCTGTAAATCTGGTTATGTTTTTGTTTACTTTATGCCTCAAGTATGTAGACAATGACATATGGTATTTCTACTTTATTTTTCTGATTATTGTTACAGTATATATTTTTGAAATGTCATACTGCACAAAGTAAACAAATAATGATTTCCTAAGTAAGACTGTATTACATTATATCTCTTTCAACCATGGATTTCAAAATATATATCATTGTAGGTGTGCATTCGGTGGCTTTGGGCTGTTTTCTGCTCTTTGGTCGGGTTGTTGTCTCTTTGACACATTCCCCATTTCCATTCTCAATTTTATTCTTTAGTTTGCAACTTTTATTTCATGTTTCATATCTTGGTAATATTTCTTGAAAATTGGTCAGTTTGAACTGATAATACAAAATGCATTTTTGTAAAAAAATTTATCCATGGTAGAAAGGATGAGTCATGTAATGCTTGCAGAGAAGGCCCAGTTAGAGATAATTTACAAATTATTACATGCAATAATAATACTCCATTGTTGTTTTTAATTTTCACCAGATATATACATCATGGAGATATCAAAGCGATCAATTCAGCCTCAAATTTATCAGCAATACAGTCAAACCTTTATTTAAAGGCCACCCTCGGGACCATACAAAACTGACCTCATAAGAGAAGTGACCTTTGAATTGAGGTTTAAAATGCATATGACAAGGAATTATTTGAAACTAGAACAATTTTGAAAAATAAAAGAAATGTATGATTAAGTAGGGTTAGCCATGCACGCATGGCAAAGGGGTTAGTTAGTTCATACTGAAATATCAGTGAAAGTAACCTGAACCTTAGCCATGTGTGCATGGCTAACCGTAAACCCTATTTAGTTGGGTTAACTTTCATCATACTTTTCTTATAAATTTTCCAGAATTCAAAATTATTCCAGATTTAAACAAGTGAAACTGCGAGCTACTGCTCACTGATGATACCCCCAACCCAAATATTTGACGGTAAACAGGAAGTTGTTGAGTGATTAATCTGAAAACGCATCACATGGTAAAGCTGACTTATATAAACATTGAAACCAAATTTCAGAAATCCTTGTAATGTAGTTCCTAAGAAAAATGTGACGAAAATTTTCAACTTGGATGTGTTGTGTAAAATGATGTAAGTGTTCGGTAAACAGGAAGTTGTTGAGTGATCAATCTGAAAACGCATCACACGGTATAGCCGACTTATATAAACCCTGAAACCAAATTTCAGAAATCCTTGTATTGTAGTTCCTGAGAAAAATGCGATGAAAAATTTTTCATGGGACGGAAGGACGGACTGACGGACTGACGGATGGATGGACAGACAGAGGTAAAACAGTATCCCCCCACTTTTTTAAAGCTGGGGTATAATAAGTACTTGTTTCTATGAATAACTACAGCAGATCAAGAAGAAATAGACCAGACAAGATAGGTTTTTGTTTAATAGAGATGCCTTTATAGCAGGTTTGAGTATCTGACTACATGCAACTTTTTAATGAAAATAAAAAATGCAATATTCATTTTCTAACTAAACATAAGTGTAATATAACATTGCATTTACCTTTTAATCTTCCAAGAAATCTCAATGCTGATATTTCAGAGTATGTACAGCCTCCCAAAAAGTAGACAAGGACTACTTTAGAGGATGGAGGTAAGGAGGATGGCATCTTTCCTATTATAAAATAAAACATTTAATTTTTATTTTTTTGATAAATCACACTTAACAATAACACTTATAGTTCATTATACGATAAAAGGTTGTCAAAACAATAGTGTCATATTGGCAATGTATTCTTGCAGTATGATTGAATGATTTTCTATTGTCTATAACACTGTGGGGTAATTATTATTCATGGGATACCAATTTTTCAAGTTTTGTGGGTGTAGGTAAACCATGAATCTATATGTTCAATGAAGTACAAATTTATTATTGGTTTGTATGCAGATTTTGGCAAAACCATGAAATCAAATAGGCGTAAATTCAGAAATTTTTGCGGCATTTATTATCTGCACATTTTGAACAATTAAAAATTTCTTGCAGATTGATCTTTTACCAATTTCAGGAAAATCTGGTGAATAACAAATCTTTTCACGGCTGCATTATTGCGAAATTAAAATGGCAAAACAAAAATAACCCTTTACCACCCTCATCAAATATCCAAGAAACTACAATTATTGTTCAATCCACAAAAATTTAGATCCATGAAAAATAAATGAATCTACAGTAGTCAACTTTCAAAACTTACCTTGTTTCCAAAAAGAAAAAATAAATATTTAGAAATGGGAGACAACTCTTAGTAAGAACTACTTGGATCATTTTGCATCACTAGGGCCAGGCTTGAAAATGGTCAGATGTCAACACTGATCAAGACTAAATTACTGCGTAAATCAACAAGGATATAAAAGAAGCATTTACAAAGGTGTCATTATGCTTCAAAAAGGTCAAACATTGTCAAAAGTTTATGTCACTCATTATAAATTGTCAAATCAAAATGGCAATATAGTATGATCAATTGCACAGGATATCAAATAATCTCTCAGAGCATAAAGCTTTTGGACATGTCTATAAATAGCAGTAGCTTTCGCAAATTGTCACTATTCTATAATAGGTAAAAATGGTGTAAGTCCAATAACTTTTGCAAAAATTGTGATATTACAATTCATTGTAGAACAGTATAAAACTTATTGAATCCTATTTCTAATAAGCAGTGTAGCAGGGGGGAGATTAACAGATTTGGGGTTTAGATCATTAAGACAGCAACCCAACAACACAAGTAAACCAGATGTTTAAAGGTCACAATATGGCCTTACACAGTTGATAAAAAATTATCTTTTTCTGTTATAACAAGCTGATCAATTAAAACTGTTGATAATCGAAGTTTCAGATGTAACTTAGTTAAAAAAAAGCTATGGATAATATCTGTTTCAACTTGAAGCATTTCACCCTAGCCATTCATTCAAATGTCACAAAAAGATCATTTGTTTTTCTGAAAGCACCTGTTACAAATTTGATCAATTGTAAGAAAATATGTTTAGTCTGTCTTTACAGACTTGGAACTCATATCTATTTTATCAACCCATAAAAAAATGGCCTTTTAAAGCCAACTATACAGTATAGGTTTTTCTAATTGTTGGAAGGCCATAAAGCCTATGGCCTTCCAACAATGAGAAAAATCTATACTGTATAGTTGACTTTAAAAGGTCATCTTTTTAGGCAACCTGCCTACAATTGACACATCCACTTCATTTGAACTTTGGTGGATAGTTGTCTCATTTGCAATCATACCACATCTCCTTATTTTTACACATTTAGTTATATACCTCTGATTAGTTTCCAGTATTTTTGGATACTTCTATAACTTTTTGGTATTTTATCTTATGAAAAATAAACTGCTTCACCGAGTGCAGCTGTAATACAACCGCAGAGGTCCAACCCTGAACAGTTGGGGCAAAAATGGACACAATATTAAAGCTTGATGCAGGTCTGAATTTGGATTGTAATTAAATATTTGACACATTATAGGTTTCTGACACAGAAAAAATGTAGTCAAAGAACTTGAAATTGGTTATATGATTTGAATTTATTTTCAGTTGAAGTTTTCTTGCTGTTGTGCAATACACTGTGCTGTTGAGCAATGCCTAGTAAATCTGTTTTTAGACTATATACAAAGAGGGAAAAAAAATTGACCCCCCTTCCAAAAAAAAACTTTTTTTTTCCTCCCCCCTCCAAAGAAAATAATATTTGAAGAAATTTTCTTTTTGCAAAATGTGGTACAATTTAAGAGACATCCATACACTTAAACACAAGTTTTTGTCTGAAAACTAGAAAAATGCTTGTTTTACACTCTTTTTGGCCCTTAATTCCTGAACGGTTTTGGCAATTACCCCCAAAATGAATCCCAACCTTCTACTTGTGGTATTGAACATTGTGGTACAATTTCAGAGCAATCAAAATACTTATACACAAGGTAATGTCCTGAAACTAGAAAAAAGCTTGTTTTGGGCCCCTTTTTGACCCCTAATTCCTAAACGATTGGGACCATCACCCCCAAAAACAATCCCAACCTTCCTTTTGTGGTATTGAACCTTTTGTTTAATTTCATAGAGATCCATACATTTCAACTAAAGTTATTGTCCGGAAACCAAATGCCTTCAGATGACGACGACGAAGACGATGTGATAGCAATAACATTCGTATAAAAAACCTCCTGATTAAGTAATTCTGTACAGAGGTAAATGATTATACAATATCTTTATGTGTATGTCATTGAGGAATTGGTCATCTAAAAGCTGCAACATTCATTTATATACAATATATAAATATATATTTCTTACAAGGATGAGAGTGCCTTTATCCATTAAAGAAAGGGTATGTCGCTTGTAATTAAATTTTCAAAATGGTATGATTGAGGAAAGGAAATTGGTTGAAACCTTGACAAGTATAACTGATCTACCTGAAACATATATATTGTAAATTTAGGAATTTTAGATTGTTTTATCATTGCAAATTGTGGCAGGATAGGTTTTGTAAAAATAAAAACTCACATTTTAAATTTTAAAAGCATTATGTGCGTAGCACACCATTTCCTAAATTGGCAATAATAAATTTCACATCTATGTCCATTCTTCATCAATTACAATCATAAATGCAAACAAACAATGAATAAACTATTATAGCATCATGTATCAATTGATTTGTTTGTACCTTTAGACTGTTTTGCACCGACTTCAGCAAAGACACCACCTGGTAAATGTTTTGTTATTTCTTCCATACCAATAAATGTTTCTTTCATTAGTGCCTAAGACAAAAAATAGAAATTTATTCAAAGCTCTGATATTATTTAGATATTACTAAGTCTCCGAATATAAATACCATTAAATCCAGTTAAAAATTGCATAATATTATATACTACAGTCACACTCTAAAACTTACGCTAGGAACAAGAACGACATTTAAGTAACTGATTCTGTGTGATCTCCACACAAGTCTAATCTTTTTATGTGTTCTTTGAAAATAAGGAAATTAAAAGAGAACCAATTCTTCAAATACTGATTGCAATATCCTTTAAACTGCCAAAATTTGATCTTGATAAAATAAAAAAAAAGATCAGCTGAATCACTCTTAAATGCAAAAATTCAAAAATACCAAAAAAAATCTTAAACATAACAAGTCAACAAAAAATCATGGAATTGCATATAAATACATTATTATACATGAACACATATATGTAACAAATTATCAGAAATTTCATATACATCAAAACACATTGCAAATTCACATTAGGAAAATTGTTTACCTGTTCAACAAGTTTACATGACAATGGTGAATATGCTCCACTAAACACATATGACATGTCAGTCGGACTCTTCAAGTTAATGTCTTCAGTTTTAGGTATCTGTAAAAGTCAAAATTAAAGTATCATTGTTGATCTTTTAAAAGATAATAAAACAATGTACAAAGATTTAATAAAATGCTATTTTAGTTCCCTTGACCTTGACCTCTGACCTTGTGACATGAAAAAAAAGAAACTCTCTCCAAGGGAAATTATCAACAAATTTCTTTGTATATCACAACAGTTAACTGTGAAATTTTAAGTTCATTAAACTAACATGATAGTTTCTGTGCTTTTCCAATGAACATCATAGTCTCCTCCTTTTCTTATAAATATCAACTCATGTGCATTTGTGGCTGTTTTTCAAATATCATGAATTTTGATTGGACATATCTCATAGTGTTGGATAGTTGGTTGAAATTACCAACAGATAATCTATTACTATCAGTTGACAGCAACCAACGGACTATCAGTTATACTCCCATTATTATAACTTGCTCTTTTTTATATGATAACTTGCATTCATCCACATAATACATGTCTTATGCATATATTCCATACCATTGTATAGCTTTATTGGTTCATGTTTGACTTTTTCTTTACTTTTCATATTTTAGTAGCCAATTAAAACAGTGAATCAAATAGAGACCAGTGATCAGTTTACAAAAAATCTTAAATTTCATCGTAAGCCATGAACAATTCAGTATACTTACGATCAACTTTAGTCGTAAGATTTTTTGTGAAACTGACCACAGATTCCAACTGAACATATTTTTTCTTATAATTACAAGGTTTATTTACAACAGTGAAATTAAAATTTCTAAATTTCAATGGTATCACTTGCATGGATAATTTCAAATACATAGCTGTATCAAAATTTGAATGTTTATCATTTAAACAGATATATAAATTTAACTTCAGCTTAAATCAGTAAAAAAATATTTACATGGAAATATATAGATTTAACTACGGTGATCTGTTAATGCTTGAAGAGTGCATATTTTTCACTTTTGAGATTATTATTCTGCTCTCAGATGTGCCATTCATGAGTCTGTTGTTATTTTCATAAGAATACGGTGATTTCTGTCATAGTTGGTTCGTGCCTGATCAAGTTCGTATTAATATTTCAATGGCGAACGAAGAAAAATATACAAAAACTAGAGGCTTCAAGGAACCAGTGTCGCTCACCCGATATTTTTATTTACAATTGATGCATAAATCAATGCAACTGTTATACTTTTGCTTTAGTTTCAGAGATATAAGCCAAAAACTGCATTTTACCCTATGTTCTATTTTTAGCCATGTCTGCCATGTTGGTTGGCAGGCAGGGTCATCGGACACATTTTTAAACTAAATACCCTAATGACGATTGTGACCAAGTTTGGTTAAATGGTTAAGTGTCTCAGTTGTTTCAGAGGAGAAGATTTTGTAAAAGATTACAAAATTTACCAAAATTGTTAAAATTGACTTTAAAGGGCAATAACTCCTTAATGGGTCAACTGACCATTTTGGTCATGTCGACTTATTTGTAGATCTTACTTTGCTGAACATTATTGCTGTTTACAGTTTATCTCTATCTATAATAATATTCAAGATAATAACCAAAACTGCAAAATTTCCTTAAAATTGCCAATTCAGGGCAGCAACCAAACAACGGGTTGTGTGATTCGTCTGAAAATTTCAGGACAGATAGATCTTAACCTGATGAACATTTTACAAATGTCAAAATTTGCTCCTAATGCTTTAGTTTCAGAGATATAAGCCAAAACTGCATTTTACCCTATGTTCTATTTTTAGTCATGTTGGTTGGCAATCGGGTCATCGGACACATTTTTAAACTAGATACCCTAATGATGATTGTGATCAAGTTTGTTTAAATTTGTCTTACTAGTTTCAGAGGAGAAGATTTTTGTAAAGATAGCAAAATTTACAAAAATTGTTAAAATTGACTTAAAAGGGCAATAACTCCTTAAGGGTCAATTGACCATTTTGGTCATGTCAACTTTTGTAGATCTTACTCTGCTGAACATTATTGCTGTTTACAGTTTATCTCTATCTATAATAATATTCAAGATAATAACCAAAAACGGCAAAATTTCCTTAAAATTACCAATGCAGGGGCAGCAACCCAGCAACGGGTTGTCCGATTCATATGAAAATTTCAGGGTAGATAGATCTTGACCTGATAAACAATTCTACCCCCATGTCAGATTTGCTGTAAATGCTTTGGTTTTAGAGATATAAGCCAAAATCTACATTTTACCCCTATGTTCTATTTTTAGCCATGGTGGCCATCTTGGTTGGTTGGCTTGGTCACCGGACACAATTTTTAAACTAGATACCCCAATAATGATTGTGGCCAAGTTTGGTTAAATTTGGCCCAGTAGTTTCAGAGGAGAAGAGTTTTGTAAAAGTTCACGACGCCGGACGCCGGACGCCAAGTGATGAGAAAAGCTCACTTGGCCCTTCGGGCCAGGTGAGCTAATAAACAATGTTTGACAAGAGATTTGGAAAGGAATATAACATTTTTAATGCAATAAATGGATGAAACATTAACTAAAGACAATTTTCATCCCATTCTTACGAATTAACAAATTTATCTTGCAGATAAAATCAGAATGTTTTGATGAACGCTCTTGAGTAACAAGTATTGGAGGTGAAAGAAAAACTTAATAAAAATTTGTTTCTTTTAAATAACATATGACCAATCTGTAAATTTAATACTTTCAATTAATATGTTTCTAAAGAAAGAAATTGTTTATGCATTTGATTTTTGTTCGTTTGACATGGTTATTGTTATCAACAGAAATTTTTGTTACAATTTGTATAACTGTGCATGTAAAATGTAAACCGGAAACAGTCTGGAAGTGGATATATTCTTAAATCCCGGAAAAAATAACAAAATCCAAATTGATAATAGACCATTGCTGAGTCAAACCAACTGATTTCCAATGTATTCTGGAACAACACACATATATCATAATTAAATCATGAAATTTCAAATACATTTTGTACACTTTAATGCTTCATCAGCATGTACAAAGTTAACCTTTTTTTTTAAATTTGTGTTGGGTTCCTGTCTCATTACCATTTACTCCATACTTTTTAATTCATACAACTTACCAGGGCTAGTCTTCTACACAAACTTTTAAATGAGCTGTGTTTAGTCATGGCTGCCATACTGGATGTCACTTTACCAAGAGATGATGCTGGTTGAATAGTTGTCAGTTCTTGATCTATCAACATTCCAAGCTTACTTAAGTTGTAAAATGATAACATTTGTTCAAATCCATGACTCTGAAACAAAAATTCTTTATAAAAAACAATTATAGAATCTAATACTCACATTTACTATTAAGATCAATAATCTAAAGAATTTAGGGGTTCAAAAAAGCAAAGATCAGAATATTTTTTTACTTTGATTAGTGAATATTTACAAACTTCAAAGATAGGTCAAATAACAAGTTCATTATGCAAAGTACTCTAACTAAACAGTTTTTATAAAAGTATTTTGAATTTAATGTGTGTGTCAAGATTGGTGTCAATTTAGATATAAAAAAAAACCATCATTTACAGCAATTTATTAATTCAAAATGAATATGGTAACATAGACAGGATTCAGTGTTGGCAGTTGATGTCTGTTGGACTGTGCAGTATTTTTAGGTGATTGCTGTTATCCCTTTTTAAAGTATTATATAAGCAATCACATTAAATATGTACATTTTAAAAAATTTTGTTCTATGTTGTTCTGTTCAACAACTTGTTTTAAGTATGTTGCTTTTATAAATTTTTATGCTACCAAAATGTACTTTCAACTCTTCTTACAGTTTGGTGCAGACCAAGCATAACATAAAGTAAACGCACATTAATGCCGTGTGCAAATATTTCATTTTGTTAACTCAAATTTTCGAGGTTTATTTACTATAATATTACCTTAAACACGGTCAAAATAGAAATTTCTAATGTCTACTCAAGTAAACGTGCGTTTACTCTGTATCCGTTTAGTCAGTAGTTAACAGGTGTTTACTACAGATTTTACATCTTTACCTATATGTGCACTTTAAAACGCGCTCTTCAGGTCAATCTTCATAAATCAACTATTCTTGTTAGAATGATTTCTAATTGTAAAGTTTGAATAGAAAACCACAACTTTTTTAAAACTTTTTACGTTCTTTCCCATTCCAATGAAATATGTTAATCTTGATTTGAAGACCATTTAACAGTTTCATTTACTTTATTTTCAATGGCTTATTCATATGTTGCAATTGATAGATAAATAAAGTATAGCTAAAAAATATTTTCAGAAATTATTGAATAATTAAATACTGCAAAATTTAAAAAAAAGATAGTTTTATATGTTGTCAATAATATTCATTACAGCAGATTTAACTAGGCAATGCTTCAAGTCTTGAAATAAATTATACGAAATTAAATAATCTATGAAATTTTGTTTTCAGACAATCCACTCATTTCAAAATATTTGCCGTAGTTCATGGTTTACTGCATTTAAAAATGATTTAGTTGATCAACCTATATATACAATGTATAATGTCAATTTAATTAAAACTGTTCTTCCCTACAGACCACAGAAATTGCTTTTATCAAAAAAAAATCTGTTGAAATAATTCCTTCACTTTTATGTCAAACAATCCATCCTTAAGTATAAAAAGAGAATTTATCAGGCCAGTACAAGCTTTTATTAAATAAAAAAGAAATATTGGCAATTTTTATTGATATCAACATAAGTATAAGTAACCATAGACTTACAGAGATCTCAATTTGTGTAGAACTATTCCTCCTGAGGTACCAAAAGAACAGAATTTCAATGCTGTTACATAATATTTAAACAAAAGGGAAAATATTGGCACCATATATTGATGCTGACAACAAATTTTGCAATTTTAAACTTAAACTCCTTCACTTTTATGTCAGAAAATCAATCCTGAGGTACAAAAAGTACTCAATTATCAGGCCAGCACAATATATTAATCAAAAAAAGATATATTGTCACTTTTTATTGCTATCGACATAAGTATTAGTAACCGTAGACTTATAGAGCTCTCGATTTGTGTAAAACTACATGTATTCATCCTGAGGTACCAAAAGAACAGAATTTTAATGCTATTGTATAACATTCTTTACGGCAAATGTGTCTTGGTCAGGCTTCAAGAAATATCATAAATCTGAATATTTTGTTTTCGAACCTTCTAATTGTTTTAAAATCCATGTCCACTCACAAAAATAAAATGAAAAGGTTTTACGCTTCCTGAAGAAAGATCTTTGATACATATAAAAATAAGAAGATGTGGTATGATTGCCAATGAGACAACTCTCCACAAGAGACCAAATGACACAGAAATTAACAACTATAGGTCACTGTACGGCCTTCAACAATGAGCAAAGCCCATACTGCATAGGCCTAATTTATGTACAAAATAATAAACGAAAAAACAAATATGTTACACAGCAACAAATGACAGTTTTGAATTTTGAACTAATTAAATATGTATCATCTAAGGCATTGTAATCAATAATCTATATATTTGTCGAAAATGGGAAGTTGGGCATTTTATGTATATATAACTAGTCATGTGATATGCTTAGTCAGTGTATCCAGGATACCATGACAAACTGCGTTAACGCGCATTTACTACCAAAGGTTAACGTGCGATTACTTCTAACAACAAAAGAAGATACGCCTTTTTCACATTAACACAGAGGTAAATGTAAAGGGCGTTTACTTTTATGAATACTGAAAATTGGAGTTAACACCAAGTTAACATGTTATTGACATGAAGTGCACCTAGTGAACAGTCGACTCCACTTAATTGCATACCGCTTAACTTTTTAATTGCCACCCATTTCCCATTCATCTAATGTTTATATGTATAGCTTGGTCTGCATCCAACTATATATGTTTTTTTCGTTATTATTTCACAATATGCAGTATTTGATTTCTTCATCCTATTTGTACTTTCTACATTTCTTTTTTATGTTTTAGACATGTGTTGACCTTCAAACATATTTGATCTGGTTTGCCCCTCTATAATAATGTTATTGCTCCAATAGACTTTTTTCATATTACTGACTTTTGACTCAGTATATAAGTTTTCAATGTTATGTTGCACAAATAGTAAGCCAGTTTTAATATTTCTAGTTGCTCTTACTTGATTGAGTACCAGAATGTCCTATAACAGAGTGGATAACCTGTCGAAAAATTATATACTTCAGAGTCAAAAGTCGGTAATATGAAAATAGTCTATTTTGCCCTGTGTTATGTCCTTCATCTTATCTGTTTGTAGTCTGTTTGGACAAGTTTTTTACCTGACAATATTGTTTCTTCAATGATTTATAGTCACGAGCTGGTATTCCGTCCTGGGTGAGGGACAGCAAACATAACAATTTAAGGGTCTGTATCATGTTAGCCTGAAATGACAGAAATATATAAAATCTATGTTACTAGTAATTTCACATCAAATTTGAAATAATTAAAAATCATAAAATTCTATAGAGAAGATTAAGACTTCAAACTCTCATGCATTAGATGTATACTCCACATTCTTCTCAATTTCAAACACAATTTTGATAAAATGGTGAACTTTAACAATTTTTTTTGAAATTGAGGTTCAACTGAATTAACACTGAACTGAATCCTAGAGGTAGGAAACCTATGGTATGCTTGGTGGTTTTATAAATTAAATAAAAAATCGGTATGAAACAGTTTTCAGTAATGGAGAAGTTTGAAAACTGATTTGAACAATAAAATATGTTAAACAAACAGTTTCCAAAAAGAAGCTGTTTACATGTTTCTCACAGCCCAATTTTAAATCATGTTCTGTGCATGGCCTCAATCATAGATTCAGAAATCACAAAATTTTATGAAGTACAATGTACTATCATATATGCATCATCAAGTACAAGATAACTCCAATCTGTAAATTTTCGAAGATGTTTACATGCAATTTGTGCAAAGTCAAATGTTAAACTATGTTCCGCAGAAGTTACCATCTCTGGATTTCAAATAGACATAAAGAAATACCGATTATACATCAAGTATGCATAATATCAATAGAATATGTAAAGTGGTTTCCAAGAAAAAACTTTTTACAATTTTTACCAATATGGTCTATGGTTAAACCATTCTCTTCAAAGATGGCCATCTTGGCTTTCAGACTGTCACAAAAATCCAATACTGGTAGTGGAACATGTATAGATCATTCAAACAACATAACAGTTTAGTCAGCATAGTTGTTTATAACTTGAGCATTTAAGTATCAGCCAATCATTATTGCCCTCTGGCAGCCATCTTGAATTTCAAACCACAAAACAATATGACTAATTCCATAAAGACAAACATTGGGGCATTCCTGACAAATTGGATTTGGCACATTTATTTCTAAGCTATGATATTAAGTTTAGACACTGCAATTTATACAGGATACTTCAAAGCTCACCTGCCCCGCATGTAAAAACTGTTTATAAACAGATTTGGTACATATAACATAATCTCTTGAAAGCTTGAACCTTTTTGCACAGGTAACACATTTGTTTATTGTTTGCTACGATTAGCGTCCTTATCAGGCTAGACACTGATCTCACAGAATTTAAGACTATAATCATAAACTTTACAAATTTATCAGGCAAGTGAAAGGACATACCTGTTTGTTTATAAGTTCCTCAATAAATGTCATGTTTTCTCTCAGTGCTGTACCCTCTAACAAACCTATACAAAAATCAAAAATAAACATTATACTAGAAAACACAGCTGATACTCAAATGATCGTTTGGATTGAATAACTGATATCTGAAATGTTGGAACACTAAAATCTTAATTTTGATAAAATTGTAAGATGGTTTGACAGATATTTTCCTTGCAGAAAATCCAGTATTATTCCGTAATTTTGCTTGCAGCCAACCAATTCAGTGTTTATTGTATACATATGTTTGAATTGTTTTACACTAGTCATTTTGGGCCCTTTATAGCTTGCTGTTCGGTGTGATTTAAGGCTCCATGTTGAAGGCCGTACTTTGACCTATAATTGTTAACTTTTTACACATTGTGACTTGGGTGGAGTGTTGTCTAATTGGCACACATACCACATCTTCTTATTTGCATATAAATAACAGAAATTAATGTTTTGAAAAATAGACTGAAGAGATCTTTAATTGACTGCAAGCAAAGTGTCTTAACAGCTCTGAAATTTTTGAAATGAATATATTTAGAAATTAGCAGAAAGATGACTAACTGTGTGTCTTTATAACTTCAAATGGCAATTATTTATTAAAAAAAAGACTCAAGTCAGGCTGATACATTTAAGTGAAGTATTGTTTATTAATGTGATACACTGAAAGTATTATGAGTAATTGGTTTTAAACTACAAAGTAAATTAAGTTCACTTTTATGTTATGAACCCCTAAAGAAAATAAAGAGCTGGACAAAATCTCTTGTACTGAATGAAAAGGCTAATATTAATTTTCAAATAGCCTGTCAGATTTTATCACATATTATTGTATATTCACAATGAAATTCTAATTGTCCTAAATCTTTTAACCAACACTTATATCACTTTCAGATATGGCTATATTAGACTGAGAATTCAGTGAAGATCTACTACAAGAAACCATTATTCACTCCTGAAACTGTATATAATTTCTTTCCTTATATCTTTAAGGTTTTTTATGTGATATGTTTTAATCAATAACAGTCACTGCCATAAAATTCAAAAAATGTAATTCTATGTTTAACACAAGGAATTATTTGAATAACTCTGGAATAATTTTGAATTTTGGAAAATTGATAAGAAACATATGATGAAAACTAACCCTCTTTAGTTTGATTAGTTTCCATCATACATTTCTTATCACTTTTCCAAATTTCAAAATTATTCCAAATTTAAATAATCCCTTGTTTTAACACTCTTGAATTCAAATATGGACATTGAGGACAGCAAAATGTTAATTCAAATAGCCTTGATATTAGCATTCCAATTATAAACATGGTCCTATATGTTTATATAATATTTCTGTTCATTTGTCATTCAAACAACTTGTTAAAAGAATTGTCGATAAAACTGCACATGTTTATACTTAAAAAAATTAATTTTGTATAATATTTCTGCATATTTGTCATTCAAACAACTTGTTAAATGAATTGTCAATAAAAATGCACATGTTTATGCTTAAAAAAATTAATTTTGTATAATATTTCTGTATATTTGTCATTCAAACAACTTGTTAAATGAATTGTCAATAAATATGCACATGTTTAACCAACATAAGTCATGAAATGTGTGCAACAGCTAATAAATGTTTGTATTTGTTTACCAAATGTCAAATTGTTTTGGTTTTTTTCTTTAATTTCAGTTATCCAATAAAATTGGCTGTGCAAAAAATCCATTTTGAATTTTCCTTGGAGGTCGTTTTTTTTTTTGTTATTTTACTTTTTTGTAATTTAGGGAAAGAAAGTAAATCAGAACAATCCCTGATGAATCATTTTTCATTTTAAATTGTTTCTTTCCTATAGACAAATCTTGTTTTATTTTCCAAATGATTAAATTTGTTTGTAATTCCAAGGAGCCTTATTTTAAATTAAAATGTGTTTGTATAAACATTCCGTACATTTGTTATTCAAACCACTACTTAAAATGACTTTTCGATAAAAATGCAATTATTTAACCAACTTCTGTCATGAAATCAGTGCAGCAGCTTACAAATTGTATATTGTTTACAACATGTCAAGTAAGATAAATCTATAGCCGTCCTATAGTCAGTACAAATAGACCAAGGTCAAACTTGATTGGATACAATCAGTAGCCAGTCAGCAGACGGACAAGCCTGTTGATGTTTGAAATCAATGGAACCCCTGACAAATTAAACATTGGGGTATTTAACAACAATTCCATTAGTGTATGCGAGATAAAGTGGATGCTATATTAGCTACAAGTTCACATTTATTGTCAAAAAACAAACGAAATGATTTCCTGGCTGGAAAAGTTTCTTGAAAAGAAAAATTGTTGATTTTAAATAAAAGTACAGGTAGTACATGTCTTCAGGGTAAGGTACCAGACTTATTTGAAAGTAAGGAGGAAGGAAAGAGTGAGGACTGTTTCAGTCAACATTAGGAGATCAATGTCACAAATATATAGATATATAGGTTGCTCTAATATATTTTAATAAAGTGTTCAAAGTGGCTGTCTAGAGAAAACCATAGAGGTTCAGAGGATGAAACTGTCCCTACCAGAAATGTTTAACCCTCAAAAGATTTAAATGGGGAAAATCCTCACTCTTATTCTAAAGTTTGTATGTGGAATCTATTCCAAAAGAGTCCTGCCAATGATTTTGGATTGTTCATGTAACTTTGACATGATACTTCTTATTCTGAGATTCTAGTGGGACAAAGTAAGCACTGTGTCACAAGCACTTGTCTGAAAAACAATCCCTATTTACCCTAATATAACATTTATATATGGATTTTTTTTTTCAGAGACATGTGCCTGTGCACTGTGTGTAGCAGCTGGTGTGTAGTAATAACGTAATACTGTGTACTTTTCATGTATTTATGGCTAAAAAGGGGATCTACAAATTGGAAATGGGGAAGGGATAACATCTAATTTAATGAAAACATGGAGAAAAGAAGATTCTGTCCACCAAAATCCTTCTCCCTATCTGCCATTGTGACCATTCAGTACAAAAGTAAACATATTCACCTAATTTAGACTCTGGTGGGTAGTTGTCTTTTTGGCAATCATACCATATATCCTTATTTTTATATATATATATGGCAAAATTTTGTAGGAAATAAATGTTGAATTTTCTTTCTACAAGTTTAATAAATATTTTTATTTTAAAAAATTTGTAAGGGGTTCCATGGAACCCTGTACATGGAACTCTGTATCTCGCCTTCGATTGCTGCTGACCTGTCAGTCTGTAAAAGTGTAATTTGACTTAAAAATCCATTTATCAGTAATTACAGAATTTTTTTTTAAATTCAAGTTTGTTTTTTAGATGCTATTTCTTGGTCTTGAAGATTAGCTTCTGTCCAAGTTTCATAACAATCCATGATGGTTTACAAATTTATTATGTCAAAAAAATTTAATCCCAGACTGTCTGTAAATGTTAACTGTAAAAACTAAGTCCATCTATCAGAAAAATACTGAAAATGAAAATATATTTTCAAAAGTTTGCTTCAGACATTATCTCTTAATCATAAAAAAGCTTCTGCCAAAGTTTCATAAAATTCTATGAAGTTTTGACAAAGTAATTGATGTGTAACAAACTTTAACCCCAGACTGTATCTACTTGTTAACTAAAAAAAAACTAATTCCATTTATCAGTAAAATATGGAAAAATGAAAATAAATATTTTCAAAATTTCGCTCGGGATACTGTATTTTGGTCATTTTAAAACAAGCTTCTGTCCAAATTTCATAAAATTCTATGAAGGTTTGACAAAATTATTGATGACCAAAAAACTTTAACCTCAGACTAAATCCGAATGTTAACTGTAAAAAAAACTAAGTCCATTTATTAGTAAAATATGGAAAAATGAAAATAAATATTTTCAAAATTTTGCTCTGGATACTGTATTTTGGTCATAAGCAAGCTTCTGTCCAAATTATATAAAATTCAAAAAAAAATTTAACTACAGATTGAACCTAAATGTTGATGCCCCTGATGCCAGCGCCGGAATCTAGGATTGCTATGTCTCACTTTAGAAACATAAATGTTGTAGGCCTCAACAAAAATCCCGGATGATATGATATATAACCAAGCACTTGCCTGTTTTACAGTTAAGATTTAAAACTGTCCAGAGTCCTGTGTAATCAATCTGCACCCTAAATAACAGAATGTTGACCTAATTTTTTCCAATCAATTCATTTACTTAAAAATTTCAATGTTTTTTTTTTTCACTGCTGGTTACCAAGATGGTCAATATTTGCCACTATAAAATAAATATAGAATTGACTAAAATAAAGTTTTATATTGCATAACCCAATAAAAAAATACTTCTATAATCTCAAGATATAGTTTAACATATTTATTTGTTCATAAACTTCAAAAGCTCACAACGTCAGATCAAATAATCTGTAGAAGATCAATTACTGGAAAAGCAATTATCAGATGTCCACCAGGTCTATTTTAATTAATATGGAAATCTAAACCATGTTATATTTGTGGTAAACAGATCATTATTTCAAACTAAGCACCTGAACATCTGCATGCTAATTACTAACAAATATAATGGTTATAGACAACTAAATAGGATGAAATCAATGTCAAGTGCAAATATCGAAATCAATTCCAAGTACACATGTTTATGTAACAATATCTGTAAAATTACATGTATTTTTAAAAGTATGATATTGAATGCACATTAAATTCAACTCAAATCTTCAAAAATTATTTTTTAATGTTGTAGATCTTTTTTAAAGAACATTTAATTTTGTGCAATCTAATTAAATAAAATCTCTGCACTTGCTCATTTTGCTATGCTTGGTCATCCTACGCAGCAACCAAACGTAAAAAGAATTACTGACTCGGAGATCTAATTTTAATTAGATTGAATTATGTGATTCTGTTACCCCTGACTACATCTACAATAATAATAAAAATTGTAAAGGAACTTTCATCCATAAATTTAAATTTTCAGGTCAACTGGAAATATTATTGAAAAGTTTGAGTTTTTTTATACCTAGTTTAAGACCAATGAACCTTAAAAAAAAGTGTAGAGCATAAACTGATTAATCGTCACTTCAATTCTAAAAAAAGATCTTTTATTTTGCACGCCTGTCGCCACAAATCAATTTTATAATGATCATTACTGAGAACTTTGTGACTAATCATGCTGTGACATCACTGTGTGAAAAAAATGTTTTACATCATTAGCACCAAAACTTTTAATCTTAGGGCTTTCTACCTGTAAATCTAGTCCAAATAATCATGACGTCTTGAAAGGCTAATTTTAATTTTTTGCCTTCCTACACGTCACAGCAAAATATGAAAATAGCCTTTCAAGACGTCTCTTTTTCTCAAGTATAATAGATTTCAAACTTGCAAGATCTTTTTATTGTTTCAGATATAGATTATACATTGTAACTAGGTCCAAATATTACAAAATACCTAATGTACAAAATATAATCCATTCTATAAGACACTGTACAAAATTATGGACTGAAGACTTTGATCAATTTAGTGTCAATGATGGTTCAGTTAAAAGATTAATGATTAGGCTATACTGGGACAATCTATATAGGTATTAAAGGTCTTTGAACCATGTCAGGTTCAAACAGATTCCTGGTTTATTCAATATTAAGACAGGTTTCAGGCTATGCTACCTTCCGTATATTGACAAGGCATGGCAATACCATGAAGGTTTTATTTTCTAGGAATGTGAACCATCCAATGCTGAATACTTTTGTATTTTTTTCTTATTTTATCTATGCATTTTAAAATTGATTAAAAGTTTGATATATATGCCAACACTTTTTACATGTTTCATCAGAATATCTTCATTTAAATAAACTGTCAATATACTCTTATAAGTATGTACATTTTTAGAATCTGGGTCTCTTCCTATATAAAGATATTCATAAGCTGGTATGGGTAACTTATTTTGGAATGACAAATATATTAATAGGGTGCAATTTCATTTATAGAAATTAATATGCCTAAAGATGTCTGTAAAAAACTGTGTCACACTGAGACCTGTGATTTTAAGCTGAAAAGATGTGTCACCAGCAACTATTCCATGTGGACTCTCTGTGCAGTTTCATGGATCTGGGTTGAAAACTGAAGGACTTGACATACCTGCCAACTTTTGAAAATCCCAATGGGGGTTTTAGTGCACGACAACAATTTCAAAGGTTACAATTTTTTGCAACATTTTTTGTGCTTGCTGTTTTGTACTCTAGAAAAAGTGTCATATCTTTTTTTTCTATGGTATACTTATGATGAGCTAATTAGCCATTTCTACTTTCTATTTGCATGATTCTTGTACTTTTATAATTGTGTAGAAAAGATGAACATGTAGCTAGAAAAGCAAGAATTTTTTCTTGTGTAGGAATATTAAAGTGACTGTTGACTTTTCCAATTTAAAAATATGGACAAAGGACATTTATCTGATATGTTGTGAAAATAAAAGATAGTACATTGTACTTTAAATGATTTGGTAATTTAATTACAAGAATGACAACATACACTGTATGATCTGTTACAATAAGTTTAATGTCTTTAAGTTACTATAGGTTATTTCTCAAATCATGTCTTTCACCAGAAAAGATCATCAATTTGGCACGCCCTTATGAAGTCATTAACCAGATAGAAGACGCGCCTGTATCCCTGCACTATTAAAGTATCAAGCATTTTTAAAATCGTCATTCTGCAGGGTAGTCTAGAAATAATTTATGTTTCGTAAGTAGGTAATCTTAATACCCGTACAACTGAAGGGAGGGTGACCAACTAATTAGATTTTAATTCACCTAATATTTTGTGCAGTATATCATCAAACTTTTTCACCCGTTCCCTCAACATGTGTTGGAAGTGACGATGCCTACATTTTGGTCACATGGTGATGGAAGTCACATGACAGATTCAACTAACTACTGTATCTCGGAACTGGCGTATTTATTATGTTTATGGTAGCACAGCATCTTTGAATGTTGTCAATCAGCCATGCTTTTCTTCTTAAGCTGTGTAATAAACCTTCTTGCAGATGAAAATTCATCTGCCATGATCATAATTTTTACAATTCAGATATACAGACAGAGGAATTCAACTCAAAAGTTCTAAACAAGTTGGAATCTTTGCATATTTGCAATGCCCAATAATCATGAGAAACTAAGATTTTGTTTGGATTATTAACGTGATCATGAGAAACACAGATTTGATTAGCTGATCACGATTGTCTCCCTTGGGAAAAGTTCAAAATTGGGAACAATCATTTTTTTCATGTAGAATTTTAACAAAATCGTGTTTAAGAGCTTTTTTCCCGATCATGATCAGGCAATCGTGACAAGGGGTCAAAATCGTGTAGTTCACGCCTAAATCGTGAAAGTTGGTAGGTATGACTTGATTACATAAAATGGGTATTGTCTTTTGTAAATTTTGCTGAATAATTAGGTACCCACTTTTCCAGTCTGCCAATTTAACATCACCACACTGTAAGCTGTTTTTGCAACCTGGCAAAAAATATTCACTTTACATACCTTCATGACCTTATTGTCAAGTCAGTCTGTATTCCTGTACTATCTAAACTTTATAGCAAAAGGTATACATTTGGCAACTGTAGAAATATTTGGTAAATACCTTAATCTATATATTGCAGGACAAATTGCATTTTCGTTGATATTTGATATCTGACTTTGCAAAAGTATCCATACAAACCAATAGAAAAAGTGTACTTAGTTGAACATTTAAATTCATGATTTACCTATACCCACGAAGATGAGTATACCACGAATACCCCGTAATTATAAATCCACAGTATTTTACAAAAAAGAAAGCAGATGAGGGGTGAGGCTGAAAATGCACAACAGGGTATCTACATAAAGCTTTTTTTTATTGCTGCGAAAAATGTAAAAGAAGATGGCTACATGGAAAGTTGAAAATTGGTAACTTCTCTAATGAAGCATAGCTTGATGATGTACCAGGATAAAAATCAACATATAGTAATAACTTATACAGATCAATGATTCAGGTAAGTATATTAAATAAAGGTAAGTAAACTTACTATGTTCTGTTTGTAAATACTCCTCAAACTCTCCTTTAGTTTTCTTTCCAAGGATAACCTCACAGGCACCAATATCTGTGTTATATTGAAAACATGAATAAATGATATTACCTGAAACATTGATTTTTGGTGTTTGTTAAGCAAAAAGTTCCCAAAAGTGTCACAGGAACAATTTCTTCTAGGTGTGATCATGGGATAATTGTATACCCAACATTGCTAGATGAGTTGGTAATGTTAGCAAAAAGAAACATACCCAAAGAAGTACACCTGGTATGTTAAAGTCCTGTTTCACGAGCCAATAGATTTTATGATAATATACCTAACACTAAAATATTTCTAAACCCAACAAACAATGTTAATATACATCCAAGTTCCTTCAAAAACCAAAAGATAACTTTTTTCTAGAAGGACCTATCTACATCTTATCAATCATTTTGTCTTTGGTGGATATTTGTCTCATTGGCAATCATACATTTCTTTATTTTCTGTATTAAATAATTTATTTGGAAAGTAACAACATATCCATTTTTGTTTCTAATATGGTGAAAATTTATTCTAAACAGAACAAGCATTAGAAAAGTCCTCTTGATCTATGATGTAAATATTTTTCCTTGTGGCAGAATATTTTTACAGGAAAATATATCAGTAGCAGGGCTTCCAAAACGGTTGTATTGTTCAGACTTGACCGATAAGTACCGATTATCAGGGTGCGCTCACTCGACAAAAAGCTTCATATTGTCACTCGCAACTGATATTTTACAATATAAATATGCAGACAACCTGATAATCCATTTATCTGGTTGTATTTGCGTATTTTGCATGATAGAAACAAGTGTTTTCTTTGTTTCACCAGCAAACCAGAAGATGACTTGATAAGTTCAGGTCAAACTTATCAACGTCGGTTCATTCATTATGACGTCAGTGATATGTCCGGGTCAAAGTTATTACGGCCAGGTCAACATATTTGACATCACAAAGCCGTGATATGCAATTTCATAATGAGGTGAGCAGAGTGATACAGACAGTGGGACGACCGATGAATTATATTTTTTACTTAATTGAGATTTAGATAAACAGAAATACGTTTATAAATATGATTTGATGAAAAATTAAAAAGGTTTTAAGCGAAAAATCGTCAGAACCACGTTGTTTGAACTAGTACACATGTGCCCATGTGCACAGGTGTGAAATTTAATTATGCATCCGCATTCTTCAAAAATGCTAAAATCATCATTGATACCGATAGCTAACGTTCATTTTGAGCATTTTCTTGAAGAAATAATGCTTAAACTCAATTGTGCTTTGTAAACATACATGGATTTTACATATCGTCTCTGGTCCGTGTTTTACCATTGTCAAGTCAACTTCCGGTATTAGGAAAAAGAGCTTTTAAAAACAAAGGTAATTTTTTTATAACATATTTTTGCACAAATAAAGAGTCTAAGGCAGATATTAGTATGCCGATGTTGCAAACCTCGAATGATGCACTGTCACTTTAACAGTTTACGTCAGAACATCGATTTATATCAAAAGTCAAGTTTAATATCGTTTTATGTCAATCATTGCTAATATGATGCCCAACTAATTACCATGATTTTCTTTTGTTACTTTGTTCTAAGGGATTCACACCCGTAGACAGGGTTCGAGGGTTCCCCACCCCTGAAAACAAATAAGCACTGTTAAAGTCAACATTCTGTTTGAATTGTAACTGTTAAAGTGAGCTTCCGAGTCCAGGTAACCCCCCTTGGAAATTCCTGGCTACGGGCCTGGGATTAAAAAATGGGATAAGACATAAAATGTCTGGATGGCTCAAATATTTTTGGAAGCCCTGATCAGTACTGGCAGACAAAGTTAAATCTTGTGCATATTTAAGTTTTTATGGTGTGAAAACTTTAAATTTGTTTAGCAAGATACGTTCAAACGATAAACACCTACGGTGTGATAGAGCTGCTTTCTGTGCCTTCAGACCTCGTAATTTGGTCGCAACAAAATCTTTCATGTCTCCAACAGATTCTAGACCATGTCTTTGCTGGAAAAGATAATAGAGTTGTTTTATAAGTATTATTATTAATGGAATCTTTTAGGGTGGGAATCATTCTGGTACAGGTACATGTTACATCAAAGAAAAATATATAACTTTCAAATATAGGAAAACATATGTTTCACTTCTCCTAACTTAAATGAAAGTAGCTTGAGTTGGAATATTTAGAAGTTTATAAGTTATGAACAGAACAAAACTTAAAATTTTTCTCATTTTGTAAAGTATGTCAGAATACTGTAAATTCAGAAATTATTGCGAGGTTTTTATTAATGCAAATAATGCGACTGGGTGACTATCGCAATAATAAGAACTCGCATTCTGATGTCTGTTACAAATATCTGTGTGCAGATTTTCATGATATCGCAATAATTAATCTCGCATTTTTGTCCATTCTTGAAATATCGCAATAATAAATGCACGCAATAATTTCTGAATTTACAGTATTAATTTTCATGTTGAAAAGCTAAACATCAGAGTTGGATGTTGATTGTTGGTGTTGTTTGTTGTCTTGTCCATTTTATTTGGTGATTCCTGTTATCCTTTTTACGTATTATCTATGTACCAAACAGCTTGACATCAATGCTTATTCACAATTTAATTAAAAATAAAATTTCTCTGTAATACACATGTACTATTTTTTCTATTAGAAAATCATGAGCAAGGTTATTTATTAAAACCAATCTGTCCCTCTGTTTATGTTAGTTAAGTTTTCACAAATCTTAAAGATTCATAGGACAATAAAGTATTTATCTGTTTGTTTGTTATTTCTTTGCTTGTTTGCTTGTTATTTATTTAATAAAAATGTTATAACCATATTGTGCTTTAATTTTGAAACAAATACATTATAATTGTAACTGTTTCAATGTGCTGTAATTTTGTAATTTTCTCAGTCATATATTATTCTTTTGTAACCTATCTGACCTGCCTCATGTGTCTAGTGGTAGCTTATACATATATAGTGTGCTTGCAAAAAAAATGGTTAACCTGGAGACAGAACATTGTGTCCAGTAAGGATGACATGTTAAATCCCACTGATTGTTACCTTATAATCTGGTACTAACACTGACTAGTCTAGAAAAAATAGTTAACCTGGAGACAGAACATTGTGTCCAGTAAGGATGACATGTTAAATCCCACTGATTGTTACCTTATAATCTGGCACTAACACTGATTCAGTCTAGAAAAAATGGTTAACCTGGAGACAGAACATTGTGTCCAGTAAGGATGACATGTTAAATCCCACTGATTGTTACCTTACAATCTGGCACTAACACTGACTCAGTCTAGAATAAAATGGTTAACCTGGAGACAGAACATTGTGTCCAGTAAGGATGACACGTTAAATCCCACTGATTGTTACCTTACAATTTGGCACTAACACTGACTAGTCTAGAAAAAATGGTTAACCTGGAGACAGAACATTGTGTCCAGTAAGGATGACATGTTAAATCCCACTGATTGTTACCTTACAATCTGGCACTAACACTGACTAGTCTAGAATACAATGGTTAACCTGGAGACAGAACATTGTGTCCAGTAAGGATGACATGTTAAATCCCACTGATTGTTACCTTACAATCTGGCACTAACACTGACTAGTCTAGAATACAATGGTTAACCTGGAGACAGAACATTGTGTCCAGTAAGGATGACATGTTAAATCCCACTGATTGTTACCTTACAATCTGGCACTAACACTGACTAGTCTAGAATACAATGGTTAACCTGGAGACAGAACATTGTGTCCAGTAAGGATGACATGTTAAATCCCACTGATTGTTACCTTACAATCTGGTACTAACACTGACTAGTCTAGAATACAATGGTTAACCTGGAGACAGAACATTGTGTCCAGTAAGGATGACATGTTAAATCCCACTGATTGTTACCTTACAATCTGGCACTAACACTGACTAGTCTAGAATACAATGGTTAACCTGGAGACAGAACATTGTGTCCAGTAAGGATGACATGTTAAATCCCACTGACTGTTACCTTATAATCTGGTACTAACACTGACTAGTCTAGAAAAATGGTTAACCTGGAGACAGAACATTGTGTCCAGTAAGGATGACATGTTAAATCCCACTGATTGTTACCTTACAATCTGGTACTAACACTGACTAGTCTAGAATACAATGGTTAACCTGGAGACAGAACATTGTGTCCAGTAAGGATGACATGTTAAATCCCACTGATTGTTACCTTACAATCTGGCACTAACACTGACTAGTCTAGAATACAATGGTTAACCTGGAGACAGAACATTGTGTCCAGTAAGGATGACATGTTAAATCCCACTGATTGTTACCTTACAATCTGGCACTAACACTGACTAGTCTAGAATACAATGGTTAACCTGGAGAAAGAACATTGTGTCCAGTAAGGATGACATGTTAAATCCCACTGATTGTTACCTTACAATCTGGCACTAACACTGACTAGTCTAGAATACAATGGTTAACCTGGAGACAGAACATTGTGTCCAGTAAGGATGACATGTTAAATCCCACTGATTGTTACTTTACAATCTGGCACTAACACTGACTAGTCTAGAAAAAATGGTTAACCTGGAGACAGAACATTGTGTCCAGTAAGGATGACATGTTAAATCCCACTGATTGTTACCTTATAATCTGGCACTAACACTGACTCAGTCTAGAAAAAATGGTTAACCTGGAGACAGAACATTGTGTCCAGTAAGGATGACATGTTAAATCCCGCTGATTGTTACCTTACAATCTGGCACTAACACTGACTCAGTCTAGAAAAAATGGTTAACCTGGAGACAGAACATTGTGTCCAGTAAGGATGACATGTTAAATCCCGCTGATTGTTACTTTACAATCTGGCACTAACACTGACTAGTCTAGAAAAAATGGTTAACCTGGAGACAGAACATTGTGTCCAGTAAGGATGACATGTTAAATCCCACTGATTGTTACCTTATAATCTGGCACTAACACTGACTCAGTCTAGAAAAAATGGTTAACCTGGAGACAGAACATTGTGTCCAGTAAGGATGACATGTTAAATCCCGCTGATTGTTACCTTACAATCTGGTACTAACACTGACTAGTCTAGAATACAATGGTTAACCTGGAGACAGAACATTGTGTCCAGTAAGGATGACATGTTAAATCCCACTGATTGTTACCTTACAATCTGGCACTAACACTGACTAGTCTAGAATACAATGGTTAACCTGGAGACAGAACATTGTGTCCAGTATAGATGACATGTTAAATCCCACTGATTGTTACCTTATAATCTGGCGCTAACACTGATTCAGTCTAGAATAAAATGATTTGCTGAGCGCAGCTGGATACGACTGTAGAAGTCCAACCCTGAACAGTTGGGGCAAAAATGGACGATACAGGTCTGAATTTGGATTGTAATTAAATATTTGACACATAATAGGTTTCTGACACAGAATAACTGTAGTCAAGGAATTTAGAATTGGTTATATGATTTGAATTTATATTCAATTTTTTGCTTTTGTCTTTTGTGCAATACACCAGGCTGTTGCGTATTGCCCTGGCCCCCTTTATTTTGCAAAAAAAAAATATTTGAAGAAATTTTCTTTTAATTTCTAAAATCTGAAATGAGAAAAAATTGCCCCCTTTTCCAAAAAAAATGCTTAATTGGGCCCTTTTGCCCCTAATTCCTTAACTGCTAGTACCATAACCCCAAAATCAATCCCAACCTTCCTTTTGTGGTATTGAACCTTATGGTAAAATTTCATAGAGATCCATTCCCTTAAACTAAAGTTATTGTGCGAAAACCAATGTGTCTTCAGATGACGATGACGACGCCAACGTCATACCAATATACGACTGCAAAACTTTTTTGGGGTTGTATAAAAAATGGTTAACCTGGAGACAGACAACTGTGTCCAGTAAGGATAAAATGTTAAATCCCACTGATTGTTACCTTACAATCTGGCACTAACACTGACTAGTCTATAAAAATGGTTAAGCTGGAGACAGAACATTGTGTCCAGTAAGGATGACATGTTAAATCCCACTGATTGTTACCTTACAATCTGGCACTAACACTGACTAGTCTAGAAAAAATGGTTAACCTGGAGACAGAACATTGTGTCCAGTAAGGATGACATGTTAAATCCCACTGATTGTTACCTTATAATCTGGCACTAACACTGATTCAGTCTAGAAAAAATGGTTAACCTGGAGACAGAACATTGTGTCCAGTAAGGATGACATGTTAAATCCCACTGATTGTTACCTTATAATCTGGCACTAACACTGATTCAGTCTAGAAAAAATGGTTAACCTGGAGACAGAACATTGTGTCCAGTAAGGATGACACGTTAAATACCACTGATTGTTACCTTACAATCTGGCACTAACACTGACTAGTCTAGAAAAATGGTTAACCTGGAGACAGAACATTGTGTCCAGTAAGGATGACATGTTAAATCCCACTGATTGTTACCTTACAATTTGGCACTAACACTGATTCAGTCTAGAATAAAATGGTTAACCTGGAGACAGAACATTGTGTCCAGTAAGGATGACATGTTAAATCCCCCTGATTGTTACCTTACAATCTGGCACTAACACTGACTAGTCTAGAAAAATGGTTAACCTGGAGAAAGAACATTGTGTCCAGTAAGGATGACATGTTAAATCCCACTGATTGTTACCTTACAATCTGGCACTAACACTGACTAGTCTATAAAAATGGTTAACCTGGAGACAGAATATTGTGTCCAGTAAGGATGACACGTTAAATCCCCCTGATTGTTACCTTACAATCTGGCACTAACACTGACTCAGTCTAGAATAAAATGGTTAACCTGGAGACAGAACATTGTGTCCAGTAAGGATGACATGTTAAATCCCCCTGATTGTTACCTTACAATCTGGCACTAACACTGACTCAGTCTAGAATAAAATGGTTAACCTGGAGACAGAACATTGTGTCCAGTAAGGATGACATGTTAAATCCCCCTGATTGTTACCTTATAATCTGGCACTAACACTGACTCAGTCTGTCAGTCTTAAAAAAAAGGTTCATATGCACATCACATTGCCATGTTCTCATTCATAATGTGGGTGGCAGATTCTCTCATTATTATTTCTCTTTAAAATTTTATTTTTTTGTTAATTTTTTTTAGAGTAGGACACTATCAATTAATAATTTTTTGCCTAATCTTTTTTGTGCCTCCTCCTCCTCCCTCCCCCACACTACACTCCAATTTTTTTTGTCACTTATATTTACTTAACTACATAATCAAAATTGACAGATACTTACATCAAATTCTGTCTGCAAAGACTTGGCTTTAGAACTGAGATATTCAAATACATTTGAGAAATGTCTGTTTCTTGCTTCATCAAAAATCTACAATACATAAAAAAATAAGCTGTTACTTAAGACATGAATTACCTGATTTTCTTCATTATCTAGCATTAGATATGCTAGCAAATCACCAATTCTTATTATCAAAATTATAGACCTCTTTTGTAAAGGAGGGGAATAAAGTCCAACCTTCTGGGGCATGATGTCCTAGTGTTTACTGCAGAAGATCATTGTAAAGAAAATACAAAATTAATTTTGCAATTCATTTATTATCATGCTTACATTTATTTGCTTGTTTTGCAATCCCCCTAAAAATCACATACAATCTATTTATTTTTATTTCTGTTAAGAAGAGCATCAAAAGGGGAATAACTCAAAGTACATGGAATTATAAGTCTTCACTTCCAAACACGGCTGGTACAATTGAATTCACTAGTGTGTGAAATATTTGGACAGGATGTTTTATAATTTCTCCTCTAATTAAAGTCTTCTCAATATCTCATCCTTTTAAAAATCATTTCAAAATATACAGTTTTGCCAATGAATTCAACATTAACAAAATTAAGCATACTGAGTTTAAGTGATATTTCTTTTTAAATAATTACATAATTATACCTGATCTTCACTACTAAGTAGAAGTTTAGTACTCTGATCCTTTCCAGTTACATCTTTGCCAAATTCTATATAACCTACAATATATAACGGTTATCACTATTAAATGTTGCTTAAGGTATAGTATAAACTACTGAAGCCTAACAATGCATTATCACAAGAATCTCCAATGTAGGAAATTACAGATTATACTAAATGCAAATTATTTAACAAAAAAGACTAACTTTTGTGTTCTATTTGTAATTTCACTTAAGGATATTAAATGGGGGAGGGTTTAGATCTTAAAAGAAATTCTTAATATCTGCCATATGGTCCATGTGTCTGTCCCAAGTCAAGCATAATATCAATGGTTCTCTGTTGTTTTTATCTAAATCTTTTTTTCTTTCATGTTTTAAGGTATTTAGTATTGATGCAAGATCTTTATAGCCTAGGTCAACTTTTCTAGCCTCTGATTGATATTTTGCTTGCCACATTGTATAGATATTTGTCTGCTGTCAAAAACTTGATGTTGACCTCTTAATGTCTATAAGTTTGATTTTTGTGATACTGCAGATTCATAATAATAATATAATAATAATAATAATTCTTTATTTAAAGAGGGTTACACAGTTAGCTATAAAACTAATCTTCCTGAGGCCCTCATGAAATACAATGAAATATAACAAACAATTATGAAATATCAAACAAACACACATATATGAAAAATTAAATAAAAATTGTTATGAAATATACAATTTTCAAAACAGGTAAAATTACAAATTCATATAGTATTGGCATCATTCAAATTACCTCAACAATATCTTAAGTTTGAGTAAGTGTGTGAAAATTATTATACATATAAAATTACACAGCTTCTTACTGTTCCAACAAGTAATTTTTAAATCTTTTTGAATGAGCTTGTACTTGAGGTTGATTTTTCAGGATATTGGTAAGTTATTCCATAAAATAGATCCTGAATATATAAAAGATTTCTTATACAGTTCTGTTTTGGCTTTTGAACTTGTAAATTTTTGCAAGACGACGCATTCCTCAAACAATATTGGTTTATTTCTGGCATTTCTTTAAATTTTCAGTGAGATATATAGGGCTTCGTTCTTAAGGCATTTCTGCATCAAAACAGATTTGTGGTATGAGATTCTGTTCTCTACTGTCATCCACCCAAGCTGTTTAAACAGTGGAGCTGATGATGAAAGTGGATCAGCATCTAAAATAAGTCTTACAGCCCTTTTCTGCAATTTTATTATTCTGACTAGCTCATTTTTAGCACAACCACTCCAAATAATACAACAATAATCTATCAGTGGGAGAATATAGCCATTATAAAATATATTTAGAAATTTCTTGATTTTAGAGAGTAAATGAAGTCTAGATGATATTGATGAACATAAGTAATTAACATGGCCTATCCAGGACAGATTAGAGTCAATTCTAACACCTAAAAGTTTTTCAATTGATGATTTTTGAAGAATATTATTCTCAATAGTTAGGACTGGTTCTGCTTGATTTAAACGCAGCCTTTGTCTTGTACCTATAACCATACATTTCACCTTATCCGAATTTATGAACATGTTATTTTCATGACACCATTTTTCAACACATTGGAGATCATCTTGTACTTTTAATTGCATATCAGCAATACTCTTTCCTGATGTATGCATAGTTGTGTCATCAGCATACAAGTCTGTATGGCAGTTTTTGATGTGTAATGGAAGGTCATTTATGTACAAAACAAACAAAATGGGACCAAGTATTGAGCCCTGTGGAACACCAAAATTTATAAACTTTTTATCAGAAAACTGATTATTTATATGGACTTGCTGTGTTCTTTCACTCAAATATGATTTAAAAAAATCAACAGTATCTTCGTGGAAGCCATCAATTTGGAGTTTTTTACATAAAATTTCATGATCAACAACATCAAAAGCTTTCTTAAAATCCAGGAGGACTGCCAAATTGATATTACCATTATTCATTTCATGTAGCCATTTATCAATGATATTAATGAGGGCAGTTTGACATGAATGGTTAGGTCTAAAACCAGACTGGGAAGGTGTAAAATTTGAAACTTTGTCAAATAATTATACAGATGTTTAGATACATGTCTCTATTAATTTTGATAATGTTGGCAAAACAGATATTGGTCTGTAATTGCTAGCTACGTTTTTTCACCAGATTTGAAAATTGAGCTACCTTGGCATTTTTAAAACAGATGGATAAATACCAGTATCAATCATTCGATTAAAATGTATGTTAAGGAAGATGCTATGAAAGGAGCACTCAGTTTTAAAATTTTGGACCTATATTGTCAGAACCAGAAGTGTTAGCATCTAGTTTAATTATTTCATCAAATAGTTCTGAAACTTTTACTGGAGGAATGATGAATTTGCTGTGCCTTTTTTCAAGAATTTCATTTGTACATAGTTTGTCAGAGTATTAAAATTGAGTTGCTTGGTGCCCTGCTATGCCTTAATTTTTCAACACATGAGGTGAAATAATTATTGAATGCATTAGCAATTTCTTTATGATCTGTAGTTTTATGGTCTCCAGTTGTAATAAGTTCATGTGGTTTTGATGGATTAGATGGATTTAGACTGTGAATACATTTCCATAGCGTTTTAGAATCTTTTGAGTCTTTTATCATATCATTGTAATATTTCTGTTTAGATGTATCAATGATATGTTTTGTTCTGTTTCTCCAGAATCTATATTCAGCCCACATTCCCAGTGAATTATATTTATCTCTCATTTTTCTTGCATATGAGATTTCTTTATTGTACCATTCTGGCTGTCGGTCTTTTTACCCTCTTTTCACAATAGGGGCATGTTTATTTAAAATGTTATTAAAAATGTTGTACCACATTTCAATACAAACAGATGGGTCATTTTCAAATTCAATATGTTGAAAAGGTGCACTTTTTAAATCTTTTAAATAATTTTGCTCATTAAAAGTCTTAAAATTTCTATAAGTGATTGTTGAATGAGTATGTTTTTATCATACATTTTCTCTTGTCTTGTCATACATATTGGATAGTGATCACTGATAGAATATTTAAAACACGAGCCTCTTTTACCATTTTTAAATGGGTGACATATATATGGTCAATCAAAGTTTTGATTCATTTGTTACTCTGGTTGGTTCCTTAATTAACTGTTGAAAGTTATAAGTTTCTAGAGCATTTAACCATCTTTGTGGTATTTTATTGGGTTGTAAACAATTTATGTTAAAATCTCCCATAAGGATTACGCCTGAATTATATTTCATTGCCACCTTAATCTCATCCTCAAATTTATCTATCCAACCAATTAGTGACTTGGGTGGCCTATAAACAAAGCACAATAAAAGGATTTCTTATAGCTAGGTTTAACTTCAAACCAAATAGTTTCAATGTTACTTATTTCAAAATCAATTTTCTAGAAAAGGAGGTGGTTTCTGTTAAATAGACAGCCCAGCCACCCCACCATCGGTTAGTCTATCTTTCCTTTGTAAAATATATCCAGGAATATCTATTTCTCTATCAGAAGTATTTTTACCCAAAAAAGTTTCACAGTAACCAATTATATCTGGGGGATTTGGAGTGGACATTAGATTGTATTTAATCTCATCAAACTTGCATTCCATCTATTCACATTGTGGGAACATATTTTAAGACCTTCGCATTTCTCAAATCCATATGTTACAAGATCATCATTTTCTGTATCCTTATCAATAAGAAAAGTATTGTCAATAACACATAAACATGACACACATATTATATAATATGTAAATAAAAATATAAAAAAATCTTCAATACTTGAATGATTCATCATTATTGGTTGGATACCAATTTTTGTGGATTTCGAGCGTATAGGTATACCACGAATTTAAATGTTCAACAAAGTACAAATTTTCCGTAAGGTTGTATGCAGACTTCGACAAAAACATGAAATTAAATATCCACGAAAATACAAGTTTTCATCAATCCACGAAAAATGGTACCCAGGTGAATAAGTGAGTCCATGGTATTGTGTTGCTGTCTTACTAATGTACACCTCACATTTCATTCTATTCATATTTATATAGCTGAATTAAAATGGTGGAATGAATGAGAACATCAGATCATACAACTTACCACATGATATACCAAATGTATCATCTAGGAGACCTTCATAAGTCAGCTGGGAGCACAATGGTGTTACAAAATCTACATCTATAGGAAAAAAGTATACTGCATATAAACATTATATCAGATTAAAAGTGAAGGGACTGGCAATTCCATTTAGATATTAATTCTACCCATTGAAAATAAATAATTCAATAAAAATAGTTATCAATTTTAAACGTACACTTGTGTTTAAATTTTACATTTCAGTGGCATTTAAGAACAGAATTTTCCACAAAGGACAAAATAAATTATCAATTTTGCAGAATCTGAAGAAAATTCTCAAGAAATATCTGAATTTGGTTAATTTCAAGAAAACAATCCATTAGACCCTTGAAATATTTCAATCTGATTTATAACAAGAATTTGATAATACTAAATGATACATTTATGTCTGGACTAAGCTTAAATTGCCATTGTTGAACATACAAAGAACCATAACTCTGTAGACAATCGTAGATCTGCTTTAACATATCAAACTATAAACATGGAAACCCCAAATATAATTTGCAATTACAAAATAGGAGGTGCAGAATGGCATTCTTAGTTCTATGGTGAAGAATTTGAGAAAGATTCATTAAATTTTGATTAGGGTTTAAAGGAGAAGCAGACACAAATGTGTCCTATAGTGTAGGATATAACAAAGAATATCCCAAAACATTCAGATTAGGAAATTAAAATAGGAGGGGCAAAATTAAAATCATGTGAGTTAGATTCTGTGAAAGTTTCACAAAAAATTCTGTCAAGCCATTCAGGAACAGTATTGGAAACAACATTTGGATGGAAGGACAAACTGACAGGCAAACCCATCTACATGTATATCTATAGCTGGCTTCAAAAATCAAGATGTAAAGAAATGCACTGTACAAGATACAGCTGGTATGATTTGGCAATAGATTTTTTTGGGCTACCATACTATAATCTGTACAAAATCATTCATTAATAATCCTGTGTTACATGAAAAACAGTACCACTTGCTAGTTCCCGAAGAAAGTTACTGAGTTAAAGTCAAGTAATTCAAATACCCATTTTGTAAACTATTAGACAAAACAAAGTCTTAATTTCGGAACATGGAAATTATGTGACAGACACATTATTCTACCATAAAAATCGCAAATCTTGTGATCAAAGCTTAAATGTGTCATAAATACCTCGGTCTATAAGAATGAGATTTCCTATATCACACTTGGTGTAGTCTGGTCCAGATAATTTCTCTCCAAGTATATTTTTCATCAGATCATTCACCATCTATAGTCAAATATAATAATGGCATGTATTTAGATTTTAATGTAAATATTTTAAGAGGGTTTTATTTTAATTCGATGCATTTGTAGAAAATAAAACAAGTTAACTACAATATGATTCATAATTGGGCCTTTTCCTTGAAGGGGGTGTAATATTTGTTTTATTTGTGTTAGTATCAAAAAAACATGAAAAGAAAGTATGTGTGATATTTCCAATCATATACACTGTACAAAAAAATAAAGATTTTTAAAATTTGATTAACTAAAGTAAAAGTACCTAATTACATTTTTTTCTCTAACATAAACACATAATTTGCCATCTATGAAAATGAAAAGGAATTCACATAAACATGTATATGAAAGTACAAAAAAAAATATCCTAAATATTCTGAATTATGATGCTCTTTTAAAATTAAGGATCAATTAAGGATCAACATTGATTAAAATTTGTAGTAGCCATTATTCAGCATTTTATTTTGTTGAAAAGAATACAGTGCACAATTAAGTATGATGTAAAGTAATTCTGTCAAGTTTTGTTCCATTCCTATGAAAACTGTAGGAGTTTTTTTGTTGACAAACATCCCTATATGTAGAAATTCCAAAAATTAATTGTGATAAAAAACAAATATAGAGGTGCACAACTGAGCATTGTGAAGTAATTCAGCTGAGTACAATTACATTCCTTTCTAAACTGTAGGAAACATTCTCATGTTTATGATGAAAGTCTTTTGTCACAGACATACAGACAACAAAAAACAATACATTTCATGTCATATTTGAGGGGAGCATAATTTGTGTTCTCGTGCCTCACCTTTGATCCCTTGCCAATACCATAAACGTTAGGGATAATTCCACATAAAGCCTGGATGTTGATAAGTGATTTGGCTATTGTCTGTATCCAGGTATGGTCACTATCCTGTAAAGAATACACACAAATAGAAAATCAATGACTTTCTAAAACAAAATATACTTATTATCTCCCCTTTTACTATAAACATTAGTTAGAAAATAAAAAGTTGGCTTGAAATTTGTCACTTAATCCATTTATATGGTATTTATACGCTAAAAGCTAAATGTTCATATGTACTTTGAGATACTGCTTGAAAATAAACAGTCCTATAAAATTTTCTGAATTAAAAATTTTGTATTTATAACATGTATAATACCCTATTTTAAAGCCAGGTTTTGGGATTTGATTACATAAAAAAAGTCATTCTTGTGACACTTTAGGACTATCAAAAAACAAACAAACTTTCAAATGATAACATGGATTTCATCACCAATTAATCACTTTATTATAAACAATGCATATAAAAGAACTATCAATTAAATACAAACCAGATAAAATGACCTAAAGAACTGCGGTAACTCTAATGACAATATATCTCTGTCCAGTGGTATCAGATCCATCTGCAACTCATGTATTGTTATATATCCCATGACACCCTCGTGTTCAAGGATCATCTCACATACATGTAACTGAAAAATAAACACATCATAGGTCATTTTTGTCGAGCCTTCGACTTTAGTCGAAAAAGCGAGACATAGCGATCCTACATTCCGTCGGTGGCGGCGGCGGCGGCGTCCACAAATATTCACTCTGTGGTTAAAGTTTTGAAATTTTAATAACTTTCTTAAACTATCCTGGATTTGTACCAAACTTAGACAGAAGCTTGTTTATGATCATAAGATAGTATCCAGAAGTAAATTTTGTAAAAATAAAATTCCTGTTTTCCGTATTTTACTTATAAATGGACTTAGTTTTTCTGCCAGGAAACATTACATTCACTCTGTGGTTAAAGTTTTAAAATTTTATTAACTTTCTTAAACTATCCTGGATTTGTACCAAACTTGGACAGAAGCTTGTTTATGATCATAAGATAGTATCCAGAAGTAAATTTGTTAAAAAAATTTCATTTTTCCGTATTTTACTTATAAATGGACTTAGTTTTCTGCCAGGAAACAATACATTCACTCTGTGGTTAAAGTTTTAAAATTTTAATAACTTTCTTAAACTATCCTGGATTTGTACCAAACTTGGATAGAAGCTTGTTTATGATCAAAAGCTAGTATCTAGAAGGAAATTTTGTTAAAATTTTGTACCTGTTTATCCGTATTTTACTTATAAATGTACTTTTCTTCCAGTTCACATTACATACAGTCTGCAGTTAAAGTTTTTAAAACATTTATTAGATTCATAAACTATCCTGGATTTATACCAAATTTTGACAGAAGCTTCTTACAATCAAAAGATAGTATCTAAAGGAATATTTTTATTGTTTTTTCCTATTTTGATGAGCCTGCGATTAACAGCAAAAGTAGGCGAGATACTGGGTTCCATGGAACCCTTACAAATTTTTGTAGCACTGTCTCATGTATTGTTACATATCCCACAACACCCTTGTGTCCAAGTAAACACATCATGGTTCATTTATTACCTTGTATTTTAAGATCATCATTTATTACACATGCAACTAAAATATCATACATGTGACTGCTCATGTATTGTCATAAATCCACTAGTATTTGAATTTTGATTTTGATTTTAACGTTATTTGAAATGTAGGAACATTTTAAATGTAAAGTTGTGATAAGAATTGTTAAGATATCAGATTATTTTTCATATAATATTCAGGCAGTAAATTCAGTACTGTTTAGATATTCTGAGTGTAATAAATCCAGTACTGTTAAGTCACTCTTAATAAATAAGTCATCAGACCCATTTTTGGACCACAGGGTGGAACCAATTTTTTCTTTTTTAGAAATATCATCTTGTCAACTTTTCTGGACAGTCGTATTCTGAACTTTGTTACGTAACTAGCAGTCCTACAGCAAAAATATTTGCTCTGATGGTCCTGATGTGGTGGAATGGCTAAGATATGTTTAGCCAAAAGTGAAAGCCTAGGAAAGCTGCGCTCGTGCATAGCCCACCTCTTTTCAGAGGAATTTTAAATGACAATTAAGCGCAAACATTAGAAACATATCTTAATTTTGATTAATCACAGATTACTATTTATTTTCACGAGAGGCACTCTCAATAAAAATAAAATTTCTTCAAAGAAGGCAACAACATATCATTTTAGTATTCGATACTCTGTACTACTGAGTGATACTAGAGTACTCTTAGTACTGGTTGACATCCCTAGTAAAAACAGCTTTAATTTATAGGTGGGTGGAGCCAATAAATCTAATCTTGGTCTGCTTTTACATTAATTGGAAATATTTCATTGAAAACCTACAGTAAATATTTTAAAGTAATCTTATATGGTACAAATGTATCTTGACCTCTGGATGTCTTTAGTATTTTTTTAATTGTTGTGTTACAGTCTCATTTACATATATAACAACATCTTCTTTTATTCATATCTTATATTTAAATGAAGATCCTGTTCTTACCAGGTCATTCTGAGAAATTTTACTGTTCCACCAAATCGAAGAAATTTAAAACTTACCTTCCGTGGCACCATTATAATTCTATATATTGTTGTGTTGCAGTCTCATTTATATATACCAACAGCTTCTTTTATTCACATCTTATATTTTCATGAAGATCCTGATCTTACCAGGTCATTCTTAGAAATTTTACTGTTCCATCAAATGGAAGAAATTTAAAACTTACCTTCCGTGGCACCATTATAATTCTATATATTTTGTTGTGTTGCAGACTCATTTATATATACCAACAACTTCTTTTATTCATATCTTATATTTTTATGAAGATCCTGATCTTACCAGGTCATTCTTAGAAATTTTACTGTTCCATCAAATGGAAGAAATTTAAAACTTACCTTCCGTGGCACCATTATAATTCTATATATTGTTGTGTTGCAGTCTCATTTATATATACCAACAGCTTCTTTTATTCACATCTTATATTTTATGAAGATCCTGATCTTACCAGGTCATTCTTAGAAATTTTACTGTTCCATCAAATGGAAGAAATTTTAAAACTTACCTTCCGTGGCACCATTATAATTCTATATTTTAAAACTTACCTTCCGTGGCACCATTATAATTCTATATATTGTTGTGTTGCAGTCTCATTTATATATACCAACAACTTCTTTTATTCATATCTTATATTTTATGAAGATCCTGATCTTACCAGGTCATTCTTAGAAATTTTACTGTTCCATCAAATGGAAGAATTTTAAAACTTACCTTCCGTGGCACCATTATAATTCTATATATTGTTGTGTTGCAGTCTCATTTATATATACCAACAACTTCTTTTATTCATATCTTATATTTTTATGAAGATCCTGATCTTACCAGGTCATTCTGAGAAATTTTACTGTTCCATCAAATGGAAGAATTTTAAAACTTACCTTCCGTGGCACCATTATAATTCTATATATTGTTGTGTTGCAGTCTCATTTATATATACCAACAACTTCTTTTATTCATATCTTATATTTTATGAAGATCCTGTTCTTACCAGGTCATTCTGAGAAATTTTACTGTTCCACCAAATAGAAGAAATTTAAAACTTACCTTCCGTGGCACCATTATAATTCTATATATTGTTGTGTTGCAGTCTCATTTATATATACCAACAACTTCTTTTATTCATATCTTATATTTTTATGAAGATCCTGATCTTACCAGGTCATTCTGAGAAATTTTACCGTTCCATCAAATGGAAGAATTTTAAAACTTACCTTCCGTGGCACCATTATAATTCTATATATTGTTGTGTTGCAGTCTCATTTATATATACCAACAACTTCTTTTATTCATATCTTATATTTTATGAAGATCCTGTTCTTACCAGGTCATTCTGAGAAATTTTACTGTTCCACCAAATCGAAGAAATTTAAAACTTACCTTCCTTGGCACCATTATAATTCTATATATTTTGTTGTGTTGCAGACTCATTTATATATACCAACAACTTCTTTTATTCATATCTTATATTTTTATGAAGATCCTGATCTTACCAGGTCATTCTTAGAAATTTTACTGTTCCATCAAATGGAAGAAATTTAAAACTTACCTTCCGTGGCACCATTATAATTCTATATATTGTTGTGTTGCAGTCTCATTTATATATACCAACAACTTCTTTTATTCATATCTTATATTTTATGAAGATCCTGATCTTACCAGGTCATTCTGAGAAATTTTACCGTTCCATCAAATGGAAGAATTTTAAAACTTACCTTCCGTGGCACCATTATAATTCTATATATTGTTGTGTTGCAGTCTCATTTATATATACCAACAACTTCTTTTATTCATATCTTATATTTTATGAAGATCCTGATCTTACCAGGTCATTCTGAGAAATTTTACCGTTCCATCAAATGGAAGAATTTTAAAACTTACCTTCCGTGGCACCATTATAATTCTATATATTGTTGTGTTGCAGACTCATTTATATATACCAACAACTTCTTTTATTCATATCTTATATTTTTATGAAGATCCTGATCTTACCAGGTCATTCTTAGAAATTTTACTGTTCCATCAAATGGAAGAAATTTAAAACTTACCTTCCGTGGCACCATTATAATTCTATATTGTCTTATGATATTGCTGCTTCTATCTGAATTGACATGGTCAGCTATTACCTTCATGGTGGTCATCTGTGGTCTAACTAAATACACCCTCCTGTTAAATAATATATTCAAAATAAATAAAAGTAAGTTATTAAGAAAAATAAAGCTATTATAGACTCCTTGTTGTTAATTAGATATCAACTGTAAGTAAGTATTCTGATGGAACTGTGAAAATATATTGGTTGGTTAAACTATCTGTTGCAAAGGTCTGTCATTGTAATTGTTAGCTGTCTCATACTGATGTCATCTGTGGTAGTATCATAAGTAAAAGCACCATTGTTGACCTGTCCAATCACATGTTTTTACACCGAAAGACTGAAAACATAGATGGTAGAAACCCCCTTTCTGCTCCTTAGCTATAATCTTTCGTAACTTTCACCAATGCTTGCACATGCAAAATCTAAAATGTAAATACAAGCTAGGGTATCTTGTGAAATGACATGTTTTGAAACTGAAACTTTCACTGCAATTCTGTGTGATATTTTTTATCAAAATCACTTGTTCCTTTTCGTATCTTAATGTTTTCAAGTTTTATACAATTAGTTTACATCGTTGTCTTCACAGCTGCTGGATTAACATCCATACATTTTTTATTCTACAACATATGCTACAGGCCATAAAAAAAAAATTAAATAAGAAGATGTGGTATTATTGCCAATATGACAACTCTCCACCAGAAACCAAATGACATACAAGTTAGCAACTATAGGTCAACACTGTAAATGATAAAAGAAAAGTGATTTGAAACAATTTTTGGATAAAAAGTTTTAATTTTCTGAAGTCAGTTTATCTTTTGCTAAATATAGATATACCTACTGTTCACAACCATGTATGGACTTCTGTGTTGGATCTAACTTGAAAATTTTATCTACATGTCTTTGCTGAAATCATAAATATGTAAATGTTATAGTCATTCCATAAAACATATAAAGTGGGCAAATTACTTATACTGTGGGTTCATTATTATTCGTGAGATACCATTTTTCTTATTTCTACAGGTGCGGATGAACCACCAGTTTAAATGTTTTAAATCAAAATATGAAATTTCTGTAGCCTTGTATGAAGACTTTGGGGAAAAACAACAACATCAAAAATCCACAAAAATTCAATTTTCCTGCAATCTGCCAAAATTAGTACCCACGAAATTAAATGAATTCACAGAAGTACTTTTTTGTAACTGAAAAATTTACCTAAGCATGAAAACTTATCTTTGATCAATCTGAAGTCAAGGTCTGTCTGGTCAAGCAAACCCTGCCAGATCGATATATATGTAGTTCTAATAATGATTATATCTAACAAACCTAATATACAATTACAATGTATTTGACCTATTGCTCAAATTAACTGAGAAAGAGGCCAAAGCAGGAAAACTAAACATTGATCTTTCAGATTTAAACCATTAAACTGAGGTCAAGGTCAGGTGATCCCAGTCAGACAGACATGTTTCTATAGTGAATAACTTGATCAAAATGCCCTATTACAAAAATGTGCAACTTAAAAAAAATAAGCTAAAGTGTGAAAACTCAACATTGACCATTTAACACAAAAAAAGACCAAGGTAAAGACTCCTTTCAAATGGACTTGTACACCTTACAACAGACCTATAAACCAAATAACCTAAGAGCCTTAACTTAAAGTTGATCGTTGAAACATGAAAATAGGTAAATGTCAGGTTCATTCTGTCAGATAGACATATACTGCCTGTATGGTCCTGTGGTAGGGTCTTCGCTTGGAAATCAGGAGTTCATGGGTTCTACCTCCAGCCAGAATAAACCAAAGACTATAAAATTGGTATTTGCTGTTTCTCCACTAAGCAAGCGACAATAAGGAGAAAGAGCAAAGACTGGTCGGCTCAGAGTGGGAATAATGTGTTCCATAGGGTGAAGTGTCTTCCTGCAGACTGTAACCTTGTGAACTAGCACGTTAAAATCAGACTCAGCATGTCTGTCTAGTACAAAACAGTGTTAATGTCCTTATAACAATAACAAATTCTAGTCCTGAATATGCATTTATTTTGCCACCAGACGTTAAACAGTCATCCATCATCATCATCAGATAGACAGGAACACCTTGCAGCGTAACAACAGTTCTAGACCAAATAGAAATTTGACAACACTTTTCTTGCAATTTTATACCAGTTTTATTGGCTTCTCTTGGACAGATAAACTACTTCCAATTTCACCTAGATTGCTGTAAAATGTTTGCCAAGATTGCCGTTAATCATGTTAATTGATATATAGAAACAGTGATGTATTGATGTAAATATGAGTACAATTATAGAGCATAATATTTATATATATATAATGAATACAGACCAGGGTTCAATTACATGCCAAAGTAATTAATTACATCCATTACATCGATTTTTTAATGTAATCAATTACATTACAATTACATTGATTTTCATCATGTTCATATGTAATTAATTACATTTCAATTAGTTGTGTCCAAAAATATCATATAGGATGAATATGACAACATGGTAGAACAAAATTTTATGCATGCTTTGTTTAACAGTGAAAACATTTTGTGTTAGCTTTGTTTTAAAGTTTTCAAATTTCAAATGTCAATATTACATCTAAACATCATTAGATCTTCAAATGTTTTGTCACTCAAGGAACATCTTTCTGGTACTTTGATTGGCCTTTTCCAACTTTCAGGCTTTCACTTATTACAGAAGAGCAACACTAGCATTTTGCTTTAAAATTATGTATAATGTGACTTGTTTGGGAAATTTTAACATTTTAAAATAAAAAATTTTTTATATATATATAATATAGGTTACATTCATTATCATCCATGATTATCACTAAGATGTGAAACCGGTTGGAGAACAAATGTAGAAAATTAAAGGACTTTACATGCATTTTGAAATTTAATTTTATTTATATATATATATATAACCCTCTCAAACGTGTCCATCCTTCAAACCATATCCAATCCCTCAAACCTGTCTATTTCCCTAAAACGTGTCCGATGTTTTCATACCCAATCGTGTCCGACAATTGTTATTCCCCAAAATATGTCTACGTAAAGCCTAAATAAAGACCGTCAGCATTTGAAAGGAATACAGAAAGCCTAAATATAGGCTCTGTAGCATAGTAAGGGTTAAAACGCCATAACATCTCAAACTTTTGCAAGCTAATGTTGTCTGAGACGTGAGTAATGTCTATGGCAAATTTCTAAAAATGTGTATTGAAGCTATTTTAAATGTGTTACTTTTTTCAATTTAATGAACAAACAAAATAATAATCATAGTTGTTGTGAAAGCAGAGCTGTGGAAAACATAAATGGTATAACTGAGATGAAAAACAATGAATTCTCGAAAACTATCTGATACAGTGTTCTTTGACTTCTGTCTTTGCAATTTTCAATTTGGGCAGCGCCCCCACTTTTTATTTGACATTCTGTGCCCATTTTGCTTCAAATCATGGAACCCTGGTAACTGTTCTACTGCCCCCTTTTAACAATAAATCAACGCCCTTTAAAAATAATCAAAGAAGAGCATTTTTGAGAATTTTTTCTGTGCACTTTTAAGTCTAAGGTCTCTGTAATATTAATCTTGACTGGATTTTATTTCAAACAAATTTACAAAACACTTTTTCATTAAGGTTAACACATTTGGGTGTTTTTAAAATATGGACATGCATTTATGAAAAGGACACGTTTTGGCGTCTTTCATCAACTAGAGATGTTTGGGAGTTCAGTGATGTCATATGGACACGTTTGGGGTATCGGATACATTTCAAGTGTAACATATATGCATATATATCAATAATTATAATACCTTGAGCATTGTAGCACCAGCCACTCTGTCTAATGGTTTCATGAGCTCTGTATCCAGTACCAAATCTTTCTTTCCTTTGAACTGCTCAAAGATAATAATTTTGAAGTAACCAGATAGTATAGAGAATAGAAACAGGCAATGTGCCAAAGAGCAGAAAACAGCCCATGGCCAAATCAGATAGTCTCTATTAATAATTTCAATTCATCAAACCAAATATTGTATAAACAATGAAATACATAACATATGAATGTTTGAAAAAGTTTTAATATAAAAACATTTACATCATTACCATTTTGACTTATACCTCAAAAAGTGAATATCTAAAATTTGTGAAAGCTCCAACATGGCTAAATACTCAAAAAGCTTCCTAAGGTATCAAATTCTTTTTCTTTTATCATGTTTAGTAAGAAGGTGTTATTATAAACCAACTACATTGTGCTGTCAGGCAAGAATTATGATTTTATGAACTTATATATTTACAATGTTGACAAAAATTAGGTACTCCATAGACATGATAGAACAAATGATGTTTGATCTTACAGTATTTACATATACATATATAAAGCCTTCTATAGATGGCACTGAAATATAAAAATAAAAATGTGATATGATTGCCATTCAGACAACTATCCACCAAAGTTCAAATGAAATGGATGTACACATTTTCTTTTCTAAAAATGAATAAGCAGCATTTGCAGAATCTTTTCCTTACTTTGAGTGAATTTTGAGTAAACTTTGTGGTTTATTAAACTTTGTTTGAAAGGAAAATACGTTTTTGTATTGATATTAACCACTTGGTCAAAAGAAATATTAACAAGGTTTGATTGCTTGAACATGGAAACTTGAGTTATCTCGACTTGTTTTTCTATAAAGTGTGATGCTCAGTTTAAAAATCGTGAATTCAGAGCTCAAAGCTTTTTTCTGATTAAGCTGTCAACTGGAAATCAAATCAGATTAAAGAGCTCTCCGAACTCACAAATTTTGAGGGACTTGAACAAATATCCTAACTTCACTCTATGTCTATAATATAATGATTTTTGACTTTGAAATAACATAATGATTGTGGTTTCTAATTAGCACTATTAACTCCTATATTTCTTACAGAATCGAGCAGAGATGCAAGGTCATTTCGAACCATATCTCGTATTCTTTGAACATTTGGAAAATTTGTTGTTGATCCAGCCATTTTCTTGAAAATGAAAGCAGACCTAATTTTAATCCGACTTCCGTATAACATTGAAGTTCCGTGATTTCAATTAATATTCACAAGGATCATTCCTTGATATTCAGGAAGAACTTACAAAACCTGTATACTAATCTTGGACATCAGTGGCGGATCCGGGGGGGGATCCGGGGGTTGGAACCCCTTTTTTGACGATCAATGCTTTCAAGTGAATCCTTTATCCTGTGTTGGAACCTCCACCCCCTGTTTAAAAATGGCTGGATCCACCCCTGGACATAAAAGTACTTATCAACTGATTTTAGTCCTTGGTTTCAGTATTCGATTTTGATTTTTTTGGAATTGAATACACTAAAAAAATTAAGTATTATTGGTAGTTTTCTACCTGCACCACTAGACTCCATTTACTGACTTTAAGGGGAGAGGGGAGACGTACGGGTTTTTTTTTTCAATCTGAAAATATTTTTCGTTAATTCAAGGCAAGCATCAAATTATTTATTTTTTGGCTGAGCGAAGCGGGATTTTTTTTTTTTTTTTACGAACTTAACATTAAATTAATGACAAAAACTCGATCAGAATATTTTTTGTCCTTCTCCCTGACTGTCAATATATATTTTTCTTCAAAGGTGGGAATCAGAATACTTTCAAGTTAAGTTAAAACCCATCCATACCTCCCTTCCCTCAAAGTTAAATGGTCGTTCCTTTAATCATAAACTCACGGGTGTCATTCGGTATATCGAGAAAAATGATCGCGAAAGAATACCTAACCGTACTTTGACCTATAATGGTTTACATTTATAAATTTTGACTTGGATGGAAAGTTGTCTCATTGGCACTCATACCACATCTTCTTATATCTACTAACGGTGGTCAAGTATTGCGATTAGATCGTGAAAGAATACATAACGGTGGTCAAGTATTGCGATTAGATCGTGAAAGCTTTGGTATAGGATCGTGAATGAAATCTTATCGAGAAGACATTTGAAAGGTCAATTACTAATCTTATTTAATGAATTATATGGAAAATTTACAAAAAAATAAAACTGTCAAAATGGTTCAACATTATGATCAGTATCTGAGAAAAATCAAGTTTAAAAGTACACCGTTTTTACAAAACTACAAAAGGCAGATTGCTCCTCGATATTTCAATGACATTGAATATGTAAACAAACAAGATTTTTTCATAATTCGAATGACTAAACAACTTGTCTTTGTAAAATGTCTTTCCATTTTAATGATTCAAATGGTTCTTAACGTTAATTTGTCTTAGCATAATCAGAAATTTTGCAAAAAATGAAATATTTACTAAAAATGATTTTTCGGATCGTGAAAGATCGCGTACCGCTTTTTGAAGATCGTGAAAAGGATCGTGAAAGATCTGATGCTACGAAAAAGTTCAAATCATTATTTAATTATAGGACAATTCATATTTTTATTTGGTACAGCAAATACTGGTTTGCATGACTCATTCCGGTTCTCTTTTATATTGGTGAAAAGGGCTATAATCGTTCAATGCCATTGGATCTTATTATCTTAATATGTATAATACCTCACCGACTAAGTAAGTAGTAAGTAAATTTTATTTATAGTCGGGCATGATATGTACAAATCAACACAGTAAACATGAGCTCTGTAGAGCTCTTAACCGACTAGGTACCTGAAAGTAATAACACTCATATTGTCCGTTCTTCATACGTTTAAGTTTTTAAAGATTCTGAATAGAACTTAATCGGCTAAATTACAGTTTAAGCTGGACATCATGCACAATCGAGATACGTTGATCGGTTATATCCCCACTAAGTTTGGTACAATGACGTATAGCTATTGTGAACAGACTGATCAAACAATCAAGTAAAATAACGTTATCTTGGAACCTTTTTAGTTAATGTCAGCGCAGCCACGAAATAAACAATAAATTAGCCAATATTGTCATACTATGTACGCACAAACGACACTCCATATAACTGAAAGTAACAACCCTTACAAAAAAAAAAGAAAATGCGTATACATACATATATTTCCAGGGCGGATGCATTAGGCATTATAGATACACATATACTTTTACTTTACGACAATTTACGCTCCTAAAGGTCCTTTTATCTTGTACATCTACTTATCAAGACACGTTTTTCGTTATTTTAATAACTTGTAAGGAAAAGTACGTGTTGAAATAAAATAAACGTTAAAAAAAATTAAAACATTAATGTTCGTTCTTATGAATATAATTACACGCTTCAACTAGCTGCAAGTATATCAATTGGTAAAAGAAAAATTGTTTTCAGATAATAAAGTCTGGTCCGGCGCGGGACGTTTGCATGGTTTAAAATAAAATTTCGGTCTTCACAAATTGAAACAAGCTTAGATGAACTATGATGGCACAGTTCCTCGGACTATTCATGCAATAGAATGGACACAAGAGGAATATAGTTTCCAATTTTAAATCCACTAATTAAGAAGCTAATTGAAGAATTCGGTCAAAATTTAAATGATCCATCCATAAAAATTTCGTTTTCTCTATCGCTTACCTAGAAACGTATACTATATTTTTTATAATATGTCTGGTTATCCCAAATATTTTTTCTGATTTTGTCGTGTGTTCTTTCAAGAAAATATGTACATCTTTGCATGACTTTGGTAAATTTCTAAGATTACAGGTTAACTGTTATAAGTAAAAAAGGCAAATGCCTTGTCAATTTTGTACAGGTGTATCAAAGTTTACAGCGCAAATGTCCATAGTGTTTGAAGCACAAATCTCCTTTAGTTACAGGTAAAAATGCGAAAACGTCCTGCGCCCGTCTGGTCATGCCTTGTCTTTCACGATCAAGATAATGCGTTGCCCGATTTTTCACGATAAATTTTGATGAAAAATTAAAAAAAATCAATGTTTTCAAAAACAAAATGAACAGATTTAAGGAAAAAACCTTTTATTTTACTGTACTATCTGACATATATCAGTATATATTGGAATGCGACCATTATAGGTACAAAACGTGATTTTTTGTTTAAAAAAATCCCATAGACTTGTGTTGCGCCTTTTGTGTTTTCTCATAAAGTACCTCATATTTTCTTTATCTTATTGCACAGTATTATTGAGAAAGTTGAATCATTTTGACAGACATATATTTTTTCCTGATTTGTTCCGCTTTTTGAAAATACAGCAGATTTTTCACAGATTTTGAAGTAAAATTACAATTAATTACACGACCCGATACCAGATCTTTCACGATCCGGTCGCAATGCTTAACCACCGTTAGGTATTCTTTCACGATCTTTTTCTCGATATACCGAATGACAGCCGTGAAACTGTCACATTACACATTGCCAGGGACAGCCGAGCATCTTGAACTTAACGTTCCTTATAATAGTTTTGACAATTTGCGGACTATATATATATATATCCGATGGATCAATTTGTTGTAGAGTTGTCACTGGTTCAGACGTACTTATAAATATAATTATTTCTGTGACTGTATCTTGCATTAATTTGTAGGATCCTTTACAATAGATATTTCAGCTGATCTGTACCAAGTCCATCTTCATGCCTTATATATCATGTACTGTATTACGACGCTAGATTAAAACTGATGAGGAAGGTAACACCCGGCCACCGAAAGCTTTATTATTGTGAAGCCTAGGTGGTCTGGTCTAGTGTCGGATACAGTGCAGGCGATTGGTGTCACGATATCTCAGTAGCATGAGTTCGAATCGGCGAGGATCATGACCATAAGTGCTACGGTTCTGCAGCTATGGAAGGGGGCGATACAGTAATTATTTCACCGAGGGGAACAAGGCGGGATATATTTGACAAATGGTCTCCGGCCGCGCTCGGAAACATTTTGAAAACACGTGCTGCATTACTCATGATGTAAATGCCTCTAAATCTGCATATTGTTGGTGCAGACGTCATGTGGCGAAAAGAGAGAGACTGTTCGGTCGAGTTCGACGTAATTTACGATATAAATATACATCAACATCGGAGTCAAAATGATTCGATATGAATGTTACATTGGTCACAGACATTGATAGTGCAAGTCTTTGCTTTGATGTGAGTCATTGGAATTTGGGATTTTGTTTCCGATCTAATATTCAGTTGAAAATGTTATTAGGACCAATAAAAAGTGTTCTTAATTGGCTGAAATTTCAAAGATATTATCCTGTGTTGCATTGTGCAAATGGTCCTTTATCAAAATTCAACTTGGATATAGAAGCTACTGAGCAATTCATGTGGTTTGAAAGGGTCTTTTCGTGTTAACTTCGTGTAAACAGTAAATATTCACAAGTTCAGCCTGATTAACAATGGCGATTTTGTCATACAAGTCCTAGCGTTTCTACATTTTTATACACCAATGGCTTACGACTGTTTGAAGGTATAAAAACCCAGAAAAGTTATTCGGACGCACGAAATTCATAAAGTGTTTTCACTTTGGGAACTATACACAAGTTTATGTAGTATTTATATATAAATACCTGACCCTTTTTCCATATCTGCTCAGTTATTTTCTCGATATATTGAGTTTGTATATGTCATATGGATTTAGCCCGAGAGCAAATGTCAATCGAGGGATAACAACAGGACAGATATGGAAAAGCATTTATAACTCTATTTATCACTTATTTCCGAATAAATAATTCGGTAAAAATGGTCAAATTCTACAACAAAACATCCAGGAATGTTATCCTGCTCCGCCAAAACGCTGCAAAACATCATCATTGACGGGTCACAGACATTACGTCATAATCCAATTGAAATGTGATGAATTTTTCGAAGTTATCTTGCTTATGTCAAAATAATACTTGGCCAATTTTGTTGATATGACAAACTGCCGATATCTCTATCAAATATGTGATAAATCCTGATAATTCAATTTTAAGATTTGTATGATAATAAATAACTGCTCAGACGGTAGGACTTATCAATTTACAGTCTAATGTTTATATTATGATGTTCGGGATTTTGATTAAAATCAATCAACCAAAACTCACCTGTATTATTACTGATCTATGTTTACACTTTATACATTATATATCAGTATTGTTAAAACTTTTAACACTGAGGAAGGCCATTTGTTGAGCCGAAATATTTGCAATTATTGTATAATTTATATCATCTGTTCAGTTTTTCCATCTTTGTGCGATGATATTCAACACTTTTTAGTGTTTTGTTTTCCATCTATTTATATATATATATATATATATATAACCTGCCATGGTATAATAGGAGTACTCCTGTAGCTCAGTAATGCGATGGGTTACTGAACTAGGGGTACCAGATCGATTCCTGGTTACAGGAGATTGAACATAATGCTCTATTGTTACGTTTAGCGCTTTGACTGAACAAAATACATGTTGGTTAAAGGAAAAGAATTATAGCTATCTAAACTAGACGCTCTGAAGAGCCTACATGTGTCGCTCGCCTAGGTCTATTTGACATCTTCAACAATGGACACACTCCAACATTGTAGACTAGAATATGATTCATTGCTAAAATCACTTTTGTGTTGATCTTGATAGTGTGGATATTTTTTCCTGTTTAGTTTTTCTTAATCTTCTATAGCTTTTGCCAAACCACAAAAAGGGGAAAAAAATCGTCATTTAAGGGCAATTACTCCTATAAAAAGACAACTGATAATTTCCTCTATGCTGATCTATTTGCAGATCTTGCCTTGATGATCAGTATCAGAGGAGAATAATTTTGTAAATGTTAACCGTCGACGACGACGACGGACGTACATAGATGAGAACAGCTCACTTATCCCTTTGGGTTTGATGCTAGGTTGCGGTCATAAAACTTTCGAGCACGATTTTCGTACTCAGACTCAGAAATCAACCAATCAAAATCCTGGATTTGGTGTTTCGAGCACAAATTTTGTACTCGAGTACTTAGTAAAGTTTTCTGACCGAGAGCACAGGTATCGTCATTATTGCGTGATAACTCTTTCTGTAAAGGAAATGTAGCAATGACAAATTTCCGTTGGCGTAAATTTATAACCGTGGTCAACTTCATAGTATTCCATTAGCTAAACTAGTACAGCTGGGACTTTCTGTATCAGTAATTTACATTGTTGTAAAATAAAGCATAGAAAATGAAACGGCAGTCCGTCAAGTGATTTTTTATGGCCGATCTGATTGCAACATGGCCGTTACCGCTGAATATACCGATGACATATATGAACTGCATATACAAGATTTTTTTAGAAACTGTTTCATTGAAAGGAGTAATAATTGCATCGATGATGATATGATCGGTATATTGCTGTTATAAGCCGTGAAGAATTCTAGGACATGCTACCAACTGAAACACAGTTATAACTGACAACGTGTTTTTGAAGAAAATACAGTTTCACAAATTCGATATATTAATTGTTATGCATCCATGGCTGATAAGCTGCAGGAAAAGGCTTATCACTAAACACATTTTTAATGGATGCTATGGAAAGTAAATATTCGCTTAAATACATTATGGTGATCCATACAACCTCTTTGAAGCCAAGTCCTATACTACTACCTGAGTGTGTATGTTCGTGTTGAAAATTCCAGCTAGTTTTTTTCTAAGAAATGATTAAAAATTTAAATGCACTAACTGTGTCTATATAATTTTTTTCTTCACTTAGTTTATCTTTTGTTTTCTATATTGTTTACTATTGTATCGTTATATGTATTTACTTTATAAGTACTGACGTTAATATATTCATTGACACAGATGTTACTATACCTCATTTACTTGCTCAATAATTTTACTTACTAGAAAAGATTTTTTATATGATAGGTATATCACGAGATTTTTAAAATCATTTTAGCCCCCGAGTTATCTATTTCATAATACATGTATGAGCCTAATATATCATTAGGACGAACCGAACACAAGTTTGACAACTATGATATCTACTTTACACAAATATTCGCCCCCGTATTCCTAGGTACGTGTTGTATCAAAACACTTACATTGTATTGAATTTGTTCATTTCAGTTTTCGTCTTCCTGATTATGCATATTCAAATAAGGAAACGCTGTGTCATTGAATTTAGCTTGTGCTACATTCCTTGTTTTTCAATAACCTTTTATAGTTACCATGCACTTGTACCATCTTGTACAGCTAGCTAGCGAGCTATAGTTTTAAAACAATGTAAATCATTACTGTGTTAATCTACAATATGTGTACTTAAGTCAAAACGTACACAAACCAACCATACTTCCCGTTGCTTTTTGTTTGTTTGTTTTTTTTTTTTTTTTTGACAGTTTAAAGGAAATTTTTTTGCATGTTTAAATATGCCCCCGCACATTTCGCTGACATTTTACTCTTCAATAGCGTACTCTAATGTAACAACTTTATCATACTTTATAAAAGGACAAATGATTTTAATAAAAATATCATTCCGGTATATAATAGGTCGTGATTAATCAATATTAACTTTGAGGTTAATCATCCGTGTTTAACAAATATATAGATAACTGATTTATATTTATAAATACATATCTGATAGATAAAGGGAACATACTAGTTATTTTTTTATCTCGAAGAAAATTGTCGCTTTTCTGTATCGTTAGAAGGTCGCGGTTATCAATAGTCATGGCAAGTGTGATCGAAGTAGCTATTGTGACAGGAGCTGCCCAAGGGATAGGAAAAAGTATCGCCACAAGTTTGCTAAAACAGGGTTATAAGGTAAGTGTTCCATTATTTCGTTCGAAGATTTTAGTCGTTATAAGGTTCGTTTTTAAATTGAGCTTAACCTGGGACATTTTCTATTCCAAAGTTTAACAAACTATTAATTAAGGTCGCATTTATGTAATCGTTGGTTCCGCTCAAGTGCAGTACGTGTGTTAAATTAATAAGTATAGAATACAAATAAAGTTGAAATTACTTTCTTATGATCTTAATATTGTGACTTACAGGTAAATTATGATGTAAGGATTGCAAAATAAAATCCGATAATCCCAATTATCTTAAGACCATTGAAATAGCAGTATTAAAGGTTTTGGAACAATGCCTTGAAAGAAATTGTATGTATAAAGGTTCTTACTTATAAATATTTTTTTCATAAATCTGTTTACATGTATTTTAATCCATGCTTGACCACGATTAAATAACATTACCATAAAATAAACGTTTTCTTGTTTGCTTATGGAAATCGGTATCAAAACGACGATTTCGTGTCTTGTTGGAAATTAGTACGATTTCACGAATAAGCCTCTTGAATGAGCCAGCAATATACTTTACTGTGATACAATGTATTGATAAATGAACATAATTTACGGGTCACAATCCGGGACAAATTATATTGAATATTCAGTATCGGTAGACTTCTGTGCATTTATGTAATTTTCATTGAAGTGGTATGGCAAACTAACACCGTATTTGTTTCACTCTTAGGGTCGATGTGATCCTCCTTAATCGGACATGTTATGGGTCCTATTGGAATTTGAATATGTTATAACGTCTAAATAGTATACTAACAAGATTTTAAAACATCGTTAACAAACTTTTGTAAAAAATATTTAACCAGTCACTTTGGAGATGAGGACAATTTCAATAAAAAAAATATCTCATGTATACATCCATAACAAAAAAACATCTATTTCTATTTCAAAGATAACAAATGAATAATATTTGATAATTTTTGCCTTACGACGATGTAACCCTTATTTATTAGTTAAGTAAATTCGTGAAATCATATTTTTAGTTCAAGCTTTGGTTTTTAATTTAATTCACAGAAAAGTGTAATGATTATATATGTTGTTCTTATGTTACACCACTGTTCAATGTAAGGGAGAGGGTTGAGCGATCCCAAACATTTTAACTTTGCATCATTCTTTATGTGCCTGTCCCAAGTCATGAGCCTGTAATTCAGTTGTAGTCGTTTCCCTCATTATCGTTCTTGTTGTGTACAAAAATCAGGCCGTTGCCGTTGGTCTTCTATTTTGAATTGATTAACTAATATTAAGTTAGGCTAGTGCCTTGTATAACTTACTATACAGTATTGGTTTTGTTCACTGTTGGCGTCATTACATTGCCCTAAAGCTGTTTACATTCTCATTATAATATTTAGTCTCTGGTGGATAGCTGTCTCATTGGCTATATACCATACCACATCTCATTATATATATATTTTTTATTTAATGTTGATAGAACCTTAAAGTTCACACTTGAAGTATTGTTTCAGAAAAGGAGAAGGTTTGGTACCATTAAAACGTTTAATCCCGCTGCAAATCTTTGCACCTGTCCTAAGTCAGGAATCTGATGTACAGTAGTTGTCGTTTGTTTATGTAATTTATACGTGTTTCTCGTTTCTCGTTTTTATATAGACTAGACCGTTGGTTTTACCGTTTGAATGGTTTTACACTAGTAATTTTGGGGCCCTTTATAGCTTGTTGTTCGGTGTGAGCCAAGGCTCCGTGTTGAAGGCCGTACATTGACCTATAATGGTTTACTTTACAAATTGTTATTTGGATGGAGAGTTGTCTCATTGGCACTCACCCCACATCTTCCTATATCTATTATAAATGTGTCTTCATATCTTAATCATGTGCAACAATACGGGTGCCGCATGTAGAGCAGGAAATGCTTACCTTTCCGAAGCACATGATATCACCCTCGTTTTGGTGAGGTTCTTTAGTTTTTTATTTAGTGTTTTGTAGACTGTTTGCCTTTTCGCAGTTTTTTTAATTTTTTGGCACGATGATGTCGGTCTAGCCTCGTCCTATGTGGTTTGTTTCTCCCTTTGGAATCTTCTGTCTCTTTTTTTTCTTACTTTCATTAAGTTTGTCCGAGTAAAACAAAATAGTAGGATGACATTATCACGAGTACTGATTCCGAGAACACTTTTGTTGAACAAGATGGCCCTTCATTAAATGATTATTTCCATATAGAATGTATCATATCATGTCGGTGTCAAAACAAAACCGACGAACTATTGATTTACCAGCAGGTGTATTGACCACAAGTACATGTACACTGGATTTTTTGCCCTTATTTTTGGTCAATTTTCACCATTATCAGTTCAGTAAATCTAATTAGTTTGAATCTAATTTTTATTCATTATATAAATTTTTTCTGACATTTAATTAGATTTTCATTTTTGACCTGGACTCAAATTTGGGACCGGCCACAGAAAAGATCTTTGTCAAAAGTTTGGAGAAACGAAGGCAACTTTCATCAAATGCGATGTCACAGACAAGGAACAGTTTATAGGTTAGTTTTTAATCAACAGATCATCCTTGCGTCATATTTTTAGAAGATTAAAAGTTAAAACCCTTCCGTGATTGATTGGTGCATGTACATTTGCGTGAAAATGATTAATAAGCATGTTAAAAGTTTTTTAACTGTCAAGTCTTTCAAATATAATGAATATTGTCGATATTTTAAGGACATCCTGTATCTTAAATTACATAAGTGTTGGGTATAATTGCTATTTGCTATTTTACTAGTCACATTTTTTGTTCACATTACTACAGAGCATACGCAATTTGGCGGTATTTGACTTTTATGATCTATTGGAAATGGAAATTTGTTTGGTACTGAAACAACTAGTTTTAACACCGCCATTTTTCATGGTGTGCATGCCTTAAGTAAAGAAACTTCAGGGCCGATACTAGCCTGTTTTAAAAGTTAGGCAAAATATATATATATGAAATATTCGGCGAGTGGTCTGGGGTTTTCCGGACCCTTTCTTAATCTGAATCTCAAGTTTTGTTTTATAAAAATAAGGAGATTTGGTATGATTGCCAATAAGACAACCAGACACCAAAGTTCAAATGAAGTGGATGTAAGCAATTATAGACAACCGTACGGCCTTCAACAATGAGAAAAAACCCATACAGTATAGTCGGCTAAACGGCCCCGACATGAAAAAAATGAAGCAATACTATTGAGAAAACTAACGGCCTAATTTATAACAAAACAATTTACGAAAAACAAATATGACAGACATGAACCAACGACAACCACTGAACTACAGGCTCCTGACTGGGGACAGGAACATAACGAATATGGCGGGGTTAAACATGTTTGTGAGCGCTTAACCCTCCCCCTAACCTGGGACAGTGGTGTTACAGCACTACATAAGAACAAACTATAATAATCAGTTGAAAAAGGTTTAACTCATCAGACCGATACAAAGAAAAACATCAAACAAAATACAGAAAAGACGTGACAGGTATATAGCCACCCCTCATACCGAACAACAAAAAAGCCACGAAGTACAGATCTGAGACTACTCGCAGGTAACAACTAATTATTTTTTACGACAATATTCTGGTCTCAAAGCAAAATATATAGTTTCAGTGTAAGATTTTGAGTTTTTAGGGACAACATCAAAAGACCGATATGTAGGGTAAAGCAAAAATCGTATTTCACATAGAAAAGTCAGTGGTTGCTGGTTTTTTTTTTTTTTTTTTTTTTTAATTTATTGAGTTTCGGCTTACAGAAAAACGTATCATACCTGTAAACTGTGTTTTTTTTCCAAATTAACTTAAGAGGGACTGATTATCATTGATATAGCAATGTGAATTCAGTTCTATAACACATTTCAGTTACAACTTGATGTAGTTCCTAACTGGGATAAAAGGGTACACTCAGGGAAGACTCAGGAAAACTGTTCAAAGACCTCATTGCTACATTTTTGTGCTGTTTTAATATGTATACCGGCTGATTAATGTCGGATCTGTCTGTTCTGGTCTTGTATTGTGTTTAGACTTTGGTGTAATCTTTTTGTGACTTTGAAATTTATTCACAGTACAATACTTTAAGTACCGCTTAAGTTGACTCTAGGGCCGTCTTGACCATGTTGTAGGGTATAAATGATTCGTTAATTGTTGAAGAACCTCAAGCGATGTCAAGTTGAAGAACAGGAATAAAAGTTTAATTTTCCTTGAAAAAACGACCAATTTGCTATGTCCAGTAGCATCGTATCTTCTCAAAGCATTTTCTCGAACAATATCTTGACATCGCCGGTGAACATGTAACATTGCCAAACCATACAACCTTTCACCCGTCATAGTAGATCTTTCCCAAGTCTTTAAGTCTATGCAAAGCAGAGAATGAACATTAACAACATACAGATGTTACGAGAAGAACCAACTACAGCTTAAATAGAATTGAGAATGGAAACGGAAAATGTGTCAAAGAGACAACAACCCGGCCAAAGAGCAGAAAACAGACCAAGGCCACCAATGGGTCTTCAACACAGCGAGCAAATCCCGTAAAAAATTTGTTCGCTTAACGCCGCCTCAGTACAAAAAGACGAGAGCTAATTTCAAATATTTTTACAATTTAAAGTAGTTTTTAAAATTTGACAATATATCCTTAAACTCAAGTTTAAAACAAACTTACTTATTTACAAATGAAATTCAACACTAAGACAATAGTCACAAAGAAGGGCAATCAATGAACAAAAGACAAACCTGGGAACAGATAAGACACATAACGACAAACAAAATACAACCAACACTAAAAACTAAAAATAAATGAGAAACATGGATCCCGAAAAACCAGTGGCGACGTCAGAGGGTGATCAAAACTTGCTTCTTGCAAGACACTCGCCGTAAAAAGAATTTGATATGAAAAAAGCTTTTGTTTCAACTTAATATTTTTTTTTATTTCCAACATGAGGCATTTGCCTCATTTGCCTCGATGTAGTTACGGCCCTGAACTTGTCATTGTTTGTTTTTCATTCAGGACATCTGCTCAACCTTTATTTATAACCATTCATATTTCCAGGAGCTTTTAACGAAGTTGTGAAGACATGTGGTCATATATCGGTGATGGTTAATAACGCAGGTATTGCTGACGAATACAATTTTGAAAAATGTATAGCTGTGAATTTGGTGAGCAGATTCTTCCTGTCTTCCTGTTCTTTAATCCGTTTATATTTTTATTTGTTAGTCTCATTTTGAATGTGATATTTTTTATATTTCTTCTATTTTTTTCCATTATCAACCTATACCTACAGTGGCGGATCCAGAGGGGGGTTCCGGGGGTTGGAACCCCCCCCCCTTTTTTTTGGACGATCAATGCATTTGAATGGGGACATATGTTGCCCCTTTATCCTGGGTTGGGAACCCCCCTTTTTAAAATGGCTGGATCCGCCCCTGACCTACTTATATACTCAATGGCAATACCTTATTCAATCACTTAAATATGATTTCCGATTTCCTCTTGTTTTTATATTGAATCCTTCCTGAACGAACACATTAAATTATATTTCCTGATAAGTTTATTGATTAAAAGCAAGTCTCTGAACTGTATATTAACATTAATACTTTAAGTGCAACTTCAATTGAAAAATAATGAAATATGTTACCTATCAAAGGCTCACGAAACAGTGATTATATGTTAAATAAATATTACGTATCATAAAATAGATCTCATAATTGTATTCTGTTTGATGTATGTCAAAATAAGATCCGATATCGACAGCAGCTGTCTAAAAAATAGTTATGAATGAGTGCTTTAGTATATATACTTGAGGGTTGTGCACGAAGCCAAGGTAGAAAACTAAATAGAGCAAAAGGGGGAAGAAGATTTGAAAAATTAAAGAAATTAATTGGTAAATGACAGGCTTTCTCATCTATCATGCCAAAAATCCTTAATATAGACTTTTTGGTTTCCCGCCAATAATTATACATTTAAATATGTGTGTAAAAAAAACCACGGCGTTAGTCAGTAAAGTATGAAACAGGAAATCTATTAACAAAAAAAATGCACTTTTTAATTAATAAATGACTAAGTTAACCGCAAAATTTCGTAAGGGTCCAGGAAAATGAAAGTTTTTTTTTTAAAGCAAGGCATACCCGGCCATGTTTAGTTACAGGTTGTCACTTTAACTGAACATTAAAACAACCAAGCACACCATGTTTTCCAATGATCCTTAACAAAATGTCTATAAAAAAACAAACTGAAAATTTACGATATTACACTCGATTCTTTAAATACTGACTAGTCCTGTAGATAACAGATGTCTCATCTTTTCTGTATTAGATGACGTCTTTTGATAATGAATAAGATATTTTATTGCATCACTGGGCTTTGGTTTGAGTATGACTACATATGAATGATTTCCATCTCCTTATCCTTATCAATGAACAAATAATGTTTTAAGTCTCCTTATTCTTATCAATGAGATCGATTGGCCAAATGTTCAACAAATATATTCTTTTAGCAGTTTGGACATAGAATTCTATTTGTTTTTCACAACTACTCTATTAAAAAAAATGGGTTACTTAGATTTTGTTATCATCACATCGAAATATAGAAGTGTCGATTTCTTTTTAAATTCTCAGAAAGGATACATTATGTAAAGTTGGTCATTCACTGGAGGATGAAAAAAAAACTTTCTCGTAAACTAAAATAAATGGAAATATAGGGGTTAACGTATTTCCCCCTTTTCCCATTTCATGGAACGTTACTGTAACAGCAACCATAAGAAGAAATTGTTAAACTCAGTTTAAGGATGTTCGCTACTCTGTGTCAAAATAACAAGCTTTTTAAAAGACTGTTATAAATTGATAGTATATAGATAACGGAAATAAAAAAAGCAGAATTTAATGAAGGGTCCGTGTCCTTGTTTTCGAGGTATAAGCCATGGAAAATTTGGCGGGAAATAATTCTCTCTAGTTTTTCATACATTTATTATTGGTACCTTTCTTTGAAAACTATGAAAAATAACAAGAATTTCATACGATTTTCGAATATGGCTTTTAAAACTATATGTTATGATATCATGAAAAGAAAAGTAGGGGTTAGCGGGCAAAATTGTTTAATGTCGAAAACCCCTTCTTGAAAAGTGCTTTTGTTATATTCAGATTGGAGTGATTCAGGGTTGTAATCTTGCTATGGACCATATGAGGAAGGATAAGGGCGGAAAAGGAGGAACCATAGTTAATGTGGCTTCAATGGCAGGTAAATTAAAGCAACAGTACTTGGCCAATGTTCATTCTCATAAATCAATAAAGATTAAAACCAAAGTAACAAACATAAACTGAGGGAATCGCATGAACTCAAAAAGGAGAGAGGCCGGGTGATTCGACAGGGTAGGCGTATCCTGCTGGTCATGCAACACCCGCCATGATAGATAAGATAAGATAAGATATATCATAGTTTTATTACCAATTAAGGGCCCACAAGGGGCATAGAGAGAATACATGTATAAGGAAAAAGAACATTGATTAGCATAAATACATAGAATTTAAATACACAATTACAATACAATTAGACTGTAAAAAGCCCTGTTTTATAGTATATAATATATTTATGAGAAAAAATACATCTAACTCATATTGACTTGAATAAATTTTCCAATAGCATTAAGGACCTGATTGTCTTCACAGCTTAATAAAAATATGATTTTTTTTTTGCTGATTGTCCAGTAAAGAAAAGTTTGGAATTTTATGGCAAACAAAGTCAAAGAGAGCATCTCTATCAGAATAAAATTTTTACATGAAGCTAAAAAATGGATTTCATCTTCAACACAGTCAGAGGAGCATTTTTTGCAAATTCTTTCATTTCGTGGAATATTTTAAAAACATTCAAATTCAATATGAAGCTTATGAGCAGATATACGTAATTTACAAATAGCTCTTCTAAAATCAAAGTTCTTAACCAAAATTTTGTTTAAATTTCAAATAATTGAACAATTTTCCATCAGAAGCATTTTTTTTGGCTAACATACTAATTGTTAATATTTTTAGTGTGAATTAATTTGTCAGATATATTCAAAAATTAAATTCTCCAAAATGTTTTACTTCTTGTTTAATTTCAAAAACTTCTAATAATTTTTTAACAAATGAGAACCAAGAAGTTATGTTATATTTGTGAAGCTCTTGGCTGCATTTATATATAAGCATCTTTCAACAGACTGAATTCAGTCTGAAGATTTTCAAATCTATACCAGTATTTAACAATTGACTTTACAATATCATAATGTAGAGGGAAACGCCACAGTTCTGATAATACAGCAAAATTTACACTCCTTCTGTGTACACCAAGTATAAATTTTGAGAACTTGAGATGAAGTTTCTCTCACTGAAGATTTTTATAAATATTTTCAAGATTAAATATGGAGGATTGTAATTTATTACAAGAAACATTATAACCTCCCCATACCTCTGAATTATATAAAAGAATGGGTTTAAGGGTATGATCAAAAATATGAACACAGAATTTTATTCCAGGAGACAAATTTATAAAATCCTTTCTTAGTGTGAATCCACACTCAATCAAAATGTCACAATCGGGAATAGGACGCATTCAGTAAATTTACAGATTAGACAGCTATTCTGATATCTAAACATCTACGCTAAATAAATTGAATAAAAAAAAATATTGATCGGGCTATCATGTAACACTATAGTCACGTGGATCAACGCGAGTGGTAAAGGGTTATATTCGTTGTGCTTAAAGCTCATATTTTACCGTGTTTCGTCTAAATTGGTAAGCTTTATTTTAGTTTTTCGTGGATCATGAAACTACCATTTTCATTTCCCGTTCGTCCGTGCACACAACTTTCCTTTACGACCCTCATCAACTATATTGAACCGGCCTACAGCATCCGTTCACATGACATTTTGAAAAGGGCAAAATAGTATACAAGTTCTGCCTGTCAGTCAATTCACATGCAAGATTGCTACACGAATAATTGTTACGTTATACGTTTAAATATTTGTGTATATGACTTATTTGGGCGTGTTTAGTGAAGGTTATCCCAAATATAAATGTATGATATAGTTGTTACGCTGAAATATCTTTGATTTGATGGTTATTCAGTTTGTTGGAAAACGTTAGAAAGAAGATAGACTGAGAAAAAAAGACAGTTTGGAATCTTCCCTCTGTAGAGTATATACACAAAATGTATGTTTTAAAATTAACTTGATTTAGCTAGATAACTTTTCATTTAAACTTTATTTCAGGTATTGATGCACACTTCATCCTTCCAACGTACTGTGCAACAAAGAGCGGAGTACTCAATTTTACTAAAGCATGGGCTGTGAGTACAACATGCTATATTTTTAATTGATATTAATATCCTATTATACTGGTGTCCTATAGCCATTTTTCATCGATGCCAATTTTTTAGCGCGATTTGGGGAGGGGCAGGATCAGGCCTATCCCCTTATTAGCTCGAGAAGCTGATCCCCTTGTAATAACGTCGGCGACGTCAGTTGGAAATTAATTATCCATACCAGGAATTATTCAAGCGTTTCCACACCATCATCGTATAATTATACATCATGTGAATTCAATATCAGATGATTTAGCCCAACAATATTAGATCTGGAAATTTGCGTTTGCAAATGTTTGTTTTCTCTCAGCGGGAACCCTTGCTTCTGTGACATCGTGGCAACACCGTCTACACTGTGCCCAGCGCCCTAGACCCCTCGACCAACTAGGCTATATAAAATATAGCTTTCGTTAGTCGAGTAATGCCTTTCCTCGTCGGCTTTATCTAGGGCTGTAACACATAAGTTGTGCCCCCCAAAAAACGTCTAAAACAACCAATGCCTCGGGTTAGAAAAAAACTTAGTGTTTCGAACAATTTAACATTTTGTGAACAGTGAACAAATTAATGATATCAGGTCAATCGAGACAGGTTTTATATATAGACCCCTTTTCGGAAATTTGAACATTAGGAGGCAGACGTTGGAGTTACTTGAAATCATGTTAAATGCTCGTAAAAGGGACAGAAGAAGGAGGAAAGAGAGCAAGAACATGATTAAAAAACTCAACGTCTGCCTTATTTAATTGTAATAAAAAAAATGATAGGAACATGACAATTTTTTTTAAGAAAACAAAGATCTTTGCGTTCTATCAGTGTAATTGTAAACGATTATACCGAGACTTGCCGTGAGTATTTGTAGGTAAACTTATTATATGTCTACACGATAGCCAAAACAAAGTCTACTGACCATTTTCAATCGTGTATAGGACAGTATTCTACTATATAATTTTTTTTTTCTTTGACAAGAACGCCAAACTAGGTCTACAATAATTACACGATACCTTAAATATTACGATCAAATTGTAGTTATTAAGAAATTTGCTATTTTTGAAATTTTAATTGGGAAAACACCTGAACGCACGATTTGAGTCATTGATATTTTTGCTAAAAATGATGATGATGAATGGCGGCTTAATAGGTAAAGTTCTAACTGCGTATTTGATAGTTACGTGACATACTGCATGGCCAATACGTAAAACAAAAAAATATTACCTTTAAGTTAGAAAGGGTGTGTTAATTAGAGCGAGGAAAAGTAACATTACAAGAACTGCGTTTAAACCATTAAAACCGAAGCAAAAGTGAAGATTACAAATTAAAAAAAAATAAAACTTTAAAAACCGGCACTCCAATGAGCCTGAAACGTTCAGGTTGTTAATTTACCCCTCTATTGTTACCAAATTGAGCCCTGTCAGAAACAAAGATTACCTTAACAGGCTATGTTTTTAATTTATCATATCGAAACCAAATGAGGACCGTGTGTAGAAGTTTGGGTTAAATCAGGAAGTAGTTTCAGAGTAGAAGATGGAAATGTCATTTTTCATATGTTTTCAACGGTAACAAGTTGCCATCAATACCGCCATGTTGACCACCCGATCAACATTAGATGAGGATATCGTTTGTAGTGAGTCTTTGAATTATCAATTCTGTCAAAAGTGCAATGTATTTCACTCTGTAGTTTCAAAGGGATTTTTTTTTGGGGGGGGAGGGAGGGGCTATCAGAATAAAAACTATTTCTGTCGGCTATGTTTTTCATCCGATCAAAATTAAACATTAAATAAATTGCTTTCCTTACAGTACATCTTTCCTGGCAAGTTTGGTTAAAACTGGTTAAGTGTTTCAAAGAAAAGTATGAAAAATGTTACTATCAATTGGAATTATGTGCCAACAATGCCGTCATATGTTTTCCACCGAGCAACATATACCGAGATTCGTTTTTGTAGATTCTCTCAATTTTCAGTTCGATAAAGTTTCAAAAAGTTATTGCAGAGGAGACGATTTTCGAAAATTGCTCTATACATATTGCCACTTGCAGTCATGATATTTAAACTGATCGTGACGAGAACATTTATATTCTACAAACTTTCTATACATCAGTCCTGCCAAGTTATGGTCAAATATGTTTGATTGTTACAAAGCATACGATGAAATGTAAATTGTCTATGGGTTGGTGGACGACGCGGTGACAATAGCTCACATAGCCCTTTGGGTCAGGTGAGCAAAAATGAAACATAGCCTACTGTCATTTAGTGCCGATTACATTATTTTTTTAAGAGTAACATCTGATCTTTTTTAGATTCAGTGACAGCTACTTGATGGAATTGTTTTGATGGTAGTGAATATCTGTTATTGAATAATTCCAAACGGGTATTACAAAAGTGTAATTTCTCTCAAGTTTGGTAACAACAGGCTCTTTTTAAAAATTGTAAATCTTTTCTTTGATTCGTCTATTTTTAGAAACGTTGGCATGTATCCATGTTAACTGCGGTTGTATTGATGTAAACAACCGGTCCTGACGGGGATCATGAACGCTTAAACAAATCAAATTACGATTATTCTCAAACATATGCTGTCGTTTAATGTGATATAAGCCTTTATTAATAACATCGGAGTTCATGTTTTTTTTTTCCAATTACTTGCATCCTGTTAAAAAAAATAGTACAGACATGTGGATTCCGTGTAAGACATAGCTTGGGATCATGGTTCAATCTCTGCTTCGCATAAGCTAACATCCCACAAAATGATTACAATAGTGTCAATTTCCTTCAGAACATGTTTTTATGAAATCATAGCACTATGATAATTGATTGTGATAATTATGTTATTATGGTTATAGTTTTACTTCGAAATTAAAATTGCTTTCAAACAACATGTAGCGCGTCAACCATTACTCCACAATTACCTTGGAATTGTATATCTAGCCATCTTTTAACAGTGAGTAGATTTTCAAACCCCAAAACTCAGTTACAGTTACCGAAATATAATAATCGTATTTTTTACTACTTTTTACGAACACATGTTAACATGTGTTAAAAAAGAAACTAGCAAAATCAGCTACCAATTATAAACCAGTTATAAGATTACATGCGTTGTGAATATGTGATCCTCGCACTATATTACACAGCAAATGCCTTTCTATCAACCAACTAAATTAACACATACTAGAACACACCCGCGACATCGCTCTTGGCTGAATTATCTACGTCATATTTTTACCCTGGATTTTTAGTATTTGTATTCATTTGATAAAGTCATGCTGATTATATTAAGGTGCACAGTTTTCTCTGCTTTCAAAATCTTTCTCGGTTTGAACCCGTCCTGGTTTTCTTACTACAATAAAGTAGTGGTATTCCAGATAGTGGAGGGAAGAATAAGAAGAGCTACAACCGGAAACTACATGTGACATATACTATTGGTATCGGCATCGGATTCGACCCGGAACTTCTTAATTATTGGCAATATTAATTACGTGGAAAACAAATGGGCCTGGAGTGGTGTAATTTTTAATCAACACCATTGTACTATATTAGTTATATATAAAGTTGAATTCGTTGATTCATCGTTTTTACGTCATGACGGCTGACAAATTGGACCTCGTTATTTTAGTATTATAGATTCTCAAAGCCCCTCGCACTATGTATATGTAAGAAAATCATCAATGGTAATTACTTTCTTCATGATTAAGTACGAGCGTTAGCGAGTATTTATCATGAAGAGAGGGATTATCATTCTCTTACAAACTTAGAATATTGTAAAGTGATCAAGGCTCGAATAATCTAGGCAGTTGCTGTTTGTCCGGCTAGCCGGATGAATAGTACTAGCTGGGACTATTTGTCCGGCTAACCGACAGAATAGTGCTGTGACTATTTGCCCGGCTAGCCAAATTATCAATGGTGGGACCATTTTTCAAGTTATCCAGTTCAATATTGATGCATCTATTTGTCTGGGTAAAACCTATAATAATGGCTAGTGTAATGATGTATGTCTAAAATTTTCTATACACATACATGTACAGATCATAGCATAATTATCCCGAATATTGCTTTTTTTAAAACAGTATCCTTTAATTGTTCATAATCTTCACTTGAGGCCAAATCAGATAAATTCACTTTTAACAACAAAGATATAAGCAACATTGGCTTTGAAACGGACCATTTTGTGAAAACTGTGAAAGAAGAGGAAGAAGAAGAACGCCAAACTTGGGAGACCTAATTAAACTACTAGTATTTGTTTCATTTTCATAGGCTTCCTCCCTGTTTAACGGAAGAGGAACTAACACAGGAAAACTTATTAATTTACAGTCACTGTGTTGAGTTTACTTTGAACATACATCATATTCTATAACTACTTTTCTTAAAAATACAATTTTAGGAAGCGATAACAAAAAAAGGAGATGTTGCAATCATATATTAAGTTACTTCGTCTTAAAACCTTTATCTTGAAAAACTCCATTTTCCGATACACCAAATATGATATATTGAAAACTATACTAAGCTATGTATTGTTAAAGTAAACTTGCAGCGCACCATATATCGCTTAAAACATATTGATATATCGTTTAAACTAGCTTTTGAAAACGACTGAAGAAAATGTTTTCGTTTCAGTTTTTAGTTTTCCATAATGTATTAATTGGAAGTCAGAAAATATGTCTCGAGATAGTTAAACGGTACATGTATGGACCGAAAATGTGAAAAGAATAAAACTTTGAGGTCATTCATTTGGAAATTGATTACGAATGTCACGAAGGTCTAGGAACTGGGTGTTTGATTTATTTTATTTTTCCCGAATTTGACAATGCGTAATACACATTTTTTCCAAACTTATACATGCTAAAGCCAAAATTATTGTATTTGTACAAAAATCAATGCTTTCGATCATTCAATTCTTTCTACAGGTATGAATCGCCGTTCTAGATCGGCGCACTCCTACATAGTAGGATGGCTAATGCGCTATATACAAATATACACCCGCACCCACTAAAACTCATATTACACACAAAGGAACGTGCCACTAATCCACCAATTCATGCATATATATATATATTACGATAACGGTAAAGCGTGCTGCACAAATACTGTGTTGTTATTTACATATTATATACATCGTACATTACAGTGAAGTTACGATTAAGACGGATGTGATCATCTTCACTGCTCCAAGCTTAAAATACTAGTTGCTAATTTATGTTAGGTGTGCGAATATATACATTAGCTTTATAGCTGTCTATAGGTAAGCTCTAAATGTTAATGTCTTATATTTTGGATAATAACTAATTAAATAATATAGATTGTTAGAATATCATGATTTGCGATTTCAGTTGTCTTTGAATCCCTTATATAAAATTTGATCTTTATTTAAGTTCATACTATCGAATTCGGCTGTGAAGTTATGAAAACTGGAAAATGTATCACAATGAACATACCGCCGTTTTCAGCAATTATCCCAACATCAGTGTGAAGGATTACCGCCCACACACGCACATGTGATAAAGTGACCTGCGCATTGCAATTGCCAGACAATACGCCACGCGTTAACTCCACCCTCCACTTGTAAATCAGATACAAAAATTATGGTACGTTTAAGAATACAACAAATAATACTAGCATTATTCGTCCGGCTAGCCGGGCAAATAGCCACTCCGAATAATCTAATGATTGGTTTTTAATCAAGAATTCGTTTCATAGTTTGTGCAATGTTTATAGTTAATGCATGACTTCCTTTTTAAATATTTCATTTGTGGATTAGTTTTATTGATGTAAGGGCTCTGGGGTCCACTTCCTATATACAAGGTGATAGGACGTGCCGCTAGAATAGGTCACATTTTCCGGCTTGAAAATATGTGAATAGGTCGGGAAATTTATCAGAAATATATGATAAGGTCAATAAAGTTCCTATTACTTGTTATATGAAAAGCCCTATATTTGTTTCAAGTCTCGCCGGTGAACATTACATAAGGAATCTGAGCCTCAAATCTGATCTCCGAGCAAAGAGGATATTTTACCGGCTGTGTTTTTATCCACAAATTTTCCCACTTTTGACACTTTGGTATTCCACTTTTCCAACACACCACACGAAACCCAACTAATATGGGAAAAGGTTACATTATTAACTACGCAATATATGAAAAGGTATATATTTTTAAAGTCTAAATTGTATGAAAAGGGTGGGTGTAACAGAACCCCAGCGGCGACCCCTATCAGTTAAGTACCCTCCCCTTTTCCGAGTGCAAGGGCAGTCTTATAATTTTTGAAATTTTAATAAATTGTGTTTCAGACATTAGGTGACACAGCAGTAGGTATATGAATGTAAATTATGTAATAATTTAGTGAGGAATTATCTTTTGTGTATTTACAATTCAAATCAATAAATTCAAAATCTGAGTTACAACTAAATTTAATCTCACAGTCAATATTTCCAGCTATTACATCGATCAAATACTACGTAATTAACTAAAATTGAAATGTTCAAATAAAATGCATTTTATATGAAATTCAAATGTTATTTTAATTTCCCGTATTTCCTGCGGATACATTAATCTGAGTTTCGGTAGGCGTATTTACTAAATATTAAGGTTATATTGAATTTCAATCTATTCCTTCTTTTTATGCCCCACCTGCGATGGTAGAGGGGCATTATGTTTCGGTCTGTGCGTCCGTTCGTTCGTTCGTTCGTTCGTTCGTTCGTCCGTCCGTCCGTCCGTTCGTTCGTCCGTCCGTTCGTCCGTTTGTCCCGCTTCAGGTTAAAGTTTTTGGTCAAGGTAGTTTTTGATGAAGTTGAAGTCCAATCAACTTGAAACTTAGTACACATGTTCCCTACGATATGATCTTTCTAATTTTAATGCCAAATTAGAGTTTTGACCCCAATTTCACGGTCCACTGAATCTGAGACTACTATGTTATATAGTAGTCTCAGACTGAACATAGAAAATGATAGTGCGAGTGTGGCATCCGTGTACTATGGACACATTCTTGTTTTGCATTGCTTTGATAATATTTAATTTTCATAATTCTGAAGTTATAAATATTCACACAATAGCATTGATTATTAATTTAACTGCACTGGTAAACTTATTTTGGATTTTTTTTGTTTGTTTCGAAATTCAACTTTTATTCAGTTTCAATCTTTTTATCCTTTTAAGCTAATAAATGTGCTTCGGAACAGTTGTAACTCATTTATAGAAATTCTTTGTTTTGAACTGTAAATAGGCCTAAACAAATGAATAATCCCTTACTAAGAACGTGATTTACATTCATTCTTTACAATTAATGAACACCAAACCCAACAATTTCATTGGTCAATAGCCCTTTGCTATATTCTAAATTCGTAGTAAATGTCTTTCCATTGACTAAACTTTAATTAATAATATACGGCATGGTGTTTACTCATTCATTGTTGAAGGCCTTACGGCGACGTATAGTTGTTCACGTCATTGGTGGAAACTTGTCTCGTTGCAATCTTTCAACATCCCTTATTTATTTGTATGTAGTCACCTGTATTAATAAAATTTATATGAAAACAAAATATACAAAATGTATAATATATTTTTGTATACTAGTATCGCAATAAATGTTATGATTGCACATGTCTTCATTAGTTTTTATAAACAGTTGTTTTGAGGTAATATTTAACTTACTCAGCTGTATAATTTAACCACAAATGTATAAGTTACATATGTATCACATAACCACGTATGTATCACATAACCACAGATTTATCATCACATAATATTGCGTTATTTCATAATGTTCCTTGAGAAAAACTCGGATGTAAAAACACTCACCGGGAACATGATATGTTCATTGTGCAATCTAAATATTTTACCAGGGATAACGCTTACATTTCATTGAACCTTGTCGTCATGTCAATTACAGAACAAAACCCAGGACAAAGATTCTCAAATTATCCATGTCAAATGTGCAACAAAGCTGTCACATGAAGTAATTTGGAGAAGCATGTGATGGCTGTGAAAATTTCCAGTCCGAATGTATGAATATGTCACTCCTGTATACAACCTTTCATACCTTTCATGGCACTGAGCGATTGCGGAATGCCAAATATTATATCTTACTTATTTGACTCTTTTATTATTTGTACATGTAATATCTTAAAACTTAGACCATATGCCTCATCATCAACGGATTGCATATGACAATGTTATCAGACGACGCAATCTTCATTGAATCACCAGTAGATGCTAGTAGACAGAAACTGGTAAATCTAAATATATCTCTATAGAAAGAACTGAGCACAACATGTTTAGAATTCCAGATAAAATTTCTAAACAAAATTTCACAGAACAGAACATATGACCAATATTTCCAAAATATCCAAGTCAAATGTGCAACAAAGCTAATTCACATGGAAGCGATTTGGAGGAGCTTGTGATAGCTGTGAAAAGTTCCATACCGAATGTATGCATATGTCACTCATGTATACATGTCTCTCAACAACATTGCATGGCACTGAGCGATTACAGAATGCCAAATTTTACATCTACTATATATAGTAACTTATTTGACTCTTTTATTATTTATAGATGTATTATATTTTCAAAACCTAGCTTAGACTCAACGACAACAGCGAGGCACCATCACTCCTCAGGGTCACAAACATTACGTTCTTCGACATCTAAGTCATCATAGCAGAAGAAAACGCATAGCACACTAATGAAAGTTAAAGTTATCAACTTTTATAGTATTAAGAGTAGTAAACCTTATTGAACCAAAGGACCAATCGTAGGTACAGAAACATTGCTAGTGCCATCAGTATGTAGCGCGGAAATATTTCCTCCAAACTATGAGGTCATCCGCAAAGCGTATCTTTGGAAGATAAAGAAATGAGTGGATTACGTAAAATACTACCCAAAAGAAGGTCATTTGTCTTGGACAAGATCCCTTCCCATCGATTTTTATCAAAGTCCTATGCAAATAAATCCAATTGTGAAGTAATTAATAATTTATGGGATATAACTTCAAATCCTAACCCATAAATTATCAATATAAAAAAAGAAATAACTCCTATAAGACGTTATTTGATTGCTTTCATTCCAATGTACAAAAACTTCATTGCAATGGCCACAACTACAGGCGCTTAAGGGCATGAATCCCCATCCCTATATTGTTTTACTTATTTTCTCTATTATTTCGACATTGGTGATAACTGTTACTCCTTTAAAAAAAAGTTCGGTTACACAGGGTCAATGTTCAACATCAATGTGAAAGAAAACTTAGTATGTCTTGAAAACAAAAAATCTAAGGAAAATTAAACGGCCGAGGAAAAAGGGAGAATATAACCAGAATCTTCTTTGAACGAACAAACGCCAAGACCTTAACAACAATTTAAAACATTTGATGTATGTTATTCGACACTCTTGATACCAACTTATAGTTTATATACAAATCTCAGCTGCGAAAATGATTGCCTTATATCATCATCTATTGTATAACATGATAACCATTACAATTTTTTTTTCAGAAAAACCCAAAATGTGAGGAATATGGATTGACGTTTTTGTGTTTGTGTCCTGGCTTTGTTGATACAGAAATGGTACGCACAGGAGGGCCACACACTTTAGATCCCCAAATTTATGAAGTAGCAAAATCGTCAGGCTTATTGAAGTAAGTTAAGAATACTTATAACAATGGAAGATAGTATTTACTTATATTTTAAACAAGAAAGCACGCGCTGAAGTGTCTCGCCTGCTTTACTGATCATGATTGATTTTATGCTGAAATCTAAAAGGTAAAGGTTTTACTATACATATTACAATGACCCATGTAAATGAGGTCATGGTAAGATGAACCCTGACATGTTCTTTCAATCCTTCCATACACCAGAAGCTGGTTTATTACTTATAGTATCTGAAAAAAACTTACCTAACCAAGAAAAATTAACGTTGACAATTGAACAATAAAAATGAGGACGGACATGTTAATCTTACAATAATTCCACACATCATTATAGTTCACCTATTGCTTATAGCATCTGAGAAACCGACCTTACTACGAACATTTTACTTTGACCAATGAATCAAGAAAATGACTTCCGAGGTCTGATGAACTCGGACAGACGGACATGTACACCTTTTATGCATTCCATACACCAAATATAGTTGCTTGTTTGCATATCAGTATCTGAGAGAACTATCAATCATCAGAATAAGGTTAAGGTAGGATGAACGATGCTAGACAAACATGTAAAATCATTCCGTTCACCAAACATAGTTGACCTATTGTATATATTTGAGATATGGACTTCAACACGAAAACAACATTGATAATTGATCAATGAAATGGAATAAAGGTCAGGCGAACCCTGTCTGGCTGACATGTAGACCTGCATGGCTAGGACCCCATTTACCAAATATAGTTATTAAAAATAAAGCGTTATACAAATATTAAACGCCGTAGCTGGATTAGCATCCCTATATCTTGCATTCTGTAACTTCGTCGCAGACGAGACAACAACACTGTATATTTATGTTTGATCAACATGAGATTTTAAAAGGTTGAAAAAGTCAACAAATGTATTTGACGAAAAACATAAACACACAAAAACTCACAGCAGATAAAGTCCTTACGTCATAAATAAGGAAGGGACAATATGTATCAGGTATATGCAAATATTTAGATTATATATTTAAAGTAACTTATACATTCCGTCTAATATCGGTGGGGAAATAATTCATTCAATTTATAAGATGAATTAGAGCTATTTTGCCAATGCTTGTAGTTTGAAGGTTTAGTTGGCTTGCTTGCTTTGTTTGAATAAATGTTTGCTCAAGCATTATAATTAAGATTGACATCTGCAATCAATAGATAGGCGGAGCTTCAGCTTGTATATATTATACTCTGCATTAATAACATTCAAGTGAAATGTTTACAAGCTGAAGTCCCGCCTATCTATTGATTGCAGATGTCAATCTTAATTACAATGTTTTAGCAAACATTCATACAAACAAAGCAAGCGAGCCAACCAAACCTTTAAACTACAAGCTTTAGGAAAATAGCTCTAACATGAAAGTTCCTTCCTGTCTTATGCTGTACAGCTAGACACAAACATATTTGGGATTCCAAAACATAAACGGAACATCAAAGAGCTGAAACAACCAGGAGCTTCTGCACTTCATACAAAATGTGCTTCGGTCAACGCTTTTACAGCCCAATTCAATTTAAACAGCAGGATTCATTTCTAAAAATATAGTAAAATTCCAAATCATCTAGATATGTTTTTCTTTTGACAGACTGGAAACAATTGAAGATGCCTTTCTGAAGCTGATGAATGACAAACAAAATGGTTCTGTGTTAGAAGTTTCAAGTTTCAGAATAGAGTATTTAAAACAAACTTCTGTAATGCAAGTAAACAGTAAACAATGACAAAGAAACGTCCTGATTAGATATTGTGAATGAAAAACTTTTCATCAATGCTGAAAAATACCTCAGTCATTAGTCATTGATTCTGCATGCGTGGAGCAGAAGAGCTGACATGCATTAAAAAGCCAAGCTAGAATACGGTGGTGCACATTACTTTAACCCGTCTGCAATGACTGGCATTATAAAAGCAATTCCAAATTCGGCGATTAGATGTTTTCGTATTTATTCAAATTGTCTTTTTTTTCTTCTGTTTTTGATACTTTTTTCACTGAGGGCTATTCCAGGAAAAATGTATGGGAGGGTTCTACACCTCATGGTATTTTTTGTTGTAAATACAAACGAAAATAATACTTATGGATTATGAGGTATACAAAAAATATTGCCAAACAAAGCCCCCCTTTTAATTATTTTCCTGGAATAATCCTAAGGTGAAAGTGACCATCTTGAAATCATGATTTTTTAATGTCAGGTAATACCAAATTGAATTTCAATGTTCTTGTTTTTGTTTTTTTGTTTTTGTCTCATGTATTGTAAAGAGAATGTCATCAAGATTGTTTTCTGACATTTTGGCCGAGAGTAAGTTATTAATTATGTAATTAATGTTTATCCCCCATTATACCATTAGATTATACTAACTTTAATAACAATAAAATAATTTCATTTGAAGTTTGTTGTAAAATATTATGCTTTTGATTGCTTATGGTGTTTTCTGTACAACTTCAGCATTTTACAAACGTGGAAATTGGAATCCGTGAAAATACTGTCTCAATGTTTGATTCAATAATTGTCTCAAGATACCAACGGTACAATCATGATTCAAACTCACTTACTGTGACAGATTTTAGATATACCAGTTGAAGTGACTTGACTTTTTACTGCAGATAACCGTGATAAATGCATTATTTATATATAGATATGTTGAATGAACACATTCAGTATATCAGTACATATATATATATATATATATATATGAATAGTTTTAATACTCTCTATTAGGTCACAGACAACATCATTGGAAATGTTTATTCAGGTTCGAAATAAAGCACTTGTACTGTCAATTTTAGCATCAGTTAATAATCTTTACAATGCCTTTTAGCTTTTTATTCAAAACAAATACTCATTACGTTTACAAATTAGTGAAATGGTTTAATAAATCATGTGAAAGAAACAAAACCTCAAAATATTCTCCACTGAGAGGCAATAATGTATTTTCTAGATACAGTCTGCTCTTAGGAAAAAGAAACGTGAATAGTGAAAGGGAGAGCTCGAGATACGATAATTTCACGAGAAACAGAAGGGAAATGTGTAACACAGTGTTTAAAGTCACTCTGTTCATTTGTTTATCTCCTTCTCATCAAATCAGTATGAAATTTTCAGGTGTTTCGAACTATAAAACACAAAATAGTTGATGTGAGAGTCTTGGAAAGTATAAATTCTGGCCAACCCTATAGGGAATTGACGGCATGAAGCCGTTTTTTCTCAAAAACTGAGGCTTTGAAAACTCTTGACAAGATAGTTAATTGGAGCACACATTTATCAACAAATGCTGGTTTTAAGCTAGTATTGTTGGTACTCATCCCTTCTTTTATGTTGAAGTAAAATTTCCAAAGTGTGAATTCTAACCTAGAGGACATGTTCAGGAATAATAATAAATGAAAACAAAATTCAACATATTTGTCTCATTGTCATTCATATTCTATCCCAGAAATGATTTTGTACAGACTAGATATCAGCGACACAAAATTAAATATTTTGATAAAGAAATTCGTTAGCAACATTTTTTTTTTTTGTCTTAGATCTTCAGATACCAGTATACTCTTCTGATCTGCGAACTTACCTATTATTTCCAAATCCCGATTGTGACATTTTGACTGTGTGGCCGGTGATGCATTCATAACAGGAGACGCTTACCCCATCAATGCATCCTGTCTTGCTCCTTTTGGAGGTCATGCCATTCCCTCAGTTATTGTTTTTTACATTAATTTGTCTTTTAATCGATTATCAAGATTGTTTACTTGTAAACTACTGTCACCTTACTGTACCATATAGTTCTACACTGAACACACGAAGGTTACTAGGAACGTCAAAGTTCAACTATAGACAAGTCTAACAAACCCAAATTGCACATGACATATCTCCCGGTAAATTTTTCTTACCCTTGAGTTTACATGACAAATGCAAGATTCCTTTCAATAAAAAATTTAGCCATTGTTGGTAAATAGTAAATTCTACAATGCACTGCTACAGGTGGGTGTATACAGTGTTTAAAATTATCTTTAAAAAACTTCATAACCTTGTTAAAGATCATCATATTAAACTAGATTGTATTTTTAACTCAATTTCTCATGATAAAATTGAACCTGTTTCTTCTATACGTAATTAAATGGCGGGTGTTTTATTGAGTCTTAAGAAATCTAGATAGATAGAACGCCTGTCACTCAATAGTGGACAATAGAAACTCATTAAATTACACCATGGGGAAAGATGGCCATAAGTTCTGGCATGTATGCGGATTATAAACTTCAAAGGGTATTTGTAGGCATGATGTATGAGCTCTAAAATGTTTGTGAGAGAAAACTCAGAGGGTACATTGAGATTGCTTAAATAAATAAATAAACATTCCCTAAAATAGCAATACTTGTTTTATTCAGTGCGTTATATCAAGGTAACAAATTCTTGTTTAAATAAACTGTTGACACAGAGATAATTACGTCTCGTGTTTTGTAATTTTGATAGTATGATGCGAGTGTCGAAATTAAAATAGCAATATTTTAATAACTATGCCATTCATTCAAAGTCAATGAATCATGACTGAAGGTGCAGAGCTAAATAACCTCCATGGAAATGAGAAATGTCAATGCTTATAAGGGCTGTTCCATAAAAACATAAATGGGACCCAGGGAATGCATTTCCAAATCTCAACTATGGGTGGGTGTCATCTATGTTTTTGCATAGTGGAAATGTAAGTGAAATTTTAATTTGTCTCTTTGGCAGGTTACCTAATTTTTAAAGTGCCTTCCCCGGGTGCATGTATGTTTTAATGGAACATCCCTAAGGCTATATAGCAAAAACCGCTGACTTCACAAACTTTAATTTATAAACTATGTACAAATTTTAGTCCATGAACCATGACGAGGGGATATGCCATATAATCTCCATGGAAATGAAAACTGCAACTGCCAATACATATGCATACCAAATAGCATTGACTTAGCATTAGTGGTTCATCTTATAATGATCTAATTACAAACTTTTAAAATGTAAACTATCATATTATGAACATTTGAAGGTCTCTGAACATTTGAAGGTCTTTAATATGTATTGGTTACCTATAAACTACACAAAAACACGTAGTAAGTGTTCTACAACTAATCTTTCAGTGCTTTTAACTAGTTCCTTGAACTACTATCAAAGAACTTATCATTAACTATTGTAATAAAACATGAAATAGTGGAATTAACTATTTTGGAGTGTAAAAATTCTTAGGATGTTTTAGATAAATTATGTGCTTTTGATGGTCCGTTTGATTCTGCTGTCAGTCTTTGACTATTCAACTATTTATACTACACTTCCACACAATCCTATCAAACAAAATTTTTCCTATGTAATTAAATGCTCGTTTGAAAATCTAATTGCAAATATATTTGCTGCAACTCATTTAAAGCCTTCTTCTCCAATGAGAAATGTAGATATGCCAGATATACTTACTGGAGGTATGATGAGATGTTTAAAGCAGTTAATTTTTCCTTGATAACATTTATGTACGTTCGGCAATAAAGTGTAACGACAGGTTGTAGGTATTCCTATGGGCAACAATTGCACCTCTTTTAGCAGACTTGTTCTTGTACTGTTATGAATCACAGTATCAACAATGCAATTTCCATAGGAACTCCTTTCACGGCTAAAACTGTACCACTTTTAATATGAAGTTTTGAAAAATAATATCCTAGAATGGAAAGTTCATATGCAAAAAGGTCAAAATATAGGGCTGTGCGGCATATTTTCAACGTTTATATGCCCCAAACTTCTGAGTTTAAACTTACATTAAAATTCTATGGTACCCTACCTTGATTTAAGGATTTCCACAGATTTTAACTTGATCACTATAAATATGTATATTTACTGGTAACATTCCCAAGTTATGTCTCTACGAGAAGAAACATATATTTCAAATCTGAGAACCAGTACATAAACAAAATTAATTATCTATGAATATTATATATCTCCTCTTGGAAAGTATAAATTCTGGCCAACCCTATAGGAATTGACGGCATGAAGCCGTTTTTCTCAAAAACTGAGGCTTTGAAAACTCTTGACAAGATAGTTAATTGGAGCACACATTTATCAACAAATGCTGGTTTAAAGCTAGTATTGTTGGTACTCATCCTTCTTTTATGTTGAAGTAAAATTTCCAAAGTGTGAATTCTAACTTAGCGGACATGTTCAGGAATAATAATAAATGAAAACAAAATTCAACATATTTGTCTCATTGTCATTCATATTCTATCCCAGAAATGATTTTGTACAGACTAGATATCAGCGACACAAAATTAAATATTTTGATAAAGAAATTCGTTAGCAACATTTTTTTTTTTTGGTCTTAGATCTTCAGATACCAGTATACTCTTCTGATCTGCGAACTTACCTATTCCAAATCCTGATTGTGACATTTTGACTGTGTGGCCGGTGATGCATTCATAACAGGAGACGCTTACCCCATCAATACATCCTGTCTTGCTCCTTTTGGAGGTCATGCCATTCCCTCAGTTATTGTTTTTTACATTAATTTGTCTTTTAATCGATTATCAAGATTGTTTACTTGTAAACTACTGTCACCTTACTGTACCATATAGTTCTACACTGAACACACGAAGGTTACTAGGAACGTCAAAGTTCAACTATAGACAAGTCTAACAAACCCAAATTGCACATGACATATCTCCCGGTAAATTTTTCTTACCCTTGAGTTTACATGACAAATGCAAGATTCCTTTCAATAAAAAATTTAGCCATTGTTGGTAAATAGTAAATTCTACAATGCACTGCTACAGGTGGGTGTATACAGTGTTTAAAATTATCTTTAAAAACTTCATAACCTTGTTAAAGATCATCATATTAAACTAGATTGTATTTTAAACTCAATTTCTCATGATAAAATTGAACTTGTTTCTTCTATACGTAATTAAATGGCGGGTGTTTTATTGAGTCTTAAGAAATCTAGATAGATAGAACGCCTGTCACTCAATAGTGGACAATAGAAACTCATTAAATTACACCATGGGGAAAGATGGCCATAAGTTCTGGCATGTATGCGGATTATAAACTTCAAAGGGTATTTGTAGGCATGATGTATGAGCTCTAAAATGTTTGTGAGAGAAAACTCAGAGGGTACATTGAGATTGCTTAAATAAATAAATAAACATTCCCTAAATAGCAATACTTGTTTTATTCAGTGCGTTATATCAAGGTAACAAATTCTTGTTTAAATAAACTGTTGACACAGAGATAATTATGTCTCGTGTTTTGTAATTTTGATAGTATGATGCGAGTGTCGAAATTAAAATAGCAATATTTTAATAACTATGCCATTCATTCAAAGTCAATGAATCATGACTGAAGGTGCAGAGCTAAATAACCTCCATGGAAATGAGAAATGTCAATGCTTATAAGGGCTGTTCCATAAAAACATAAATGGGACCCAGGGAATGCATTTCCAAATCTCAACTATGGGTGGGTGTCATCTATGTTTTTGCATAGTGGAAATGTAAGTGAAATTTTAATTTGTCTCTTTGGCAGGTTACCTAATTTTTAAAGTGCCTTCCCCGGGTGCATGTATGTTTTAATGGAACATCCCTAAGGCTATATAGCAAAAACCGCTGACTTCACAAACTTTAATTTATAAACTATGTACAAATTTTAGTCCATGAACCATGACGAGGGGATATGCCATATAATCTCCATGGAAATGAAAACTGCAACTGCCAATACATATGCATACCAAATATCATTGACTTAGCATTAGTGGTTCATCTTATAATGATCTAATTACAAACTTTTAAAATGTAAACTATCATATTATAGTAAACAGTCATATTATACCACATCACAGCTTAAGGCCTCTTCTGAACATTTGAAGGTCTTTAATATGTATTGGTTACCTATAAACTACACAAAAACACGTAGTAAGTGTTCTACAACTAATCTGTCAGTGCTTTTAACTAGTTCCTTGAACTACTATCAAAGAACTTATCATTAACTATTGTAATAAAACATGAAATAGTGGAATTAACTATTTTTGGAGTGTAAAAAATTCTTAGGATGTTTTAGATAAATTATGTGCTTTTAATGGTCCGTTTGATTCTGCTGTCAGTCTTTGACTATTCAACTATTTATACTACACTTCCACACAATTCTATCAAACAAAATTTTTCCTATGTAATTAAATGCTCGTTTGAAAAATCTAATTGCAAATATATTTGCTGCAACTCATTTAAAGCCTTCTTCTCTAATGAGAAAGGTAGATATGCCAGATATACTTACTGGAGGTATGATGAGATGTTTGAAGCAGTTAATTTTCTCCTTGATAACATTTATGTACGTTCGGCAATAAAGTGTAACGACAGGTTGTAGGTATTCCTATGGGCAACAATTGCACCTCTTTTAGCAGACTTGTTCTTGTACTGTTATGAATCACAGTATCAACAATGCAATTTCCCATAGGAACTCCTTTCACGGCTAAAACTGTACCACTTTTAATATGAAGTTTTGAAAAAAATAATATCCTAGAATGGAAAGTTCATATGCACTACTATTTTTTTCAAAGGTCAAAATATAGGGCTGTGCGGCATATTTTCAACGTTTATATGCCCCAAACTTCTATGAGTTTAAACTTACATTAAAATTCTATGGTACCCCTACCTTGATTTAAGGATTTCCACAGATTTTAACTTGATCACTATAAATATGTATATTTACTGGTAACATTCCCAAGTTATGTCTCTACGAGAAGAAACATAGATTTCAAATCTGAGAACCAGTACATAAACAAAATTAATTATCTATGAATATTATATATCTCCCCAAAAGAGGCGTGGTTTGAGAAACAGCTGTATTTACAAAGTGCAACCTAAATAATCAAGAATTTCTAACTATACTGCCGAAATTTACCCAAAGGAACTTACTTTAAAGAAATCAAATATGAACAGTAATAACTGTCCTTTCTAAGATTTAGATATTTCAATTCTACACGGGAAACTATCGACTAAAATTTACGAGAAAGTGACGATTTTTCTTTCCCAATTGTTAATTTTTTGGTTGGATGGTGATGTTCCTTTGGCACCATCTTACGGTGTTTATATTTCACAACTCGTTCGCTATGCCCGTGTATATAGTTACGTTTTGGATTTCAATGAACTTAATCAGAGACATATATACACATGTATATATGTCTCTGATTTAATCTATGCATTACTGGTAAATTATTAAGTCAGAGATTTCGTTACCACAAATTACTTAAAACCGTCACTAAATTCTTTCACGGATACAAAGATTTTGTTTGCAAGTTTGGCTGTACCTGTAGAAAACTTATTCCAAACAGGATAGCACATCCTAATTTTTACGGAGATGTTTAGATACAATCTGGGTAAACTCATCGATCCTTTAAATAAATTCTTAAAGGTTACCAATTCAACACTGTAATTAGATCTTTGAATATTGTTTTTCTTGGTATAGATATTGATTTTGTTTTCATTAAATTAAAACCAAACTAATATTATTGTTATATACATATACATGTGCACATTCACGGTTCTACAATCTGCAGATACCTGTATTTTGCCATTGCACAAGGTCATGTTTTTCTCGGACTGTTAATGTCTTTACACTAAATCCATTGGATGTTGGATGTGTGCTGATTGATACTTTAGTCTTAGATACATGATTTTTGATAACTCCTCCTGCAGTGAAACATAGACCTATGTGCTCCCATGCTCAACTTTGTGTATTTTAAAATAACACTTTGCATTTACGGGGGCATCATTTGTGTCTCCCAGACACTACATCATCTCGAAGAAAGTCCTACATTGACTACAGTTACTTCAGAGTGGAGTGCGGGGGCATCACTTTGTCTAGTTATTAGTTGTTATTGGCTTTGAACTAGCTGTCAGTAACTGCGAGTACTCTCAGATCTGTACTTCCAGGTCTTTTTTGTTGTAGGGATGTATAAATACCCTACCACATCTGTCTGTGTTTTTGTGATCTGATGAGTTAAGCCCTTATCAACTGATTTTTATAGTTTGTTCATATGTTGTACTGTTACACAGCTGTCCCAGGTTAGGGGGAGGGTTGGGCGACTGCTGACATGTTTAACCCCGCCACATTTGGTATGTGTCTGTCCCAAGTAAGGAGCCTGTAATTCAGTGGTTGTCGTTTGTTGCTGTTTATCATATTTGTATTTCGTTCATTGGTTTTTTACATAAATCAGGCTGTTAGTTTTCTCGTTTGAATTCTTTTACATTTGTCATTTCGGGGCCTTTAATAGCGGACTATGCGGTATGGGTTTTGCTCCTTTTTGAAGGCCATATGGTGACCTATAGTTGTTAACTTTTATGTCATTTGATCTCTGGTGGAGAGTTGTCTCATTGGCAATTATACCACATCTTCTGATTTTTATATGCAAAACATTCAAAGTCTGCATACTAAATGTCATTGACCTACCACTTATGGTTCTCTTTAAACTGACCTAATCACAAGAGTTTCAAAGCCAATAGACCATGACTGAGGGGGCTGGGCCAAATAATCTCCATGGAAATGAAATGTGACAATGCTTATACAACTGCATACCAAATATAATTGAGCTAACACTAGTGGTTCCCAATAAACTGACCTAATCACAAACTTACACATTGTTGTTGGCTCTGTCGCCAGAAACAGCACGTCTAAGTCTTGCTTTTTCGACTTCATCAATGCGAGACAAAAATGTATTAAATTGGACTTTCATTTCCATAACACAACTAAAGATATGTTAACCATTTTAAAATCCTGTATTAACTGAAGCATCATCAAGAAGTAGCATACAAAAATTACATAGTCCCATTAATTGGATTTGATTTGATTTTTGGTGTTTTAACGCCACTTTCAAGCACCGCTTTTGGGCTATTTCGTGGCGACCAGTTTGTATTGGTGGAGGAAGCCGGAGTGCCCGGAGAAAACCACCGACCTTCGATAGGAAAACTGACAATCCTAGTCAATTAGGATTGGAGTCGAGTGCACCCGCACGAGCGGGGTTCGAACTCACAACCTCAGTGTTGACTGGCTAGTGATTACAGTAGTAACTACTTAGACCACTCGGCCACCGAGGCCCCCCCATTAATTGGAAACTAATAATATAAACACCAACACAAGATATAAAGGTTTATAATTTTAATAGCCAAGTCATACAGATTTGAACATTGTAATTAAACAATTGACATTTTAAGATCCATGACAAGTAAATATTTAAAGTTTCTCAGTTTTGATATTTTACTTTATTTTGTCAAATTTAAATGATTCAAACAAAACTGGAATAAATGCACGGACATCTGTGGACCTGTCTTACTGGTTTCTTAATAATTATTTGTTTGGCATATCTGTGCAATAACAACCATGCTGAACTTATCAAATTTCCCTTACTTTCTGTGTTCAATGATTGCAAGAAAAATGTGCATTCCTACCCTAAAAAAGATACTATTGTAAAAAGAGGTCTTACTTTTCAAAACAAGTTCTTTCTTTAAAACATAGCTGCCAGTTAACGTTAGATGTCAATTAAAAAAAGAAATTTACAAATACCATATACAAAGAAATTCACATATACATTTGATAACATGAAGATAGACGTTTGTCTATTACTGTCGATAGGACACATATGTCATTCTATATTGTGCGCAACATTAATTAACAATAATTCTATTTCAATACTCCTACCAATGATTTTAAAACTGTTTAAAACCGTCTGTAATGATTAACGTCTATGACATTTTGATTTCATGAAAATTTGACATTAATGTCCAACCATGATAAAAAGTCTGATGCAGACATGATAAAAATTATTTACAACATTGATTGTTTTATTGAGATTATCGTCTGTATGGATGGTATGATGGAGCTGATGATGGTGGGCCTGATCTTTGGTATCCACCTCCTGGTGGGCTACCATAGCCTCCATGAGGGTTGTCCCCAGCCGGAGGTCCATATCCTGGGGCAGACTGTGGTGCTCCATAATTTCCTGCATCACCGTATCCACCTGTAATAATAAATTATGTTACTGTCAGTTCCCATGCTGGCCATTTATTCTGTTCAACCCATAAGTTTATTCGTTTTAATTGAGCTTATGTCTACAAAACTTATCATAGAAACCAAATTATTAGACTTGACAGTGTGTATATATACTTCTAGTTTGTATGTTTAACCCTTAGCAGTTGGTTGTATTACACAAGCAGCACTCAGTATGAACTATGAATGATGCCTTCCTTTTGAACAGAAATAATTAACTCAACTCGTAAGCAGTTAATTGTCAAATTCTTTAAAATTAAAATATATCTTATATGTTTAGTTAATAAACTCATCATAAGTACCAGGATTAAAATTGTGTACGCCAGACATGAGTTTGTCTATAAAAGACTCATCAGTGACGCTCAAATCAAAAAAGTTAAAAAGGCAAAATAAAGTATGAAGCTGAAGAGCATTGAGGACCCGAAATTCCGAAAGGTTTACAGCCAGGGTAATCTATTCCTGTGGTAGAAAATCAGAAGTAGTCAACCAAGCTTACATGCAATAGAGATAATGTTTTGTATATATTTGAACTCAAGACAAATCTTGAAAAACTTCAAAGCCAAATAATAAATATTAAAACTGCAGAGACATACCATAAGAAGACCCATATCCACTATAATCAGCAGGCTTAGGCTGTCCTGGATCTGAAGGTGGGCCACCAGCAGGGTGTCCATATCCTACAATTACATCAATCAATTATTCTGTCATTTGATTCATTAATAACCATGGTAACAGACATCCATAAAAGTGTATGATATGTGTTGGATAACAGCTGAACTGTTCCATACAAGTTGTTTGTTAGGTGAACCATGAATTCTCTATTAGCTATTTTGAATATAGAAACTGATTAAACAGGGTTTTTTAGGTCAAGCTGTGGTAGCAATCCCATGATTTTTCAATACAAGTTAACAAAAGTTACATATTTTATGGTCAATCTAACAAGCAATCAAATGTAATTCCATTGTATTTGTGCACAATCAATAATATAGATGCTGTAGTTTACCTATTTTTATTATAACATTAGGATTGTTAACTAACACTTTTACCCTTATTTGTTCTTCAGCTATTCCATCAAGCTATAAAACGATATTTTCTGTCTGAAGTTTTGGAATGTACTTGCAATAGTGGAAAAATACATGTTAAATTTTCTTGGTTTTTAAATGACCTCAAACAATTTAAATTTAGGGATTACCTAAGCTGTATTTGGTAAAATCTTTTGGAATTATTGGTCCTTAATGCTTTTCAACCTCGTGCTTTATTTGGTCTTTAAACTTTTTTATTTAAGCGCCACTGATGAGTCTTTTGTAGACAAACGTGTGTCTGGCGTACAAAATTATAAGCCTGGGATCTTTGATGAGTTTTTTTTAAAGTTTTATTTATTTATCTATTTTAATGCAAGAGAAAGCAATCTTGTCATCTGACACAAACTCTTGTTATCTAAGCTAGAATGCATACCCTGTTTATCTTTTAAATAATATCAAATAAAAAAGTTTCAGTTGGATTCATAAAAAAGCATTAAAATACCTGGTGCTGAACCATGAGGGGGTTGTGACCCTGGTTGGGGCTGGCCATAAGGATCTGCCCCTGGTGTCTGTGGTCCACCATATGAACCATAGCTACTGTAGCCTGGGGCCCCAGGAGCTGAAGCTGGCTGACCTGGCTGTGGAGAACCTGAAAATAAAATACATGGATTTTATTTTCTTTGTCCACAACAAATGCTTCAGGTCTTATAACAAAACTGTTTACAAATTCAATAAAGATTAAACAAAAAAAAAACAAAACGAAAACAACTGAAACCAATTCAGCAACTATTATTCTATGTACTTGAGTTTTTAAAGATTTTCCGTTTCATGTAACTTTGAAAATGGAGAACACAATTGATATTGGGAAGGTGGTAGGGGGTCTCAAAGTCATCTGGAATACACTGAATGGCTTCAATAATACTTCAACATAATACCAGAAGTTTGAAGGCAGATAACAACACTATTGTAAATTCAGAAATTATTGCCTGCATTTATTATTGCAATTTTTGAAGAATGGACGAATATGCGAGATTAATTATTGGGATTTCAGGGAAATATGCATACAGATATCAGAATGCAAGTTCTTTTTATTGCGAAACTCACCCAGTTGCATTATTTGCATTAATAAAAACCTCGCGAAATTTTTTGGATTTACAGTATTTCAATACCAATTTTAAAATTTCATGGTGATTGATATTGTCAGGTCAAACATTCCCCTTTATTTAGATTTTTTGGGCATATTATTCAAATGTTCAGTACAGCTAAACAAGTCCTAAATACAGTTTGCATGAATTTCATGCCTTTGTCTTTAATACAGTATGCACAATGTCTTTATTCCGTTAAAATTTTAATATCCCTCATTCAGTGATTTAAATTTTTTTTTGGACATTACATTGGTCAAAGCTGAATACCTTCCAAATCAAGATGATTGATTGATTGCTGTTTGCTTAAGGTCCAGTTAGTGGCAAATATTTCATGAATGTTCAGGACAACAACAAATTAACAATTAATATAATAAGTAGTTCTTACAATAGGGGTCGTCCTGGTTGATGGGTGGGAAATTAAGAATGCCAAAAGAAAATGAGGGTATATTCGATAGGGTCAGAAATTTAGCCTTGCAACAGGCCACCTACAGACTCTCAAAGAGTTGTTGCAAAGTACATGCACTTTCTCTACATTTGGCAAACTTGATCAATCAGTCATCATTATACATTAGTATTAATATACAAATAAGACGAATCCAATCTGCAGGCATTAGAAATAAAAGAAGACTGTGCCAGAGGACATGAATGCCCCCGCTCAAGCTTGCTTGTTTTGTTTCTTAGCATTGTCTGAGTTTCATAAAATTTGCTTGAGACAAACTTATGTTAGAGTGCGGAAACGAAAAAATTGCAATTTTCGAAGTTGTAAAAGGGAATAACTATAGAACGGTAAGTGACTCACTGCCAAAATTCAAACTCTGTCTGCCAGTTTTGGTTCTAAGCATTGTGTACAAGTTTCATAAAACTTAAATAAGTAAAACTAATGTTAGAGTGCAAAACAAAAATGGGACAGATGGAAGGACAGACAAGGGTAACGTTTAATACCCCCTTCGCGGTCACGTAGTTGCTCCAACCAGTGTGTATATAAAAAGAAGATGTGGTATGATTGCCAATGAGACAACTGTCCACAAGAGACCAAAATGACACAGAAATTAACAACTATAGGTCACCGTCGGCCTTCAACAATGAGCAAAGCCCATACCGCATAGTCAGCTATAAAAGGCCCCAAAATGACAATGTAAAACAATTCAAGCGAGAAAAGTAACGGCCTTATTTATGTACAAAAATGAACGAAAAACAAATATGTAACACATAAACAAACGACAACCACTGAACTACAGGCTCCTGACTTGGGACAGGCACATACATACATAATGTGGCGGGGTTAAACATGTTAGCGGGATCCCAACCTCCCCTAACCTGGGACAGTGATATAACAGTACAACATAAGAGCGAACTATAATAAAATGCTCCATGAGGCGCAGCTTGATACGACCGCAGAGGTCGAACCCTGAATAGTTGGGGCAAGTATGGACACAACATTCAAGCTTGATACAGCTCTGAATTTGGATTGTGATTAAATATTTGACACAGCATAGGTTTCTGACACAGAATGAATGTGGTCTAAGAACTTAAAATTTTAAATTGGACATTCACCTATTATGGTCCAATATCCAAAATCTGAATACATGGTTAGATTCAGCATATCAAAGAACCCCAAGAGTTCAATTTTGATGAAATCAAACAAAGTTTAATTTTGGACCCTTTTGACCTCAATGTTGAAAAAATTGATAACGGGCCCAAAATCAAAAATCTAAATACATGGTTAGATTCAGCATATCAAAGAACCCCATATATTCAATTTTGTTGAAATCAAACAAAGTTTAATTTTGGACCCGATTTGGACCAACTTGAAAACTGGGCCCATAATCAAAAATCTAAACACATGTTTAGATTCAGCATATCAAAGAACCCTAAGAATTCAATTTTGTTAAAATCAAACTAAGTTTAATTTTGGACCCTTTGGACCTTAATGTAGACCAATTTGAAAACGGGACCAAAAATTAAGAATCTAAATACACGGTTAGATTCGACATATCAAAGAACCCCAATAATTCAATTTTGATGAAATCAAACAAAGTTTAATTTTGGACCCTTTTGACCTCAATGTGGAAAAAATTGATAACGGGCCCAAAAATCAAAATCTAAATACATGGTTAGATTCAGCATATCAAAGAACCCCATATATTCAATTTTGTTGAAATCAAACAAAGTTTAATTTTGGACCCTTTGGACCTTAATGTAGACCAATTTGAAAACGGGACCAAAATTAAGAATCTAAATACACGGTTAGATTCGACATATCAAAGAACCCCAATAATTCAATTTTGATGAAATCAAACAAAGTTTAATTTTGGACCCTTTTGACCTCAATGTGGAAAAAATTGATAACGGGCCCAAAAATCAAAAATCTAAATACATGGTTAGATTCAGCATATCAAAGAACCCCATATATTCAATTTTGTTGAAATCAAACAAAGTTTAATTTTGGACCCTTTGGACCTTAATGTAGACCAATTTGAAAACAGGACCAAAATTAAGAATCTAAATACACGGTTAGATTCGACATATCAAAGAACCCCAATAATTCAATTTTGATGAAATCAAACAAAGTTTAATTTTGGACCCTTTTGACCTCAATGTGGAAAAATTGATAACGGGCCCAAAAATCAAAATCTAAATACATGGTTAGATTCAGCATATCAAAGAACCCCATATATTCAATTTTTGTTGAAATCAAACAAAGTTTAATTTTGGACCCCGATTTGGACCAACTTGAAAACTGGGCCCATAATCAAAAATCTAAACACATGTTTAGATTCAGCATATCAAAGAACCCTAAGAATTCAATTTTTGTTAAAATCCAACTAAGTTTAATTTTGGACCCTTTAGACCTTAATGTAGACCAATTTGAAAACGGGACCAAAAATTAAGAATCTAAATACACGGTTAGATTCGGCATATCAAAGAACCCCAATAATTCAATTTTTGATGAAATCAAACAAAGTTTAATTTTGGACCCTTTGGACCTCAATGTGGACCAATTTAAAACGGGCCCAAAATCCAAAAACTTAATACGATTAGATTCAGCATATTAAAGAACCCCAAGAGTTCAAGAATAAAACCCCATTGAAATTGGTCAAGAAATAAGCAATTAATACAAAGTATCTTCTTTTGCACAATACTGTGCAATTGAATATTTCTTGCAATTGCGCAATACTGTGCAATTGAATATTTCTTGCTATTGCACAATACTGTACAATTGACAATTTCTTGCTATTGCGCAATATTGTGCTATTGGATATTTCTTGCTATTGCGCAATACTGTGCAATTGAAGATATCTTGCTATTGCGCAATACTGTGCAATTGAAAATTTCTTGCTATTGCACAATACTTATTATATAATAATTTACACATCCTGTTAGGTGTGTATCTCCTGCCATATCATTATTATTTGCTTTTAAATATAAATCAGAAATAACCAACTTTAAATGGAAAATTTTAAAGAAAAAAAGGAAAAAAAGAACCCCCAATTTTTGAACCCCTTATGATTCATCACCCCAAACTCAATCCCAGCCTTTCCTTTGAGGTATGGTACCTTGCAGTACAATTTCAGAGATCCATACACTTGAACACAAGTTATTGTCTGGAAACTAGAAAATGCTTATTTTGGCCCTTTTGGCCCCTAATTCCTAAACGTTTCAGGCAATTACCCCAAACTCAATTCCAGCTTTCCTTTGTGATATGGAACCTTGTAGTACAATTTCAGAAAGATCCATACACTTACACACAAGTTATTGTCATGAAACTAGAAAATGCTTGTTTTTGCCCTTTTTGGCCCCTAATTCCTAAAATTTTGAGGCAATTACCCCAAAATCAATCCCAGCATTCCCTTTGTGATATGGAACCTTGTGGTACAATGTCAGAGAGATCCATACACTAACACACAAGTTATGTCTGGAAATTACAAAATGCTTATTTTGGCCCCTTTTGGCCCCTAATTCCTTAACTGTTGGTACCATAACCCCAAAATCAATCCCAACCTTCCTTTTGTGATATTGAACCTTATGGTAAAATTTCATAGAGATCCATTCACTTAAACTAAAGTTAGAGTGCGAAAACCAATGCGTCTTGGACGACGGACGACGCACGCCGCTAACGTCATACCAATATCGACCACAAAAATTTGTTTGCGGTCGTATAAAAATCAGTTGAAAAAGGCTTAACTCATCAGATGGACAAAAATACAAGTGGACGTGGCAGGGTACTTGTACATCCAAACAACAAAAAGACATTAGGAACAGATCTGAGAGTACTGCAGTTATCTGACAGCTAGTTCAAAGCCACTAACAACTAATAAAAAATCATGCATCTATGACTAAATTATCAATCCTTACACATCCAACATCCAATGGATTTAGTGTAAAGGCGTCATACTCAATCTGTAAATCATTAACATACACTATTAGTATAAAACATCTTTTTAATTTTTTTTATTGCATTTTATGAAATGACTGTTGGGAAAGTCAGCTGTCATTGTCTCTTGTTAGTGACTGGCTGCGTGGTGAAAAGGAATATATCCTTTGTATGATCAGTATTTGATAAATCTTCATTTAACCATGTTCATGAACAATTTCATAAACTGTACTTTGATTTTGTCTTGTAATAGGGCATTATTTCAAGGATTTTTCCTTATATATTCAGACGCTTGTTAAATATCTAATTGTGACTGTCTGTCCTAATGCAATGTAGTAAATAAGTAATTTTCTGTCCTATGACTATATCTGTCCAATTACCAAGTAATTGACCAGGTAGGGACTGGTTTTTGTAGTTAATACTATCAAAATTTCAATTGGCCAGTATTTGCTGTTACATACCGGGATTTGATGCCAGCCCTAGTATTAACCCCTTTTTTGCCAATCTTGTACACTAATGTAACAAAGGTTATAGCAATATCATCAGGCATAACAAACTAGAAAAAAGGCTCGATAACTGTTTGATTTCAGAATGACAGAAAGATGGAAGGTTGGAAGGACAGTCATAGGTATCACTATATACCCCAGTCATACAGTGACAAGGGCATAAAAGACTGAATTCCTTACTATAATCTCCATAATGTCTTGGAGGTGCCCCAGTCTGGGGAGATGTTGGGTGTGGTGCCTGTCCCCCAGGAGCTGAGTATGCCTGAGAGGATGGTGCTCCTGCTGGTGCTTGTCCATATCCTCCACCATATGGTGCCTGGCTTGATGGGGGCTGTCCTGGTGCCCCAGGCTGTCCTGCTGCAGGAGCATGGCCAGGCTGTGATGTAGCTGGCCATGAACCATATGGATTAGCACCTCCCTGTTGATAACTTTGTTGCTGGTATCCTTGATAACCTGATAATATGAAATCATTCTATTTTTTTTTATATATTAACAATAATCATTATTTGTTTGTCTTAACAAGCAATTTTATCATTACTTCCCCAAGTTTACCACATATATGTTGTACGATGAAGTTCTGAGAACAAAACATTAATATCCTAATCTATTATAACCAAGCCTCCATAACTCTTCATAAAAAAAATGGTTTCAGTATTAAGTTGACACCACAAAAATTTCCATCCAAAAACTTATTTATAACTACCACTGTGGCACTTTCCACAAAAAATCTTACGAGTAAAATTACTTGTAAGTCCTGAACATTTCAGTAGAACTTACGATCGATTTTAATCGTTAGTTTTGTAAAAAGAATCGCAGCTCTTTAAATTCTTGTCCAAAAACAAAACTGAAAATTGGAAATCATCTAGAACTAAAGAATAAACAGCTGCGCCATGAGTGCATGATACGCCCGTCACTTTTTCAATAGATATTAACCAGTCACCAAAGTTTCATGAAAACTACTCAAAGCATTTTCAGTAATTGTCCGAAAACTGGAAAATCCTCTTTTTAAAGAATTAAACCCCATAACTCAGAAATGTAAAATCTAAAATTTATAAAAATCAAAGGAGCTCACATCAACAGTATAAACATTTCACCAAAGTTTCATGAAAACTGATCAAAGCATTTTCGAGTTATTGGATGAAAACTGGAAAATCCCCTTTTAATGAATTAAACCCCATAACTCGGAAACATAAAATCGAAAATTTATAAAAATCGAAAGGAGCTCACATCAATAGATATAAACATTTCACCAAAGTTTCATGAAAACTGTCCAAAGCATTTTGAGTTATTGTCTGAAACTGGAAAATCACCCTTTATTAATAAATAAAACCCCATAACTTGGAAAGTTAAAATCCAAAATTTATCAAAATAGAAAGGAGCTCAAGTCAATAGATATAAACAATTCACCAAAGTTTCATGCAAACTGGTTAAAGAAAGCATTTTGAGTTATTGTCCGACATGTTGAGGACGGACAGACGGACGGACAACGGTATACCATAAACGTCCCGTTTAATAATGGGCGTATAAAACCGAAACTCAACAACTATAGAAAATTTCTTTTCCACATGTATAAAATATATAGTATAGGTCTTTGCACCTATAAATAATCCAAAAACCTTTATAGCTTCATTGTATTTTATATGCAAAGTACACAAAGTACAAGTCTTTTAAGTTACAGAAACTTATTCTTATCATAAGAAAATTGACTTTTCTCTCAAGAAAATGACTCAAATTTACAAATAATATGAATAATGCAATGCTTTGCTTCCAGTTCTCAAAAATGACATAGAACAGTTCCATGGATTTACAAATTATCTTCAAGGGTTGGAAAGAAGATCGCTAGGAATCATGTAGATACCACTATAATTTTTTAAATGTTTCCCGAAAACACATGAATTCAAAAGATAATTAAATCAATTACACTTATTCAAATATAAACATTCAAAATGCCAGACATTGAGAAAATATAGCTCATCATTACAAATATTAATTAATATGGATTCATTTATTTTCGTGGGTACCAATTTTCGTAGATTGATGGAAAATTGCATTTTCTTGGGTATTTATTTGATTTTGTGGTTTTGCCAAAATCTGCATACAAGCTTTTAGAAAATGTGTACTTTGTTAAACATTTAAATTCGTGGTTCACATATGTGACCAGCCATCAGATTTTCAGGCTTATGGAGGTACCAGGGTCAAAATGATTTATTTGCATTTTTATGAAGTATACATAGATTCATAACACCCTGACAAGTTATTTTGCTAGATTCTACAAAACAACAGAATTATGGTCATTTTTTCATTTTTTTCAATTTTTTACATGTATGTTCATCTATGGTAGTTATCTTTGAAACTTGTCATATTGTTTTTTCTTCTTTGGACAAAACAACTAAAGGATTTTTATATCTATATCAACCATTCGGTTGCCATAACAACAGTGTACCAGAATCTGCAATCTAAATAACAATGACTTGACCATTTTTCTTTCTCTTAAGGAGAACTACATTAATAGTAAGAAAATGAATACTAAGATATTTTCCCTTACAATGTGAATAATGAGATTTACTCCAAAAACTTGGTGATCATGCTGCAAACTATATTGGTAATAAATTAGAGAAAAATGTAAACACTGCACTTTGAAATCCCTTTCATGATCTCAAGTTTATTTTCAGGTCCCTTTGAGAATTAATTTCAATTCAGATCAATGCAATGAAATCTAAAAGATAAATTGTGTGAATTTAGAACGTGATTCTAAACGGGATATTTTAATTACCTAAATTATTAAATTTAAGTGAAAAACTACTTGTCTTGTATATCTTAATATAAGATTCAAATTTCCTATAGTCAAGAAACAATGAAATTTTCTTTTACCGCATGATATAATTGGACATCAAATAACAGGTGTCCCAGTAACGTTACATGGCTTTAAATTGACATTTTCTCATTATGATGTTTACCGCCATAAGCCTGGAAATGTCATGGCAAGTCACATATACTGCTGATTCATTTATTTTCGTGGGTACCAATTTTCGTGGATTGAGAAAAATTTGTATGTTCGTGGATATTTGATTTCGTGGATTTGCCAAAGTCTGCATACAACCTTATAGAAAATGTGTAATTCATTGAACATTTAAATTTGTGGTTTATCTGTACCCATGAAATCCACAAAAATTGGTACCCAACGAATAATAATGAATCCACAGTATCCGCAAAATCCACAAAAATTGGTATCCCACAAATAATAATGAATCCACACTAGTAAGATGAAATCTAATCACTAATTCAGAAACTCCTTCTGATTACAAAAAAACTCATGCAGCTCATATTTACTTAAAATTCTGATAAATGTTCAGTCAGAAATTATTTAAATGTAGAAGAAATAGAGAAATGACAGATGAACTGATTTTGAAGGCAGCCATCATTGACTAGGTCAAATGCCAATTCTCACAATAATTGTTGTACAAGGTGAAACCTACCAACGGAACTCTGAACAGGGGCAGGTGGTTGGGTCGGTGCTGCTGCCACTGTAGGGGGATTCTGAGGGGGCCATCCTCCTAAAACATAACTGCATTTTATAGACAAAATTCAAAGAAGTGAAGAAGAACAACAGCCATGCAAGCTATGAAACTGAAAAAGGCAGCAACCTTCATGCATCATTGACTAACAGGTGGTAATTTGTGCTTGGGTGACTAGAAAGGTAATTGCTTTAATTCAAACAACACAGAATGATTCAGGGTAAAAATCCCCATGCACTTCTAAAATGTTCTTAATCTGAATTTCAATAAACTCTCTATAACATGCAATGGTCAGATCTAGAGCTTCAAACAAGAGCCAAATATCTAATCAGACAAAATCTAAAAAAAAAAACCAATATAAACTTCATCTTCCATTTTCATTGTCTTGCCACAACAACAACTTAGTACAAAAGATTTTAAAATACCATTGTAATTTCAATATCTAATAACAGTCAAGTGCATGTGGTTGTCTAACCCAGCAGTTATTCCCGTGGTAAGATTGAAAAGTTTTTATTGTTTGTGATATCGATTGCCCTGTTTAAGCAGAGATTTCACGCAGATAAATGTCAGTCAATACAAACAAAAAGAAACTCATTCTACCTTACCATAAAAGGGAAGGATTGCCTGGATTAAGTACATGTACAATCTTATCTAAAATTCAAATGAGCTTTCAATGGCATTTTTAAATGTGATGTATATAATCCTCAACTTTTACGGGAGAGCAACATAACATAAAGCAGCTCAAAAATTATTTTCATGCTCTACAATCTGACAAAAATGCAAAATCAGTCATTCCCAAGGTTGCCAGACATTGGGGCAAAGGCCAGTAAAAACTGGTTTGGTCAAGTTAAGTGAAATGCATTACTGGACCAAATGACCAGTAAATTTTTTTTTTAATTTTGTCCAAATCATATGTGTAAATGTCTTGTAAAAAAAAGTCTGGTCCAGTTAAGAAGAATGGTTTACTGGACCAAATGTCCAGTTGATTTTTCAAAGCCTTGGGAACCACTGCAAAATAACTCTAATTCTACCATGGTGTACAATAAATTTCATCAAACTCTAATTAAAAGGATTCAAGTACTCAATTTTAGTCTTTATGAAAAGTTTTGGGAGACCGACTTTAAAAAGCATTGGACTAGTTTTTTGGCAAATTTTTATGGTAAATGGGACTGATAAACCTATCCATGCTATCCAGCTGAGCATCTCAGACAATTTTTACTCACCGAGTTTAAAAATGCTTCTACTCAGCAAAATGGATTTTTTTTCAGGCCAAAAGATAAAATACTGCCAATCTCATTCTTGTTGAAAATTATGCTGTCAAATATTTTTTGAAATAGAGACTTTAATTAGAATTTACTTGACTTTTAATTTAATTTCATTAACATTTCACCAATATGTACTAAGATCAGATAAAACAGTAATATTGTTTGGGATTTTAATCTAAAACAGACCATCCTAAGAGTGATTTTGGTCAGGGTTTTTGTATCTGAATGACAAAATGGTTTCAGGGTAAAATTTGAAAAAAAGGTAAACAGTGCCTGAAAAGAAGAAAAACACATAGATTCTTAACCGTGACAAAAGGTCATAATGAACCATTGGGTCAGATAAACTTAAAGCACCTTTCACGCTAAACTAATTTTTTCCTCAGTAATAGCCCTTTCGTATCTGATATGTTTGAAATCAATTTCAAATGTGTTAATAAATATGTTGCTATTGTTTTTTTTTTGTAATGTGGTAAATTTAGTACAACATTAACATGCAAGCAATTAACAACAAAATTGTTTTCATCATGGAGTTACCATACTTTTCTGTTTTCCTTCATTTACACAACTATTTATAGCTCTACTGTTTAGCACAGTCTGTCATTTCAAAATTGTCTCAATCTCCACTTTTGTAAAATTTATTATATAAATCAAATCTATTTACATTTCTGATTATTTTCAAATAATTAAATTTTGGATGTAACACGTCTCTATTTGGCTGAAAGTTTTTTGTCTATCAGCCCATATACCATGTATACATAATTTTGTCATATGACCGTGACATCATCAACGTTTTTTCATGATTTACTCCTTAAAAATGGAATTTAGAATTAAATTATAAGGAATGACTGTAATATTTTTTCTGTCTATTCGAAATAACTTCAAAAATGTGGTGTACTTTTAAATAAACCGCTACACAGGTTATTCAGTGTGCACCACATTTTTGATGTTATTTCTTCATAGACAGAAAAAATTATTTCAGTCATTCCTTAAATATATCTGGGATTTTATACTATCAAGAAAACAAGAAAAGCAGAAAAATTGTTACACATGAATTTGATTCAAATGAACTAATCAAACATATACAACTGAAAAAAGTAACTGTTTTCATAGAAAAATAGTACGGCATGTTGCATGTAATTTTTTTTTTATAAAAATTAAAAGTCTCAAATAAACAAATAATTTAATATCCATCTCCCTATGCCATTTCCCATAAAATTTTCACTAAAATGAAATACAAATTTCAGTGCAGAAAATAAACCTAAAACAGTAAAAGATGTAGACTCTTATTTTTCTCATTCTGAATACAATTTTCTATTGCAAGGTTTTCTCAAGAAATTAAATACATTTTCTTGGTTACTTTCAGTTTTCCAGGCACAATGTAAAAACTGTGCAGAAAGAATAATTTAGTGCATTTATCTTGACCTCTTCCTTGGCAGAATTATCCTAAAATTGCATTTAAATGACAATAAGTTTATATTCACGTCAATTTTTAACAACTTTTGATTAACTCATATCTCTATCATAATCACAGGATATTATGATTTGCTTTGATCAATGTGATTAAAATACAGATCATGTGTTCAAGCTTTACTTACAAGGATCTGAAAACGCTCCGCCTTACTTTCTGTTTTAAAGACCTTTCGGGATCCTCTGGATTTGTCAGATTAATACACACCATCAAAATTTGAGGCTGAAATTTCATTGGCTGATGTAATAATTACCAGAACAGAAAGTAAAGAGTGTTATCAGATCCTTGAAGCAAAATTCTAATCAGACTGTGCTATGATTTTCCGTAAAATACTTTTTTTTTCATTTATTATTTTGTTCGCTCATTTTTTTCTGGACTATACCTTGCTGAGGTTGTTGACCCCAGCCAGGACCTCCTTGTGGCTGTCCATAACCTTGGTAACCAGGGGCCTGTCCGTATGGTTGCTGATGAGGTGGTCCTTGTGGAGGTGCCCCATATCCAGGTTGATATCCTGCACCATTAGGGCCATACCCTGGTGGTCCACCTTGTTGCTGGGCCTGTTGCTGTTGCTGGGTCCACTGTGTAGCAGCCTCCTGCCATGTCTCTGGTGTCGGTTGGGTACCAACTCCAGTTATCATCTGTTGAATAGCTGTAATGGCCTCTTGATGCTGTTTTCCATTCCTAGGTTCTGCTCTTTTACATTCAACCTGCCGAAATGATCAAAACAAGCTATGAAATAATAAACAAGATTATTCAATTATCTCTTATACTAGTACAATGACCTAATTTATTATAGACCTTAAGTAATTATCATTCAAAACATTACCACTTAACATTAAATACAACTTAATTAAAACTCTAAGTAAACTTACTTTACATCTCTTGAATTATTTCTATTACTCTAATGTCTTAAATTATGATTAATACTAATGAATTATCACTATCATCTTAATTTACTAGGTTTCTGACTAAATAAATCACTTAAACAACTTAAAGAAAAATCATAATATAAATCCATTTCAATACATTTAAAAAGCTGAAATATACATGTTCATCAATCAGTAGCTACACAAGTATGATTATCACCATCAAAATACAGTTAAAACAGATAAAACATGCACAGATTTCTCGCCAAAACAAAGCAGATCTCAATCTATTTCAAGATATCAATAATTAATAATTTCCCCTTATGAAAATGAGTTTTCAAACATACAAACACATACATACATATATATATAGAATACATGGGAACGAAGACATATCACATATATTGTAAATCTGAGTAAGTGCATTCAAAAAGGTCTAGCTTTAAATCTGTATAAAAGGAACTTTGATATTTGTCTATAGGTTAAAAAACTGGGCAAACTAATAATAAAAGGAAAGATCATGGTGGCAGTTTAGTGTCTATGAAATACCAGATATATAAGTACCTAATATATCTAACATTGTTTAAATTCTAAATTGTACCCTTAAAAAAATGTTGATGCCGAAATAAATACTTGTTCATTTTTATCATTAAGTGCAAAATGGTGGTGTTAAGAAAACTTCAATCACTTCAGCAAAACTGCATATAAAGCTTTCTTTCATCTTAAGAAATTTTTTATAAATTATCATATCAATTCGTGATTAAAAAAATAAATGTCATATGATATTATACATATATATTTTTTTAAATCTTTGGTATTTATTTTCCAAGTTATAAACTTAGGTTGAGAGTGTGGAACTAAAAATTTATAAAGGGGCATAACTCTTAGAACAGTCAGTGACATACTGGCCAAATTCGAACTGTGTCTGTGAGTTTAAGTTCTTAGCATTGTGTATGAGTTTCATAAAGTTTGCACGAGGATAACTGAAGTAAGAGTGTGGAAACAAAAATTTCCATTTTTCAAGTTATAAAGGGGCATTACCCAGAACAGTAAGTGACTCACTGCCCAAATTTCGAACTATGTCTGCAAGTTTAAGTTCTTAGCATTGTGTTTGAGTTTCATAAAGTTTGCACAAGGCAAACATAAGTAAGTGTGTGGAAAAAAAAAGAAGACATTTTTCAAGTTATAAAGGCATTACCCAGAATGGTAAGTGACTTACTGCCCAAGTTCAAACTATTTCTGCGAGTTTAAGTTCATATCATTGTGTATGAGTTTCATAAAATTTGCATGAGGTAAACTTAAGTTTAAAGTGTGGAAACAGTAAAATTGCAATTTTTCAAGTTATAAAGGGGCATAAATCTGGAATGATAGGTGACTTACTGCCCAAATTCAAACTATGTCTGCAAGTTTTTGTTCTTAGCTTTGTATATGAGTTTCATCAAATTTGCATGAGGCAAACTCAAGTTAGAGTGCGGAAACAAAAATGGGATGGACGGACAAAAGGACGGAAAGACAGATGGAAGGTCAAAGGTAACACTTAATGTACCCTTCGCTTACAGCGGGAGCATAAAAATATGAAATCCAACAATGGTTCCCTGGATAGAATAGTCTTACACACTTAAATGATATTTAACAAAAATCGGTAAAATAATAAGAGTTAAGTGCAGAAAGTAGATATATAGTTTTCCTATGTCTATATTTATTCTATACACTGTGTTCAATTTTATTGAAACATTTCGAATCTTATCTGTGTTGCTTTTTTATGGCATTTGTGCACTTAAAAATGGCCTAAATAACTTCAGTGTATTTTCATTGTGTAATGTACATTAACATATTCATTTGATGTTAAAGAATACATCGATATCTATACTTGAAACAAATTAAACTAAACCTATCTCAACCGTATCTATTTACAACCTATTCAGACAAATAAATGACAAACTCTACATTTAAACATACAACTACCTATTACCAATGAGATCTGCTTTGTCTTGTTAAAATATGGTGAACTTTACAGCATCTGTATCCATTTTTCTTGAAATGCAAAACTTCATTTTTTCCATTTTCTTATTATTTTTTGTATCAATGCTTTGAATGTTTTATTTAAATAGTCATACATCTACCATTTGTACTTATCTTTCTTATTCTCTCTTAAGAAAGTGATGTATGGTATACCAGTGTTCAAAACATCAATCATTTACAGTAGGATCCTGGGACTTAGGGTTCTACAGAAAGTAACTGACTAGACACTAATTTATAGAAATGGATACAGATCATAAATATATATTTATTGTTATCAATCTGGGGGTGAAAAAATCTACGACAGAAGGCTGCAGAGAAATAAAGCTATGCAGGACAGACTTAACTTTTAAATAATGTTAACAAACTGTGACTTTGATATGCTTCATGAGCAATTAAACAGTTAAAACAAATAACTGGTTTATTCTTATGAATTTTTTCCTCTTTTGTCCCCCCTCCTCATGAAGGATTCAGTAGATTTGCTATTAGATACAAGTTGCAAGTCACATTTGTTAAATCCCTATATGTCAATCACGTCTCAATTTGCTAACATATTTATAATAAGTCCTTTTCATTTCTGTTTAAAATCATCACCATCAAACAATGGTTGATTTCAACAGCATGTGTACCCATTCATTACATTTTAATGGATATATCAGACAGTCTCCTTGTTAAATATTTTATTTCATTTCATTTATTATTAAGGACAAAACTTGTGCAAGCTGAACTTATTTGGGACTCCTGCATGTAAATCTTGGGTTAAAAGATAAATCATTTTATTGCATAGCAATATAATATTTCCCAGAAAGTAACCAAAAGTTAGCGTGCAACAAATTCTAATATTGCACCAGTGCAATAAATCTTCAAAATTTATGACGTCATCAACGACAAAATCTTAGTTTAAACCAATTTTACTTTCAAATATTATATTGCTATACAATAAAAGGGTTATTGCATGAATATTGGGAATATTGTCCCTCATAGAACATATATTGCACTCAAGCTCGTGCAATATAAAATTCTACTCAATAACCCTATATTATTATTATTATCATTCTTTTTGGGGCTTTATTTGATGAAATTCAGGTAAGGAATAGTAAATAGGTGACAAAGGTTGTAGTTCTCTCTGGGCGCTCAACCTTCTCCCACAAATACAAAATACAAACATGAATAGCCAATAGTGAATGTGGCATTAAACAACAAGCAATCAATCAATCAATCTAGTTGAAAGTATTTCAGGCATATTCAGGATGAAACAAAAATCAATTTCTAAACTTTAAAATAAATTTTATAACTTACATGAATTAAGGGAAGAGACAATTTGGTTTAAACCAATTTGGATATGTTTTCTGCTTGAAAGTAGTTCAGTTTAGACAGTTTATTTTTAAAATTTTTAACAACAAAAAATCATATTAAATAAAAAGTAATCGCGTGCCAGGATAAGGACTGTCTGATTATCCTTTCATAATTCAATATTTTGCCTTACAGATCTGACTTCAAAGTAGTAAAGCCCATGAAAGCAAATCTACAAAATACTTACCTTAATTGGAGTAGAAATTTATGAGGTTACATTGATGATTTAATTAATCTAACTCAAAAGTACATACACAATTTTGGCATATAATAGAAAATTATTGATAACAAATAAAACAAAAATCCTTTTAAGTACTTAAATCTATATATACATCTATATTGTGTCCACATTTTCTTATTCTCTCCAAAGAGGAGTACACCTTCTGATAAAAAAAATTAATATATGATGATCGGATGGGCCAGTTTTACTATTTTTAACTGCAGCATTGGGGCTCATGTTCGTTTTATTCATAATAATATTTTTTATCATAAAAATAAGTATCAATGTAGAATCACAAAATATTACTTTATATATCAGCCAACTATAAAGGTGACAGCATGGTCTTTTCATTTAATTTTTTGTTTTATCGTTTTCAATTTTCTTATTATGGAATATGCTTCTTACACCTTTGTGTTACTTAATAGTATAATGTTACAAGAAATCAATCATGCGTCCCTGTCTTAACATCATTTATCTACCAACATTAGAATTATTAAAAGATAAATATTGTACAACAAATCCGAGACAAGACCCGGTCTTATTATAAATGACACCTATTTGAATGTTAGTTATATATAATTTTTATTATCAAGGTGTGTACTTTGTGTGTACTTTGTGTGCATAAACATTAAGTTTGCTTGATTGTTAGGTGAACCATTTCTTTATCAGCTATTATAAATTTTGAAACAAAATAAACTAATCAAGTTTTAATTCAGCCTTTTGATATCTGTGCCATGATTTGAATGGCTAGTAATAACTATTGTAACTCTTTCAATAGGAAGTTAACAAAGCAAATATTGGTATGTTCCAATTAGCAACCAAACTTAACTTCATTGCCCTTTGTACACACACTAAAGTATATATGCAGTAACTTATGAAGCAGACAGATGTATAATATACATGTAGCATGTTTAATGCATATAAAATAAATTGCTGGTATCTCAGATTTTGTAATACACTTTTTTTACGAATCACCAAAATATAAAATATCTATCTATAGCAACACCACACCACACTTGTAATAATCATTAATTAAGATCCAGTGTATCTAAATAGATGTTCTAATACTTTTAAGCATATGTATTAAAGGTATAAACACTCTTTTATAGTAAATCTCCTGTGAAAGCAAAAAATTAACTTGTAAATGTCAGATCTGTAGACAAAATATTGTCAAATTGTTATAAATAATTTACATGATCTCAACTGGTTTTTTTTTCTAGTATTTTAAACACCAGTAAAAGGTGACCATCTAAAACATCGTTTAAAATTGACTTCCTCAAAATATTGATTTCCAAAGACATTCTTTTGGGTAAAATTTTAAATATATTGTTCATCAACTTCAATGTAAAGATTTCTAAAAAACTGAGCCAATTCGGAGTGCCCAACACGATACTATATAAACAATGTTACTTCTCGTTCCTAACAAACTAACTTTGAGCAAAAAAACGAGATGAGATCTGTAATTTCATAATTAATTTAAAATAAAATTTAACCTTCTTATTACTGATAACCACATAGTGCTCACTGCACACGGCGTCTACGCTATCTTCTGACTCAAATGTCAAAAATCCAAATCCTAATGTATAATAAGTACATAAATAATCATAACATTTTTCTATTTCAATCTGAAATTAAAACTAGGTATATCATAAAATTTACAGAAATTACTTCTATACATGTATAATTTTTAACACTACATGTAATATCCTTTATTAATACCTTAAATTACATCTTTAATTTCAAGAAAACAAAACTTATACATGTGCATGTAAATAATATCATTTGTTCTTACATTAAATACTGGTTCAGCTTTTCCATTGAAAGTAAGCACTTAAGCTATTTATCTTAAATATATGTGGTGATATTTTACAATTATCTTACTCAAGTACAAAAAATCAATTTTTTGTCACGGTATATTTCATATATTATATAAGGAAAATGCAGACAGCTTGTATTGAAGTATTTCTACCAGCAAAACTTAACTACCTCTTTAATATGTGCAGAGCAGGCATATGTCCATATTAATATGCTAAACTCGTATTGTCTTGAAACATTTCATAAACATGACAGAAGTGAAATTTCCCTCCCACACATTCTCCCTGAAATAACCCCTATGTTACTTTAAAGAAATTTGGATGCAGTTGTAGCATTAGACATCTCAGATGTAATTGTTTTAGTTTTTCCAAACTTAAAAAAAAAGGAAATTTTAGCATGTGTAAATATTTTTGCTGGTTGGCCAGACATGTCTTATTCCAAAAGATGGTAATATTAGAAAAAAATCAACAATATTGGGTTATAAAAACCTTTAAAATTGACTTTAATTGGTGTTTAAGATAGATTGGGAGTCTAAATGAAAATCAAGATTTTTAAAATATACAAAAATATAGCAAATATTGTGCTTTTTTTTTCAAAAATATAATAAAATGTATAGATCACACACCATTTATGTAAGATACATGATGTGTGCAAAATTGTCAGATTTTGTATGAATAACACATGGAAAAACCAATTTTGCGTGATAGAAAGATAACTAAATGATAGAATGTTAACGTAATAGATGAGAAGATAGCTCTTATAGTGTGCTTCCAGAAAATTTGGGGTCACAGGACTTTATTTTCTAGCCTCAAAACAAAATAGGTAAATTTACTATACATTCCCTTATCAATATAATATTATCTGAGTTATCTCCCTTTATAAGGCTAAGATGAAAACAAATTGAATGAAAACATAAAATATTCTGTATTTGTAAAAAGCAATCATAGTAATCAGTTCTGTTCAAAAATTTATTGGGTGTGGATGAAAGGCACTCAAATTAATGAAATATGGGTGGTCTTATATTCCTTAGAAATTTGTAAGAATTTTATAAAGTAAATTTTTTTTTTTATTTCATGGGTGGTCAAGGTTCTCAAAAAAGTGCCTCCATGCCCATCATGCATTTAATTCTGGAACAGCCCTGAGACATGTTGCATTCATTCTTCTAAATTGTAAAAAAAAAAATCCTTTAAACTTTCTGACACATTATATTTGCATGTTTCAATATTGGATGATTAGGTGTTCAAATAAACTCATATGAATGTGACAAAAGAGGTAAGTAAAATTTTTGTAACAATTTTCATTGACCCTTCATGGCAAGTGCCAAACCATCATAACTGATTATTTTTAAATTGTAAAAAGTAACAAATGCAGTATTTTTTTTTTTTACTTTAGATGGTTTTTGTCCAACCAAGGTTCAACTTTTCTAATGATGATATCTATTTTTCACCAAATAGCTTTAAAAAGTAAATATATATTATAAATAGATTCTTTTTTGTAGTTTTGTACTGTATGCTTGCTGTCTTTTTAATGTATAACCTACAGGAATCTGATGTTCAGTAGTTGTCATTTGTTGATGTGGTTCATAAGTGTTTCTCGTTTCTTATATAGATTAGACCGTTGGTTTTCCCGTTTGAATGGTTTTACACTAGTAATTTTTTGGGGCCCTTTATAGCTTACTGTTCAGTGTGAACCAAGGCTCCATGTTGAAGACCGTACTTTGACCTATAATGGTTTACTTTTATAAATTTTGACTTGGATGGAGAGTTGTCTCATTGGCACTCATACCACATCTTCTTATATCTATATCCTTGTATTCCTATCTCTTAAAAATTTCATGGAAGACCATCTACTGATTTGTTCCCCTGATGACTTTTTTTTACAACTGGAGTATCTACAACCATTTCACGTTGTCTCTGAATGCCAATGGACAGAAATATAATAGATTGTAATGTGATGACTATCATCTGAGTAAAGTGTTGAGTTAAAAGTAAATGGGTGATGTTACAGACTTTATAAGATTTTTCTTGCAAATTAGATGTTAAACCAATCGGATTGAAATATAGATCGTGTCACCCCTTTGCATACAAAGATTTGAAAACGTTGCATTCTTCTTTCAGTTAGAAAGACCCTTCAAGGTCCTCTGGTTTTATCATAATGATAAACACTTTTAAAAAATGATGGTTGCAATATCATTGGCTGATCTTATAATAATCAGAACAAAAAGTAGAACGGAGTGTTGTCAGATCCTTGTAAGCAAGTAAAGCGTGTACATAGAATCTCTATTTCAATCAGATGGCACGTTAAACTGGAACTAAGCATAAAACATTGCATTTTTATTTTTCATTTCATCAACTGTGGACTGTGAATTGATGAATGAGGATTCAAATATAATTTTGAGAATTATTTTTTTCAAGCTTATCTAATAACTGATAATAAAATAAATGGAGAATGTGTCCATGGGACACAGATGATGCCCCTGCTACATATAACGTTATAAAGGGACATACATGTAACCCAAGAACAGTAAAAATGACACCACCCAAATTCGAACTTGATCTGAGTTTTGTGGTAATAAGCATTGTGTATAAGTTTCAGAACATTTGGTTGAGGCAAACTTAAGTTAGAGAATCAGCAATTTTTCCATTTGTAAAGGGGCATAACTCTAGAAAGGTAAAAGTGATGCCACCCCCTACGTACTGACAAGGGTAACTCTGAATGCCCTCGCCACTGCGACGAGGGCATTAAAAGTTAAATATCCAATTTGTAAGCAAAATCTCGAAAATTGAGTGCCATTATTGTTGACAGTATATGATAACGTGTAACCAACTGTAAACTTATGTATTCTTAATATACAAGGAATAAGTACTAAGGGCTGTTTCAGAATTAAAAGCATCGAGCATGGGAGGCACCTTTTTGAGACCCCAACCACCCATAATATAAACATTTTGATTTTACTTATAATTCTTACAAAATTCTGAGGAAAATGTAACCACCTGTATTTAATCAATTAGTGCCTCACATCCCCCCACCTGATAAATTTTGGAACAGCCCTAAGGTTTTAATTCAGTATAAGATCAAAATATGTCAACCATGTACAAGAACAAAAACCTTTAATATCAATGGTTCTCACTATTAAATAACTACTTAAATATGTATAGTCCTTAATTCACCATCAATTATCTGGATACCCTATAAATATCTACTACTTTTTTTTTATCTTTTCAGTACTATGTGTTTCAACACTTTTTCTGTAAAAAGTAACATAACAGTTAAAATTTAAAATTCCTTATTGGTTTTATTTATTTTGTTGTCAGTATCTTATTTTCTTCTTTAACCTGCTGAATACACGTACTAATATTGAATTTGAAACATTTCTTATAAATTTCTTTTTACTTAACTTAAGGTGTAAAATTATAAAAATATTTCTTAATTAAAAATCAGCCATTCCATAAAGAGTAACTTAAGGATGTACTTAGGTCAGGTTTAGGAATTTAGGACTCCTTGCTTTTTTTCCTACGATACAGGGTAAAATATTTTGCCCCATAACACCCATTTTTCTTTTCATATAAGACTTCAATAGCTCATAAAAGGTCACTACCAAAATTTAAGCAGATTCTAGATTTCTTTTCTTTTGATTTGAGACCCAAATAATACCAATGCAAATATAAGGTAAAAGACCGAGTTTTTCTCACCATTTTTTTAAAATTAAACATCTCGAAAAGGAGCTCCATAACCTATCAATATTTTAGCTTATTTTGTTCCTTAACTAATGCTCTTCTGACTTATGGAATCAATTTTAAATTCTAGATTTTTTTTAATATCACCGGACTACATCCTTAACAGCACACTAATTCCTAAATAAGCAAAGCCTTCAAGTAAATTATTGTTGTTATTTTTCATAAGTGTCATATTTTTTGTATTTAGATTCTAGAGTAGTGTTTCTTTAATTTACTTAGGTTTTGGGGGAAAATACTGCTACAGTCAAAAAAATATTCTCAGTCCATTTTTGTTTTGGACCAAAAATAACAAGGTCAGCCAATTTTTTTTCATTTTCAGTAAATACTTTCCAAAAGACAAATCTATGGAAACTATACACTTTGTTGTGTATTCATCAGAAGGGAGCAAATAGTAGATTAAGAATAGGAAAAAGGAGATCGTTCTGTATTTAAATGTGAAGCTTAATATTATTTTAGTTGGGTCAAATAAAATTATTTAGCTTTGCTGATTCTCTGCGTTTCACAATGAATTAAAAGTTTTGCTGTATTTCATTTCAAGCTTTTTCTATGGCAAATTATCAGTTCAGGCAGAGAAAGAACATATACAACTTTGATGACATGATCTAACATCCACTGCCTGAACTGTTGTATTGCCAGAGCAAAAGCTAAACAAAGCATGCTGATTTCCCTTTCCTTTACATGACCTACCTTTTGACTTTTTGGTTTCTTGATCTACCACAACATTGACATCAAGCACCTGTGAACAGAAATTAAAATTCTTTGATTAGAAAAAGTTAACAGCAAACCATATGCGTTGACTGACAATGTTGGTTAATGTTTAGCCGACTATACAGTATGGTTTTTCTCATTGTTGAAGGTGGTACATTTGCTTATAATTGCTTACAGCCACTTCATTTGAATTTTGGTGAATAGTTGTATCATTGGCAATCATACCACATCTCCTTACTTTTATAATAAACAATGCAGTTATAGCATGGTGACATTTTTTTCAACTGTAGTACTCTCATTTTATAATAAACAATGCAATTTTTTCAACTGTAGTACTCTCCTTATTTTTATAATAAACAATGCAGTAATAGCATGGTGACATTTTTTTTCAACTGTAGTACTCTCCTTATTTTTATAATAAACAATGCAGTAATAGCATGGTGACATTTTTTTTCAACTGTAGTACTCTCCTTATTTTTATAATAAACAATGCAGTAATAGCAAGGTGACATTTTTTTCAACTGTAGTACTCTCCTTATTTTTATAATAAACAATGCAGTAATAGCAAGGTGACATTTTTTTCAACTGTAGTACTCTCCTTATTTTTATAATAACACAATGCAGTAATAGCATGGTGACATTTTTTTTTAACTCTAGTATTTCCAGTTTTTTTTAAATTGGTGTGCCATAGGTATATACATTTTCATCTTGTGCAAACACAGCATACAAATAGTTTGTATTCTTGTTTTGCTGATGAACAAGTATGAATGAGACATTTAAAAGTTTTCCATTCCCAATATCATGTGGACTCATATGGACAGTTCTCCCTTTTTTATGACCCTGCTCTTCAATGCAGATAATACAAGTATCATATCACCTAGACTTCCACTCTTCCTATAGAATCTTAAAAAAACAAACAAGTTTCTGTGAAAGTTGAATACAACATGTACAAGCTAAAAATTTCCTGTATAATTACTATTTTGGACTTTGGAACAGACCATCAACTTTTAAAAAAGGAGAAGGTCCGGTAAGGGCCGATTTTGGCCTCAAACTTCAGGTTCATCTGATGAAAGATTTCTGACACTTTTTAAACACTTAAATGTCTTCTTCAGTCGATTCAATTATTTTATGTGAAAGATTTGAACTGATTTAGTCATTAAAGACACTCAAATTCAAGCTTAAATATGAAATATCTAATAAATATGCCATAGTATGTCACTTTTCAGATGGTTTTTTGTCAAAAATGAAAGTGGCGGATTCCGTGTTCAGTCTCAACCTTTATATATGTTATGTATTATCATCAAATACAACTTACATTTAAATATTAAGAATGAACACACATGCGGCCAATTCAATTTAAGACGCAAACCGTCTCAAAATTAACTCAAATGCTAAAGTTGTGAAGATTTCAGTAACTTAGCACGACTTAATTATGCTGGTACCCAATACATGTGCATTGTATTGTCAAAAACAGCCCATATTTATGTAACAGAAGTATTCTACTTTCCAATAAATATCTAAAAGTTAACATTTTAACAATTTTGTAAAACTGCTATATTTTGGGGCCAAAAAGGGGTCTTACTGGGCCCACTCCTTCAGCTATAAGCAGGACTCCTTTTTAATTTTTTTGTGTGCATTTTATCCTTCTAACTTTATATTCAGTTTGTGAGTGAGTCAGCACAAAAAAGTCAATAAACACATCAACTCCTTCATAATAATCTTTATTACCATCATGTTTGTCAAGTCTTACCTTGCCATATTTACTGAAGTAGTTAGTCAGGTATTCAGCATCCACATTTGGTAGACCTCCCATGAATATCTTCGGATGGTTGTCTAAGTTTTTGTTAGTTCTTGGTGCCTGTTGAAAAGACTGAAAATCGTTTCACATAGGGAAACTATTAAGGTTATTAAGGTGTTTATATTACATTATAAACCGTAAAACCTGATGAAACTGTTTACCATGCAATCTTAAATAACATGTTAAAATTTGTTGTGTAAGGATCAAAATTACCTATATCATGAATGTTTAGTGTGTGTCTAATTTTCACAATGTTCGCAGTAGATATTTTATCAAAAAATTTATTCTGAAGCAGATGTTTCCCGGTCTATTCTTAAAATGCTTTGTACAAGGCTGTTAAATGTGAAAAAATAACAGGACAAAGATTCCGGCTGAACAGTGACAATAACAAAATATACTGTATTGTCACGTGGGAAATTTCATTGTTCTAACACATATAAAATGAAAATCATGTTACATTATTTGTTTTATATCCCTTGTTTCGACCAATCACAATGTTTTAGTGTATGCTTTTAAAAGTATTACCCAGAATGCATGAGATCTGAAACAGGGAATTAACATACAGCAGAATTTTTTTCAAATAAACTGGTTTCAATAACATATAGAAATATTTTACCAAATGTTACAAAACTCATTTTGGCTATTCCAGAAATAATTCTTATGACAGTTTGTTTTGTTTTTGGAATAGTTCTTATAAATAAAAACTATTTCATTACAACAGCATTATTTTTGCCTTCAAACCCTGTTGTACTTTCTGTATTCCAGTGAATTTTGATGTCAGTTTTAAAGGCAATAACAAAGATGGTTACTTTTCCATTGTTTCTATCGACAGAAATAACACAGTTCCACTAAATATGTTATGTGTTCAACATTCGTTTGGAACTTGTTGCTCGCCTCTATCTAAACAATCAACTTGTTGCTTGCCTCAGTCTAGACAATCTTAACTTGTTTTTTCTTATAAAAACGGTAAAATTTAATGTTTCTGTTCAATAAATATTAAAATAAGTCATTTATCAATTTCTGTTGATTTCTATTCCCTACTTGACATCCTACCTTTTGAGCTCCTTTTGGATTGCAAGCCTTGGCATCTACCTGAAGGAAAATAAAAAAATACATTTAACCTTAGTTTAAACAGAAATAGGAATATGTCAAAGTTAATAACAATCTTTACTATGTCACAGCTTTGTAAATAGAAGCAATCAACCTTAAAGCAGGATACTACTTTGTATATTTTGGATATAAGAGGTATCTAGCTTTTAACTTAGCCTTGACCTTGCAGACACATTCAAACCTATAATTGTTACGGAGAATAGATTCAAAGTGAGCCCCTTATATCTTTTGAACCAAAAAGACTACATCAAATTTGCTGCTATATCCCAGATGACTGCCATCATGGTCATTAATTGGTTAAATATATGTTCTACAATCTTTCATATATCAATCCTATTCTTTGATTAGTGCCTATGATTCTAGTGGAATTAGCACCTTTAACTTAATTTGTGGGAAAACAAACAACAATGTACTGGAGCAAAACATGTGTGCCATAATACCACAGCAAGTCATATAGAAAGGTATCCAGAATACATCAACAGGGTTCCCACTAAGGATTTTTGAAGGTGAGTCCAATTGTGAGAATTGAAATTTTATTGCTATGTCATTTATTACTTCAGTCCACATGACAAAATAGAGCAAGGAAATAAAATCAAATTTTGATCATTTTCAGTGATTTTCCTGCCTTTATTTTAGGGCGAATATCGCCCCGTTCCCAATCAGAAAATACCTAAAATTTTTCCCAATTTAACCCGTAAAATTCCCAATTCAATCTTTAACCTTACTGACAAGGAAACTTGCAATAATTCTCAGGGTTGTATGACTGAGTTGATATGTTCAAATTAAAACATGAAAGAAAATTGGAATTTTAAATAATAAATAACATGTACATCCTTAAAATATGTTGAACACAATGATTTATTCCTTCCCAATTCATCGTTATCGACACATTTTCCCAATTACCTAGGGCCCAGGCCCCATTTGAAAAAGGGTAGGAAAATCACTGATTTTTAAACTTTTGTCATAAAATGACGATATTTGTGCTCAGTGTATACAACATTTTACAAACTTAATGAATCTTTGGACTCGCCAGTTTTGAATAGATTTTCATGAGTCCAGGACTCATAAACTCGCCTTAGTCAGAACCCTGCATCTGAATGTATTTAAAAGGATCCATTCACCTTATTTGATTCAACACCCACCTGTCTTCCATCTATGGAATGTTGAGTTGAAAGGACGGTGTCCACACAGTTTGGATCTTTAAATGTGACGAAACCAAATCCTCTTGATTTACCAGTCTGGGGATTTTTCATAACAACACAGTCACACACTTCTCCAAACTGACTGAAGTAGTTCAATAAACTATCTAAAAAGATACAAAACATATTTTTCCTAGTATCTTTGTCGAAAGAATGGTAAATAACATTAAACATAAAAATCAAAGTTTGAGTCCTGCATATTAAAGAACTAACATGTACATCTTTGAAGTATGTGTGTTTTGAAACTTTATTCTATAGAAATAATGTCACTTAGAATAAAAACAATGTAAAAATGTTCATCATTGACTCCTTTTTATCACTGATAATTTGTTTTTACCTTCGGCTGTTGTCTGCTCTTTGGTCGGGTTGTTGTCTCTTTGACATATTCCCCATTTCCATTCTCAATTTTATTTTAATAATTCCATTCGCACAATGTTTTCTTTGAAAGAATTTATAAGCATTTTTTTTATAATTATCATGGAAAAGACAATGAACTAACCTTGATCTGTATCCCAACTCAATCCTCCAATAAACAATTTTCTGCAAGGTAAAACAAAAAAAAAATTAAAACGTAATCATCAGACAAAAAAAAAAATTACTGGTATATATCATTCTTACATAAAATATATAGGATAGATGAGACTGTAAGGTTCATCAGGCCTCTTTTCATAATATATTTTTGATTGACATTTCTAGACCTATTACCTGAAATGGGTTTTTTAATGCAGGATCATTAATGAATATATATCCCTTAAGGATTATCATAGTACACTTTGATGATTAGTCCTGGCCTGTAAAGACTTGAAATTGGTATTTGCTGCTTCTCTGTCATTGGTGTAACTTATGATGATAATATTAATGACATAACATATAAAAAAAGTTAATATAAGATGACAGGTTGGTTTGGAGTCTGAATGAGGTGTCAGGTAAGTGACATGTCTTCTTGCAAACAGCTACCGTCAGACCTGCCAACTTTTGAAAATCCACATGGTGGGTTCAAGTGTATGACCTGATTTTGAGGATTACAATTTGCAGCATTTTTGCATGAACTGTTTTTTACTATAAAATAGTGTCATTATACTATCAAATATCTTCTAATTTCTTCTGGTATACTGATAATTTTGCTGCTGATGAGCTAATCAGATAAAAGGCTTTTTCTATTTATTTGCATGATTCATGTACTAATTTTTTAGTTAACAGATTACCTGATAATAGAATACTTTAATTTAAATAATTTGATAATTCAATAACAATAACGACAAAAGTGTAAGAATCTACATGTATCTAATGGCCAGATAAGTTATTAATCGATTAAGTCAGAGTTCGCGAAAACTTGTTTTGACCTGTCGGCCATGGGACCGACAAAGCAAGATTATTTGTCAGTCCTACAAAATTTTAGCCAGTCCTAAAAATCTGTCAATTTTATTCTGAAATAAAATAATAACATATTTTATCGAAAATAACTTTATTATTATTAGTTTTATTTTTCACAGCCACGGACAAATAAACAATGAATGACCAGTTCTTTTCTTCTGATTGTTCTTATTTAAAGTAATCTTCACTATCCATTTCATCATCTGAATCACTTTCTCAGTATTTGTTATCTCCATCGAAGGGTTCAATCGCCGATTGTTTGCCTGGGATGAACAAATTTAGCAGCCACAGTAGATCGGCGCTTTGGTTTCCGTGGGTTTCCGTTTGTTTATAATGGGAAACCAGTACGGAAATTAGCAGGTACATCTGATGACCGATGTAAGCGCGTTGGAATTAGTTGCGGTACAACTAATTACCGATAAAAAGGCACTGCAACGCCATTTTACATTGTCATCAGGACCGCACTAGCTTTCAAAATACTGGTCTGAGTCTCATTTTGACCGACAGGACCGACCATTTTCGTGAACTCTGTTAAGTTTATGGCAGTACCGTACATGTAACTCAAATGGTATTAAAGTAAGCACACTTCATTGGCTAGTATGAAACTTTATTTCAAAGTCTGATCTAACTCAAAGCAATGACAAAGTCTTGTGAGCAGTTCTTTTGTATTTTTTAACATTCTGGCTGGGCTTTCGAGGCCGACGGCCATACTTCCATGATGACCATAGGATGTGTCGGCCATACCGTCACATCGTCCATGGGACATATCGGCCACACATTGTGAGACGTATCGTCCACACTTTAAAAAAAAATTTTTTATTGAGGTTATAACATAAAATATAATAATAAAATAAGTATTTATTCATAATAATAACATCAATATGATTTTGTAGTATTTTTTTCTGTACAAGAGATCTTATTTATTCTTGTAAGAGTTATCTTTGCTTGATCATCATCACTCGTGTTTACAACTTGTTGGGGCCATATTATGTAAGTATATTGATTATTTCTTCATTATCAGTTATAAACAATTTCTAAAGAATCATTTTTATTGTAATGTGATATTAAGGCATCTAATTTTATATGAAGTGAAAACTGCAGGAATGTTGACTGTCGCTGTCGATGACGATATATAAATACAAGCACATGTTACAGATCTTTTTATTATATCTGTAAAAAATATATTATTCTAAACAATAAAAATCTTCTCAATCTCAGTCTTGGTGAAATTTAAAACAGGACTCAGTGTTAAGGTTAACTCTAAGGAAGGCAATTCATCAAGTTCGAGCTATATTTGTCATGATCACCAGACACACAGTTTAATAATTCTGTATTTTTTTGTTTTCTTTCTTATAGTTTAGAGACATTCCATTTGCTGAACATCTTTCCAAGACGGAGACTACTGTAGAATTTTCCAATAACATAACAAATTACCCGTAATATCTGACAGGAATGTGCAGCCTAATAACATGATAAAAGATGGCCAGTTTCATTTTATCATGATACTGAATGTTCTTTTGCTTAAGTTTGTTCATTGTGTTGAATATTATTTGTTGACAATTTAAATGTTCCCATTTTTGTACATTTGTTGATGGAGAATTGTATTATGGACAATCATACCAATATACTCTGGTATAAGAAACAAAAGATAATATTTTGTTTAATATATTTTATTTATTCATTCAGTCATACAGATAAACAAATATACAACAAACATATAAACCATACATCATACATCATACATACACAAAACACTCATATATATTATTCTTTTGTTCAGGCATGTAGAAAATCAAACACATCGAAATGTAAGAACATACTTATATACATATGCCATTGAACATTCATCTTATATACATTTTTAAATTAACAATCTCATACTTTTTCTCTCATATGCTCATGTCACTCATTCATTTATTCCACTGCATACATTTACCCAATATTCAAACATTTATATTCACATTCACACATATAACCTATATCATAAAGCACTAAAATACATAAACATGCAGTTATAAAAGTCACAACATAAACATGCAGTTATAAAAGTCACAACTGAAACAAAAGCACTAAACATACCAAAATATACTATATTATGATCATTTACTTCATGAACTCATTAAAGTTACTATTTTAACAAAGCACTTTACACATAATAAGCACAACCAATAAGTTCATCAAGTCACTACAATTAACACTTAATCAGACTCGTAGTCGGAATCTTCAGAGTCGGACTCTGGGAGGGTCTCTGGTTGTGGAACAGGGGGTGCATACAGATGGCCTACGGAACGGAGAAAGTCTGATGTTCTGATACTGTCTTCCTCGTACTGGTCCCACAGTGAAGTTAGACGGCCTTGAAGCTGCTTGTATGTGTCTCGTTGATATCGGCTGAGCTGCTGTTCACTCACAAGCTGCTGTGTGATAGACACGGTCTTGGCTTCTTGTTGGAAGGCTGGCACAATCTTGTAGAAATGGAGGTGGTTGTGGGCAGCCTTGCCATTGAAACGCCTATGCCACCCTAAAATAAACACAATAATTAATTGACAATCATACCATGTCTTCTTATTTCTATAAACCAAAAAATATATATATATATACAATAATTTGTGACATGTGTAATAACAGTTTAACAAAATACAAATATATAACTTAAAATAAACAGACCCATTTGGTCTATAAGTCACTTTCAAAAGCATAAAATCATATATAATACATTTCTTTATATGATATATCTATTATAATTGTACCTTAACTGTATCGAAAACCCGTCACTGCTGACTAGCTTCTTGGCTCTTTTCATCGCACGTTCTCCACTACCTCAAAGGTTACTGGTCTGTCTTCTACAAATGAGTCCGTAGCTCTGGATCTTCAATATCACTGAAAATAATGAAAATTACATTTGTAACTTTAACAAAACTTAGTTACAAATTAGAGATATTATCTTGATGGCTTTAACAGATTCCATTAAAAATTGCATTGTATGCACCAATCTTAAAAAGTTTTATGAGAGACTTTTAAGATATAACATATACATATAAACATATTTTACACCTTTATATTAATTTTGAAATTTACAATATACACCAGTTTGACTTAAAATTATTAAATACTTCTTTTGCCTGAAAATAACATTATTAACTTTAAAATAATTTATTAATAATTATTACATTAAATTAATTTGAAATAGTAATAAAAAATTAAGAGACTATAATAAAAAATATGATTAATTAAACCAAATACCTCTCAACAACTGGATTTTCTTCTGCTACTTCAAGTGTAATATCAAATGAATGGTCTGGTAACGTATCGTCAAGTGGTTGTGGGGATGCTGGTGGGGGTGATGGTGGTGCTGGTTGTGGAGAAGCTGGTGCTGGTGGGGTGATGCTGGTGCTGGTGATGGTGGTGCTTCTAATACGCTGGAGCATAAACGAAAAACATATGTATAAAAGTCGTTGAACAAAATATAATTGTGTATTTTGCACAAAAAGGTATTAAAAAAAGCGTCAAATATAATATAATATTATATGTCAAAATATAATTCAAAATATATAAATTCACATTAATATTTGTAACATTGTTTGATAATTGGCAATCACGTAAACTAATTAAAGGATTAACACCTCCGAAATTTGTATACTTTGCATTAAACAGACCGCCCAATGATTGGATTAATATGATTTATGATGGGTCTTTTTCTTTATAGGTAATCATACATTATCATAAATAACGGTTTGAGACCTTTGGCATAACAGGACTTATTCTGAATAATAGTCAACCACAAAAATGAAAAATTTATGTTGAATACAATTTTCTTCTCATAATAATAAAGCGATAAGAAACTAAAACAATTCTGTCGAACACACAACATTTAAAGAAATAATACAATAACGTATATGTACCTCAACCTCCATATCTTGTGGTATGGGACACATTCTGCACAGTGGAAAATAATGTCGACTTCTTCATTTACCATCAGGCGGTAATCAGTAATTGATATACCTGAAATAACAAGAAATTAAAATGTGACATATATTTCTTTACAGTCAAGTAATATTAATACACTGATAAAAATGTTAAAGGCCGTAGTAAGGTGACCTATAGTTGTTAATTTCTGTATCATTTGGTCTCTGATGGAGAGTTGTCTCATTGGGAATCATAAAGCAATCATACCACATCTTCTTTTATATCTATTAATTGATACCTATGGTCCATTTATTGGACAAATGTGTAATGCAAATAACACTTAATATAGATTTAATTCTTACCAGGAAGGGTCTTAACCAAAATTAAAGTAAAAAAAAATGTATCTAATATATGACCGAAAGTACGAAATATGATTCAAAGGAAAAACTAAATTAATAATTAATTTGTAAATACCTGTATTGCAAAGCCTGTGTTGCCATTTATCACAATCCTCACATTGGAGAGCATGTTGTCTTGGTCGGACTTGCTGGTCACATAGCACACAAAGTGCGACATGATGAACAGCAATTTTCCAAATGAGTGCCACCGACATTTCTGGTTACTTTTATAAAGCAAGGTCGGTACATCAAAAGATTGCTCAAACAGCTTGTATTTTTAGAAGAATTTCACTACCAAATGTATGTTTGCACTCCGCTTGAACTCAGCTTGGGTGTTGTGTTTTTATAGTGATCTTGAATTGTATTTCCTTTACAATTTCTTGACAAAAGCATAATTAATACTTGTGTTCATCAAAGAAGTAGATTGCTTATTATTAGTGTTCATCAAAGAAGTAATAATAAGCAATCAACAATCTTCTTAAATTTCAAACTTAATCATTACTTGATTACCTTGTTTTATATTTCAAAACTCATTTAGAAAACAATATGATATTTTAATATTTTATTAGATTAAACACATTCATTTATGATATATATATAATGAGTAAACAAATGATATAACAAAATTAAACATGATAAATAATATAAAAACAGTAAAGTTTATTGAAAAGTTATAATAACCATCTATAAGTTTCAAAATAATTCATATATAACATCTATATATATATAAAAAAAAAACCATGGACGATACGTCTTTACAAAGTATGGCCGTTTTGTCCTATGGCGTTTCATCTTTTCGGGTATGGCCGTCACGTCCTGCATCGCTGGCTGGAATGTCTAGAGTTGTTCAGTATCTGGTTGTACAAAAGTTACTGACACTGAAAGACTTGGTAGTGTTCTGAGCTGTGAAAGACTTCTGATAAAGTTGGTCAGTCCTTGCCATCTTGCATGCTGTGAAAAGTCATTCAGGCCACTGTGGTCAACTTTGCTCTCTATTTCAGACTTTGCATAAGGTATGTGCATGATGTGATATCCCTATCTTTAAATATGTCAACCAGTATCTGCCTTAAACCAGGCTTTTACCTCTTAGGTGGCATAAAACCTTCTTGCAAGTGATAATTTTTCCACCATGATCAGAATTTTTACATTTCTGACATACAGACTTACATGATACAAATTCGAATATTTTCATTAAAATGCCCCAACTTACAACTTTTATTAAATTATAATCAAGACTCAAGTGGTAACAAGTTTAGGTTTCTCTACATCCAAAAATCACATGGATCATGGAACTTGAAAGCTATGCCTATGGTCTCACACACAGGCACTTGTTTCTATCCCTGGGAAGAACCACTATCACTGTATCAACCACAGGCACTTGTTTCTATCCATGGGAAGCCCACTATCAACGTAAATATACGACGTTGATAGTGGGGCTTCCCATGGATAGAAACAAGTGCCTGTGGTATCAACGTTACGTATGCGTGTGGTCCCACAGCCAATATTCCTCATATTGGCAGATTTTTTCGGGATGATTATTCTCTCGAATGTTTTACATGTGATATTGACATAACGATTTCATATTGCAATTACCCAGCTTCATTTGAATTATTTCGGTTCATATCTTTATCTCTGTGCATTGGCATCTCTCTCAATAATTTTAAGATGGCGTTGACGTGACCACGGGAGATAACCACAGTAGTTCGGCAAATTCCGGCTTGCCGGAAATTTTAAACGGAAAGATTCGAGACCTACGGTAAGATATTCGCCACACAACTGTAATCGCCACAGACTATAAGCACTGTTGAACTCCCAATACCAATCACTTATTTCCATAGAAGTGTCAAAGGGGACATCCTTCCAACTGCCATAATATAGATGAAAAAGAAAACACCATTGCTCTCTATTCTTTATATTTTAGCACCTCATTATTCTCTATTCTTATTTTAGGGGTCCATTTTTCTCTATTCTTTATATTTTTGCCCATTATTTTCTATTTGTTTTGAAATTGATATGAAATTATTGTTGATGCCTTCTACAAAATCCGTTCACAGAATTTGGATTTAAACTTATGTGTTATTGCTACAAACATATTCGTTTAAATGCTGTGAAAATATTAGGGGTCACCTGATTCGTTTTTTCCCAGTAGGAATTAATTAGTCTCACTTATGTTGTGCACTGAAAACGGTAAAACCAACAAAATGATCGTAACGTCGTGAAATCGTATTTTGTTCATATTGTCATACATCACTCATGCATAAGTGATTCAGACACCAAGCAAACGCGAATCCGGTAACCCCTTGATAGTTTTCTATCATTAAAATGGAAATGTTTACAGCAATAAAATATTATTTTGAATATAATTCCTTGGACGGATTTTGGAAACCGCATTCTAAGTGGGAAAGGGCATATTCTCTGCCGCGTTTTACATACATTCTTTACATTTATAGATTCTTTTCACGTAATCGACAGTATCTTTGGAGGTATACGATCCTAATTCTAAACAATTTCCTGCATGCATACATCGCAGTCTAGTTTTAACTGAACAGATGTGACCGAAGTTTCGTCTCACAAACCTCTCTTTTATTATCAATGAAACGGCAAAACAGTTGTTTACAGTTGTCTAAATGAGGGGTGGAAAGGGGTACCTTTCTCCTTTCTCCGCCCTCTGCTTCCATCTCCCACCTTAACAACCGTCTTTTTCAGATCAATCGATTTTAATACAAATTTGAATTAATATATGACCATATATAGGTTGCATAGGTCTTTATTAAAGCATATACTGATTTTACGAACAAGGCCTGCCTCCGACTCGTACGCAAATTAATACACAATGTTGGGTTGTCAATGGTGCATTGTGCATGCCCCAATGTCAAGAAACTCATTTTGATATGTATGGTCATGTATGAGGATCATGAAATTAGACATAGTTTTTATTGTGTCATCTCTATTTTCCCTGTCCCGAGAACCCTTACTTTGTATGGTCAAGCGGATAACGTAAATATTTTAAGGTGACCTGGAAAACGCGTTAAGTACATGTAATATTGTTTAGAGGAGGAGTGTCTCTCTGACATTGTAAACAGTAAAGGAAGCACATGTTTGACTCGTGAAAACTTTTCTAACGTTTTGAATAAAGTTCTATCTTTTTAATCGAAATTGAACGTTTTATATCAAAGATCATGAAAATACGATCATTTGACGAAACTATGACAAACAAACTGCAAATTGTGATCGTTTTAGAAATATTGAAATTAAAAAGCAAACTGTCCGGGGGAAACAGTTTTGTTCAAATGACGAAACTACGACAAACGAACTGCAAATTGTGATCGTTGGTCTTGAGAAATATTGAAATTAAAATGCCGACTGACTGATTTTACTGGGGAAAATTATTATGGTGGTCAATCACGAAGTTTTTAAATAATTAACGGATTAGTGACCCATCCGATGGAGATAAGCGGATTAACTAATCACAACTTCATAACACCTGTTGTAAATGTTAATTAGCTGAGGGTCATAAACTTGTCAGAAACATGAAGACAGGAAGAAAGGGCATTTTTGAGACAATGACGTCATCCAAAGAAGTGAAAAAAGGGCATGGCATCATTTAAAAAGGGCATGGCGTCTATCCATGCTAAACATGCTTGGGGGAAACACTATATACTGTCAAATATCTTCTAATTTCTTCTGGTATACTGAAAATTTTTGCTGATGATGAGCTAATCAGATAAAAAGGCTTTTTTCTATTTATTTGCATGATTCATGTACTAATTTTTTTGTGTAGAAAAGATAGTACATGTAGCTGGAAAAGCAGCAAAATCTTCATGCGTAGGACTGTAGACCATTTTCATTTACAGATTACCTGATAAATAGAATACTTTAATTTAAATAATTTGATAATTCAATAACAATAATGACAAAAGTGTAAGAATTTATCTAATGGCTAGATAAGTTATTATCCGATTAAGTTTATGGCAGAACTGTAACTCAAATGGTATTAAAGTAAGCACACTTCCTTGCCATCTTGCATGCTGTTAAAAGTCATTCAGGCCACTGCGACCAACCTTGCGCTCTCTATTTCAGACTTTGCATAAGGTATGTGCATGATGTGATATCCCTATCTTTAAATATGTCAACCAGTATCTGCATTAATCCAGGCTTTAGGTCTTAGGTGGCATAAAAGCCTTCTTGCAAGTGATAAATTTTCCACCATGATCAGGATATTTTCATTTCTGACATACAGACTTATACATGATACAAATTCGAATATTTTCATTAAAAATGCCCCGATTTACAACTTTTTATTAAATTATAATCAAATGGTAACACGTTTAGGTTTCTCTTCATCCAAAAAAATCATATGGGTCATGGAACTTGAAAGCTATGGTCCCACACACAGGCTTGTTTCTATCCCTGGGAAGAAGTTGAAAGAACCACTATCATTGTATCAACGACAACGTATGCGTGTGGTCCCACCAGCCCACAGCCAATATTCCTCAGACTGACAGTTTTTTTCGGGATGATTATTCTCTCGAATGATTTACATGTGATATTGACATAACGATTTCATATTGCAATTACCCAGCTTCATTTGAATTATTTCGGTTCATATCTTTATCTCTGTGCATTGGCATCTCTCTCAATAATTTTAAGATGGCGTTGACGTGACCACGGGGAGATAACCATAGTAGTTCGGCAAATTCCGGCTTGCCGGAAATTTTAAACGGAAAGATTCGAGACCTACGGTAAGATATTCGCCACAAAACTGTAATCGCCACAGACTATAAGCACTGTTGAAATCCCAATAGCAATCACTTATTTCCATAGAAGTGTCAAAAGGGGGCATTCTTTCCACTGCCATAATATAGATGAAAAAAGAAAACACCATTGTTCTCTATTCTTTATATTTTAGCACCTCATTATTCTCTATTCTTATTTTTTGGGGTCCATTTTTCTTTATTCTTTATATTTTTTGCCCATTATTTTCTAGTTGTTTTGAAAGAGATATGAAATTATTGTTGATGCCTTCTACAAAATCCGTTCACAGAATTTGGATTTAAACTGATGTGTTATTGCTACAAACATATTCGTTTAAATGCTGTGAAAATATAAGGGGGTTACCCGATTCGTATTTTTCCCAGTAGAAATTAATTAGTCTCACTTATGTAGTATTACTGAAAAGGGTAAAACCTGGGACTATTATACTATAATAGTCCCAGGTAAAACCAACAAAATGATCGTAACGTCGTGAAATCGTATTTTGTTCATATTATCATACATCACTCATGCATAAATGATTTAGACACCGAGAAAACACGAATCCGGCAACCCCTTGATAGTTTTCTATCGTTAAAATCGAAATATTTACAGCAATAAAATATTATTTTTGAATAAAATTCCTTGGACGGATTTTTGGAAAACAGCATTCTAAGTGGGAAAGGGCATATTATCTACCGCGTTTTACATACATTCTTTACATTTATAGATTCTTTTTACGTAATCGACAGTATCTTTGGAGGTATACGATCCTAATTCTAAACAATTTCCTGCATACGTCGCGGTCTAGTTTTAACTGAACGGATGTGACCGAAGTTTCGTCTCACAAACCTCTCTTTTATGATCAATGAAACGGCAAAACAGTTGTTTACAGTTGTCTAAATCTTGAATCGGAATGTTATCAATAAAATTAAAAAAAAACAAAACAAAAAAAAAAAAACAAATGAAACTATTTCTGAGTGTAGACTAAGCTACATATGTATTTGTATACTAGTATTATAACTCATACAACCACAGGTGCTTGAGGACAGGACCCTATGTTGAGCCCCATAGTCCCTCCCCCTTAATTATCACGAATCCCCGATTTTCTAATATATATCATTTATTTGTACCATATGTATACCAATATACCATATTTTTACTCTAATTAAATATACATGTTTACTTTCAATTTGCCACTCGACTATAGAGCTCAACATAGGGTCCTGTCCTTCAGCACCTTTGCATACAACAGCGGAAAGTTTTGAAAATACCTTATACCTTTATCAGGGAACATGACTTTTGTCAATTTCTTCGGGTATACAATTATTAACACTTCAGATTTGAAAAAAGGCGTTTAGTCTGTGCGAGCGATAAGCGACTTACTAGTAGATTGATTTCGGAAATGAATAAGACATTATAGACACTTATTCAAGGGTATCTTCTAGATATATATGTACAACAAAAAGGAGACATTTGATAGAGATTGCTTTGATCTCGTCACATTAAGAATACTGTATGCCAAGTTACTTGTAAGCTGGTAAAAAATGTTATATTTGAGTTAGTTTTCAAGTTGCTCAAATATAGGCTGGACATATAGCTCAGTTTTGGTAATTTAGTGTGCCGTAAATCTTAATGAACGGACTCTAAACTGAACGAATCAAATTACCGGTAAACATCGTACGCATGGTTGTTGTCTTATCGGCATGCTCTCTGTGGACAACTTTAAAGTTAACAGATCAGCACAACTTTTATCAATGCATCTACGACTTTGTTCTATTATTTCGTTTAATATATTTTCATGCATAATGTTCCGTTCCTGTCTCGGGATTGTTCTTGAATAGTCAGAGATATACACAAATCGAAAAGATTTCAGGACAGAATTTTTTTCGATTTGGCTGTGGCTGTACCTCCGCTGGTGCATACGTTTACAAAGGAATGATACACTTCCAGAATATATGTTTAAAATGTCATTTTCAATACTGCGTAACTCGAAGAAAAATAAGACACAAAATTGTGTTCTTTTAAATCATAGTTCATAAATATGCCTATTGTAATTAACACTTGATAAATGGTATGCTTCCGCAGCGCTTTTCTGGATAAACCTTCATCAGGAATGCTCAAAATCAATTGTACAGAAAGATGTCTTTAAATATGACACTCATCAGAAAAGATAACATTCATGAACCATGCAATCCTGAGTTTCGTACAAGTTTTAAAACATAAAGATGGATGCTCATAATGAGCTCATGAGCCGTTTGTTTCATGTATACCAGGCAGTTCCTGTATATAAGGTTGTTCAGAGATTATCTAGTACACGTGATACACTCATTAATAGCCACTGTCAGTATATTCATTAGTAACCACATGAACTACATACTATTCCAAGGTGTAGATATAGGAAGATGTGGTGCAGTGCCAATGAGACAACTCTCCATCCAAATAACAATTTATAAAATAAACCATTATAGATCAATGTACGACCTTCAACACGGAGCCTTGGCTCACACCGAACAACAAGCTATAAAGGGCCCCAAAATTACTAGTGTAAAACCATTCAAACGGAAAACCAACGGTCTAGTCTATATAAAAACGAGAAACGAGAAACACGTATAAATTACATAAACAAACGACAACTACTGTACATCAGATTCCTGACTTAGGACAGGTGCAAACATTTGCAGCGGGATTGAACGTTTAATGGTACCAAACCTTCTCCCTTTTTCTGAAACAATAGTATAACATCACAACATAAAAAACATACGATAAAATATCAATTGGAAGGCTTAACTTAATCAAAAAACGTAAATTAACACACTATGAACGAATAAATTTAATCTGTGATACCTGAATGTAAATACATAGTAGTTAATAAAATATTAGGGACAAACATTCAAGGCCAAAATGCAAACAAACAAGTCCAAACAAAGCCATGTGTTCCTTTTTGACTTGCAAGTATATCGTTATTCCTATTGTTCATTCTTGAGTATTAATTCCTCCTTTTCGAACCCCTCGCTAATAGTGTATTTTATTTTAACCATTGAGGTGATGTTCTGGTATCAGTTATCTTTTAATGGTCAGACTTTTGTATAAATGCCATTTATTAAGAAAAGTTTACTTTTCAGCGAGTCATGGTTAACTATGTCAGATGCATGTTGTGAGTCTAACAGCGCAATAAACAATGAATGACCTTTACCACTCAGCCTTTCAATAATAACTTATGAGACATACTGGGAGACAAACCAGTTGGGAAACCGTATTATAGGCTAGATTGGAGTTCAGGAAAATGTTAAAGTATTATTTCCAAAACTACAATTTCACAATGAATTTCTTTAGAATTGAGTTATAGTTATTCCTCTAAAACTTTCGAAAAGAGAGGCATCTTTACTACGCTTCACTACTGGGTGTATATATTTCGGATTTAAATGGAAAATAAGATAATGGCATTGAGGAATGCTGTTAAAGCTGCATGTATTACAGATTTTGATACATGTTTCAAATGTTCAGAAGACGCCGGATGTCAAATTCGTTAGCAGTTTTATCATTATAAAGACTTTCGATTGCAACATGATCCTCATTTACAGAAATTTAAGTTTGAAAGCTCGTCCTAGTTTGTTATAAATTGAGGTATTGTCTCCAAGCCATATTTTACTCTGGTATAGCATATTCATCATCAAATATGACATTTTTTAAAGGTACAGCTACATCTTCATAAAACATTGCAAACCCATTGTACTGTTTATTAAAATCTAATGTTATTTCCCATCGTTCTTCATCATACTTAAGACACTATGTGATCCTTGTTTAGATCTTTTGATGAGTGTATAGAATCCTACGGTATATATTCTTTGTCCTGTTTATAAAATATGCCTATGGTCTCACACACAGGCACTTGTTTCTATCCCTGGGAAGAACCACTATCACTGTATCAACCACAGGCACTTGTTTCTATCCATGGGAAGCCCCACTATCAACGTAAATATACGACGTTGATAGTGGGCTTCCCATGGATAGAAACAAGTGCCTGTGGTATCAACGTTACGTATGCGTGTGGTCCCACAGCCAATATTCCTCATATTGGCAGATTTTTTCGGGATGATTATTCTCTCGAATGTTTTACATGTGATATTGACATAACGATTTCATATTGCAATTACCCAGCTTCATTTGAATTATTTCGGTTCATATCTTTATCTCTGTGCATTGGCATCTCTCTCAATAATTTTAAGATGGCGTTGACGTGACCACGGGAGATAACCACAGTAGTTCGGCAAATTCCGGCTTGCCGGAAATTTTAAACGGAAAGATTCGAGACCTACGGTAAGATATTCGCCACACAACTGTAATCGCCACAGACTATAAGCACTGTTGAACTCCCAATACCAATCACTTATTTCCATAGAAGTGTCAAAGGGACATCCTTCCAACTGCCATAATATAGATGAAAAAGAAAACACCATTGCTCTCTATTCTTTATATTTTAGCACCTCATTATTCTCTATTCTTATTTTAGGGTCCATTTTTCTCTATTCTTTATATTTTTGCCCATTATTTTCTATTTGTTTTGAAATTGATATGAAATTATTGTTGATGCCTTCTACAAAATCCGTTCACAGAATTTGGATTTAAACTTATGTGTTATTGCTACAAACATATTCGTTTAAATGCTGTGAAAATATTAGGGGTCACCTGATTCGTTTTTTCCCAGTAGGAATTAATTAGTCTCACTTATGTTGTGCACTGAAAACGGTAAAACCAACAAAATGATCGTAACGTCGTGAAATCGTATTTTGTTCATATTGTCATACATCACTCATGCATAAGTGATTCAGACACCAAGCAAACGCGAATCCGGTAACCCCTTGATAGTTTTCTATCATTAAAATGGAAATGTTTACAGCAATAAAATATTATTTTGAATATAATTCCTTGGACGGATTTTGGAAAACCGCATTCTAAGTGGGAAAGGGCATATTCTCTGCCGCGTTTTACATACATTCTTTACATTTATAGATTCTTTTCACGTAATCGACAGTATCTTTGGAGGTATACGATCCTAATTCTAAACAATTTCCTGCATGCATACATCGCAGTCTAGTTTTAACTGAACAGATGTGACCGAAGTTTCGTCTCACAAACCTCTCTTTTATTATCAATGAAACGGCAAAACAGTTGTTTACAGTTGTCTAAATGAGGGGTGGAAAGGGGTACCTTTCTCCTTTCTCCCGCCCTCTGCTTCCATCTCCCACCTTAACAACCGTCTTTTTCAGATCAATCGATTTTAATACAAATTTGAATTAATATATGACCATATATAGGTTGCATAGGTCTTTATTAAAGCATATACTGATTTTACGAACAAGGCCTGCCTCCGACTCGTACGCAAATTAATACACAATGTTGGGTTGTCAATGGTGCATTGTGCATGCCCCAATGTCAAGAAACTCATTTTGATATGTATGGTCATGTATGAGGATCATGAAATTAGACATAGTTTTTATTGTGTCATCTCTATTTTCCCTGTCCTCGAGAACCCTTACTTTGTATGGTCAAGCGGATAACGTAAATATTTTAAGGTGACCTGGAAAACGCGTTAAGTACATGTAATATTGTTTAGAGGAGGAGTGTATCTCTCTGACATTGTCAGCATCCCTTCTTTTAAATTTGTAGAAGATCGCCAAATACTTAGAGGAAACAGATACCCCATGTGAAGGCATAAGACAAGAAAACTAACGAACCTGTGTACATATATCTGGCCTTAAATATTTGTCTAAGTTTTGCTATAAAATATAATATAATATGTACAGAATTAATAGAAATCCATCAAGTGTCTTGGTTTTTTAACAGTTCTCCCACGTCTCGTCCTTTCACAGCTCAGTACAGTCAGTACAATTTCCTCTTCCTCAAACGTCTCGCTAACTTTTCCATTGATCGTCATTGTATCAGTCTGAAGAGAGCTGGTCAGCCTATTGTAAATCTCCTCATCTAATGTATATACAACCTGACCAGGTAACAAAGGGGGTATTACACTTTCTAATATACAATTAAGTGGTATATCTCTTTGCATGTCTTTATGAAATTCAAGGCCATCATTCTCTTTATACAGAATCGCTTTGCACATTTTGTCAGTTTCAAAACACGTTCAGTGAGACTTCCGAGAGTCAACTGGTCATCCAACATGACCACCACCAAATCATTTTCATCATAAATAGAGTCTAACACTGGTCCGGCGGGTTCATTTGAACTTTGCAATTGATCAATTGTGCGTGGTTCTGTAATTGACGGGTCTTCAGCTGTTTCGTTGATTCTAATGTCGGTAACAGACAGATCTATCGATGCATATTTAGGTGGGATATTGTTTTGGTACATGTTGAGAGGCAGCGTACCTGCATTAAACTTCGTTGTATCGGCTCTTACGCTTCGCTGTCGTACTCCTTTGCCATATCTCTCCTAAATTCAAACAATAGTTTCACGTCTTCTTTAGAGACACTGGACGGCTTGTCACGTTGAAACTTTGGAAACTGTTCAAGGATAGATACTGTTTTGGACTCTCATACCCTGACGTTTTCTTTGATGTGAAATAATGATATCCACAAAGCGATACTCTCTTAACAGACTCAACGACACCTCTGAGAAAATCCCTTGCACAGTCAAGAACTGATGGTGTTTCTGTTTTAACCGCAACATACTGTGCAATTGTTCATTAACTAACGTAAGAGCTGAATTAATATCAACTTTCTCCAAGTATTTTGATTCTATACCAGTAATTTGCTCGGAAAGAGACTCCAACATTGTTCGAAGCATATGAACTGACTGTATTGTTTTAGAGGCAAAAATGGTTTGGGAAATATAAATGTTGCCTTTTTTCAAAGATTTGTCCATTTATTAGAACATTTCTAAATCTTGAATCGGAATGTTATCAATAAAAAAAAAAAACAAAACAAAAAAAAAAACAAATGAAACTATTTCTGAGTGTAGACTAAGCTACATATGTATTTGTATACTAGTATTATAACTCATACAACCACAGGTGCTTGAGGACAGGACCCTATGTTGAGCCCCATAGTCCCTCCCCCTTAATTATCACGAATCCCCGATTTTCTAATATATATCATTTATTTGTACCATATGTATACCAATATACCATATTTTTACTCTAATTAAATATACATGTTTACTTTCAATTTGCCACTCGACTATAGAGCTCAACATAGGGTCCTGTCCTTCAGCACCTTTGCATACAACAGCGGAAAATTTTGAAAAATACCTTATACCTTTATCGGGAACATGACTTTTTGTCAATTTCTTCGGGTATACAATTATTAACACTTCAGATTTGAAAAAAAAGGCGTTTAGTCTGTGCGAGCGATAAGCGACTTACTAGTAGATTGATTTCGGAAATGAATAAGACATTATAGACACTTATTCAAGGGTATCTTCTAGATATATATGTACAACAAAAAGGAGACATTTGATAGAGATTGCTTTGATCTCATCACATTAAGAATACTGTATGCCAAGTTACTTGTAAGCTGGTAAAAAATGTTATATTTGAGTTAGTTTTGAAGTTGCTCAAATATAGGCTGGACATATAGCTCAGTTTTGGTAATTTAGTGTGCCGTAAATCTTAATGAACGGACTCTAAACTGAACGAATCAAATTACCGGTAAACATCGTACGCATGGTTGTTGTCTTATCGGCATGCTCTCTGTGGACAACTTTAAAAGTTAACAGATCAGCACAACTTTTTATCAATGCATCTACGACTTTGTTCTATTATTTCGTTTAATATATTTTTCATGCATAATGTTCCGTTCCTGTCTCGGGATTGTTCTTGAATAGTCAGAGATATACACAAATCGAAAAGATTTCAGGACAGAATTTTTTTTCGATTTGGCTGTGGCTGTACCTCCGCTGGTGCATACGTTTACAAAGGAATGATACACTTCCAGAATATATGTTTAAAATGTCATTTTCAATACTGCGTAACTCGAAGAAAAAATAAGACACAAAAATTGTGTTCTTTTAAATCATAGTTCATAAATATGCCTATTGTAATTAACACTTGATAAATGGTATGCTTCCGCAGCGCTTTTCTGGATAAACCTTCATCAGGAATGCTCAAAATCAATTGTACAGAAAGATGTCTTTAAATATGACACTCATCAGAAAAGATAACATTCATGAACCATGCAATCCTGAGTTTCGTACAAGTTTTAAAACATAAAAGATGGATGCTCATAATGAGCTCATGAGCCGTTTGTTTCATGTATACCAGGCAGTTCCTGTATATAAGGTTGTTCAGAGATTATCTAGTACACGTGATACACTCATTAATAGCCACTGTCAGTATATTCATTAGTAACCACATGAACTACATACTATTCCAAGGTGTAGATATAGGAAGATGTGGTGTGAGTGCCAATGAGACAACTCTCCATCCAAATAACAATTTATAAAAGTAAACCATTATAGATCAATGTACGACCTTCAACACGGAGCCTTGGCTCACACCGAACAACAAGCTATAAAGGGCCCCAAAATTACTAGTGTAAAACCATTCAAACGGAAAAACCAACGGTCTAGTCTATATAAAAAACGAGAAACGAGAAACACGTATAAATTACATAAACAAACGACAACTACTGTACATCAGATTCCTGACTTAGGACAGGTGCAAACATTTGCAGCGGGATTGAACGTTTTAATGGTACCAAACCTTCTCCCTTTTTCTGAAACAATAGTATAACATCACAACATAAAAAACATACGATAAAATATCAATTGGAAGGCTTAACTTAATCAAAAAACGTAAATTAACACACTATGAACGAATAAATTTAATCTGTGATACCTGAATGTAAATACATAGTAGTTAATAAAATATTAGGGACAAACATTCAAGGCCAAAATGCAAACAAACAAGTCCAAACAAAGCCATGTGTTCCTTTTTGACTTGCAAGTATATCGTTATTCCTATTGTTCATTCTTGAGTATTAATTCCTCCTTTTCGAACCCCTCGCTAATAGTGTATTTTATTTTAACCATTGAGGTGATGTTCTGGTATCAGTTATCTTTTAATGGTCAGACTTTTTGTATAAATGCCATTTATTAAGAAAAGTTTACTTTTCAGCGAGTCATGGTTAACTATGTCAGATGCATGTTGTGAGTCTAACAGCGCAATAAACAATGAATGACCTTTACCACTCAGCCTTTCAATAATAACTTATGAGACATACTGGGAGACAAACCAGTTGGGAAACCGTATTATAGGCTAGATTGGAGTTCAGGAAAATGTTAAAGTATTATTTCCAAAACTACAATTTCCAAATGAATTTCTTTAGAATTGGAGTTATAGTTATTCCTCTAAAACTTTCGAAAAGAGAGGCATCTTTACTACGCTTCACTACTGGGTGTATATATTTCGGATTTAAATGGAAAATAAGATAATGGCATTGAGGAATGCTGTTAAAGCTGCATGTATTACAGATTTTGATACATGTTTCAAATGTTCAGAAGACGCCGAATGTCAAATTCGTTAGCAGTTTTATCATTATAAAGACTTTCGATTGCAACATGATCCTCATTTACAGAAATTTAAGTTTGAAAGCTCGTCCTAGTTTGTTATAAATTGAGGTATTGTCTCCAAGCCATATTTTACTCTGGTATAGCATATTCATCATCAAATATGACATTTTTTAAAGGTACAGCTACATCTTCATAAAACATTGCAAACCCATTGTACTGTTTATTAAAATCTAATGTTATTTCCCATCGTTCTTCATCATACTTAAGACACTATGTGATCCTTGTTTAGATCTTTTGATGAGTGTATAGAATCCTACGGTATATATTCTTTGTCCTGTTTATAAAATAGAGTATACCAATCTTCGATCATACGTGAGTGTCCTCGACAAAGTCCGCACTGCAATTAAAACCGTTTTATTTTTTCTCTCAAAGACCTACTAGTATGAGTATTTTTTAAGACTCCACTATTCTTGTTCGTTTGTAAGGGACTTGTCATTTTCTTTCATTGTGAAAATTGTGAAAAGGGGGGGGGGGGACTTGAAGGAAACATCTGAATCTCTCTTTTTTTCGAGTCCCCCTATGGAAAAAGGAAATCTTATTCAAGATCCCCCTTTCGAGACATGAACATTTTAATCCCCCCCCACACACACACACACTTTTCAATACTTTTATCTTAAAGACAAAAAGTACTTGCATACAGTTTTATTTCTATTATTATTATTCAATAACATAGTACATCGGTAGTGGAAATAAAGCTTCAAGTGGGGAAGTTATTTGTGACATCATTGAACTATATTATTGATTAATTGATTTGTGTTTTACGCCACTATTGTGATATTTCGTGGCGGTCAGTTTTTATTGATGGAGGAAGCCGGAGTGCCCGGACAGAACCACCTACCTTCGGTGGGAAAACTGACACGCCTAGTCAATTAAGATTGGAGTCGAGTGCACCTGCCATGAGCGGGGTTCGAATTCATAACATCAGTGTTGACTGGCTAGTGATACAGTATTTGGACTAATTAGACCACTTGGTCACCAAGGACCCTACAACTTTATTTAAATATGTCTGTTATGGTCTCATTGACATTTACCACGCGTGCATTCAATTTCAGCACATTGTTCCTAACCTTTATTAAAGAAGTTAATAATTTAAAATCAACTTCAGATACAAATTCCTGGAAGAACATGCTGAAACTTAGAATTTTTATCTTAAAAACTGAGCCGATTGGAGCGTAGCGAAAAAAAAATTGAGGTCTTACCTGCCCAAACAAAATATTGTAAGGCGAAGCGTTGGTTGTAGACAAAATTAAAATTAAAAATGCCACACTTGACTCCTAGATATCCAGTGTATGTAATGTGCGAATCCTAAAATGTCATTTTGACTGTATCCGTGATGAATTTCTGATGTAGAATGATAAATGAACAGACGACAAATTCAAGATTTTTGAATAAAATAAGAAATAATATATAATGTGTACTGTTTTTATAAATTCATGATCATAGGTATGAGATGCGGACGGGTTTTCATCGCGCCTAGGTGCAAAATTGATACACAAATAGATAAATGTTAAGAATAGTTCACGAACAGATCTATATGTTGGATAAAATTTATTCTTTCCTATGACACGTCATCATTAAATACATATATCTTGGACAGTTAAGCCAATCCACGTCACCGGAAAAGCAAAGTTTCTGTTTCGGTCTAATAGATATAGGAAGATGTGGTGTGAGTGCCAATGAGACAACTCTCCATCCAAATAACAATTTATAAAAGTAAACCATTATAGGTCAATGTATGGCCTTCAACACGGAGCCTTGGCTCACACCGAACAACAAGCTATAAAGTGCCCCAAAATTACTAGTGTAAAACCATTCAAACGGGAAAACCAACGGTCTAGTCTATATAAAAACGAGAAACGAGAAACACGTATAAATTACATAAACAAACGACAACTACTGTACATCAGATTCCTGACTTAGGACAGTTCTATACCACGGGTATAACCGCCGTACAGTTGATTCGGACGTTAATGGCTACATCGCGAAGCAATGTTGGTAGATATACCGTTTTAATATTTACACCAAAGACTAATTGACTAACTGTTCAGTTAAGTATTCAATGTTTATGAAAACAAAGTTTACTGCTCCTGGCAGCATTGTATATCATTTATATTACATGAACACCATGTGACTATTTCAAATAGACAGGTCTGTGAATTACTTGTAAACATCGCAAAACAAACACTATGTGTAACTCAAACTTGATTAAACTACAAATAGAGCATAGTTGGTTGGCTCTTTCACTAAATGCGACCGTGTATATTGTGCTTTGTTGTTGTTAAAATACATAATACGAATGAGAAACCCGTTGTTTTAATTTTATTTGAAGACATTTACTTGAAAAACTGACCTCAGAATTTTGACACTGTATGATTAATTCTCGTTGTAGTTTGTTTTCTTTCTTCAGTACCGTTTGTTGTACATTCTTGTACTGTTCGTTGTGCAAAAGCCTATCAATACGGTAGAAATATTTATGACACGGCGTGACAAATGTTCAAAGCTTTTTTAAGCGACTTATAAAACTTTTCAAAGAAAATTCGTCGTAGCAAAACGGGCCAAAGTATAGTATACGTTTAAGTAATTGCAGATAACGTCTTTTGCTGGTATTTATCATATTCATACGCTGAGTCATAGGGGAGGTTTAAACAATATACTTACAGGTCGACAAGTAACCCTAACCCTAAAACTAACCCTAACCCTACAGGGCAGCAAGTCGACAGGTCGACTGGTCAGCATATAAATAATTGGTCTCCAACAATTCGATTATCGAGTCAGCAGGTCCTCATGTCGACAGGTCAGCAAGTTGACAGGTCAGCAGGACGACAGGGGGACAGGTCAGCAGGTCGATTAAATATCCTCACTTAGAAACCTAGACCCTAACCCTACAGGGCAGCAAGTCGACAGGTCGACATGTCAGCATATAAATAATTGGTCTCCAACAATTGAATTATTGAGTCAGCAGGTCTACATGTCGACAGGTCAACAGGTGGACAGGCAAGCAGGTCGTCAGGTCAGCAAATCAGCAGGTCGACAGGTCAGCAGGTCAGCAGGTGGACAGGTCGACAAGTCAGCAGGTCGACAAAATATCCTCACTTAGAAACTTTTTAAAAGCCGCAGCCCTTTATTTCATCAGCGGGTCTACAGGGTAGCAAGTCGATAGGTCATATAAATAATTGGGCTCCAACAATCGACCCGCTGATACGTCGACCCGCTGATATGTCGACCTGCTGATTTGTCGACCTGCTGACCTGTCGACCTGCTGACTTGTCGACCTGCTGACCTGTCGACCTGCTGACCTGTCGATCATTTAATCTTTACAATATTTTAAATGCATACAATGCACTTAAAATTGAAAGGAACTACAATTGTTTTATAAAAATGAAAACCAAATAACTGAAAATAAAAAAAAACTCCCTTATATACTTTTCGATCCCTGACATCACTGAAGAGACATTAATTGTCGAAATCCGGATATGGCGTAAAAATTTAGCACCTCATGTTGTGGTTTACCATCTTTGCCGCAAGTTTATTGTTTTCTACTTGGTATTAAAAATTGATATAGAGATCCATTTTGTTACACCTTGTGATCAATTTATTTGGCAATCGTCAGTGGCAGTCAGCAGGGTTTAAGAACATCAGTTGTTCGAGCTGCTAGTCAAATGCGTTTTGCTAAAATATATTTTTTCACTCTTTTGGTCTTTTGGAAAATGTTGTTTGTGCTGTATTTAGACCCCTCTACAACGAAATTTGTTACATGCACACGTGTATCTATATATATATATAAATTAATATAGAGATCCATTTTGTTACACCTTGTGATCAATTTATTTGGCAATCGTCAGTGGCAGTCAGCAGGGTTTAAGAACATTTGTTGTTCGACCTGTTAGTCAAATGCGTTTTGTTAAAATATACTTTTCACTTTTTGGTCCCTATGGAAAATGTTGTTTGTGCTGTATTTAGACCCCTCTAACAAGAGATTTGTTTTGCATGCACATGTATAAAAATTGCGGTTTTTATCCAACGCAATCATAGGTTTGAACGTTGTTTTCAATTTAGACTTGTTTATATTTTTTCGTTTGGGCTTGTATTATATTTGCCTTCGGGTTTATATGATCCGTTCATCCTATTTTGACTCCTCAAAATTCAAGAGTCTATCCTAAATTGAGGTAAATTGTATGGCTTTCCAAATACCGTTTCGATTCCTAACATCACTGAAGAAACATTAATTGTCGAAATCCGGATATGGTGTACAAAAACCTTTGCACCTTTTGTTTGCGGTATATCATCTTTTCCGCAAGTTTATTGTTTTCTGTTTAGTATTAAATTTATAATTAAGATCCATTTTTACATCGGTGATCCGTTTATTTGGCAATCGCCAATGGCAGTCAGCAGGGTTTAAGAACATTCGTTGTTCGACCTGTTAGTCAGTCAAATGCGTTTTTTTTTTAAATATACTTTTTCACTTTTTTTGGTCTTTTGGAAAATGTTGTTTGTGCTGTATTTAGACCCTCTAACAAGAAATTTGCTTTGCATGCATACGTATAAAATTGCGGTTTTATCCAACGTAACCATAGGTTTGAACGTTGTTTTCAATTTAGACTTGTTTTATATATATATATATATATATAAGAACCAATTTACCTACCATGAAAAAATAATAATCCGATGGAACTACAATTACGTATTCTATACTTGATCCGACTAAAACGTTATATTCATGGATGTTCTGCTCTAGTAAATTTTCGGATCCATGACAAGCTTATAGCAAATTCAACAACAATATTTGAATATTCATGATATGAACGTGGTTATACCCGTGTGTATTCAAGTAAGCATCTACGACTAGCTTGCATTTCAAATTGTAAATATCATCAATATTAAAGACTTTTAAAAACTATTTTCAGTTGTTGTATGTCGAATAATCATATAAAACGACAATGAAAATTCATCGCACTTCCAAAAATTCCACATCAGAAATGATTGCACTTAGTGATAATTCATCGCATCTATAGTTAAAATGAATCGCATTCAGTAATCAATATTATGGATGCTGCTGCTTAAATAACACTTTTTGGACTTTAATCCTGTTATTATACATAAAAAAGTTATATTCTAATGAAATTCTGTTAAAACATACATTCAAATCTATTATTTTGTATTTTCAAAAAGTAAACAAACGCAGTTTTTCCCAACATCCTTTATTCTACAATAGACATACTCGCATACAACAGTGAAAATGAACTAACTGGATTCGCACTTTATATACACTGGATATCACCTTGAACCATTGAAATATATGCTCAATCATGGGTTTTACGATTAATCATTTAAAGAAAGAACTATTAATATTATCAGAGTTTTTATCATATGGAAAGGGGTATTATATGAAGATTGGCATCCATTCCTTTGTCCTTCTGTCTCAAGTTTATTTTCCACTCTGGGTTTCTAGATGATTAATTACAGCTTGACCGATGTCATGGACAACCATAAAAACCAGCAGACAAGGGAAGAGCCGTTGTGATAATGGACAAAGCTAACTACATCGCGGAAGCAGAGCGTCAGCTCTCTGATGAGAGATTTTATAAGAAGATTGACTATGACCCTACTTCCGAGTTTAGGACCAAAATTATTACTGCGTTACAAACCATGCACAATGACGGTCACATAGATGAGGATACAATCAGATATTTAAAACCAGAGAACGCCAGGCCTGGTCGATTGTATCTTCTTCCCAAAATACACAAGGTTAACAACCCTGGTAGACCCATTGTATCCGCAAACAACCACCCGACTAAGAAAATCTTGGAATTCGTAGACTTTCATTTAAGATCTCATGTAGAAAATCTTCCTTCTCACATTCAAGGCACTACAGATTACCTTCGGAAACTCTCTTTGTCACTTTAGATGTCACCTCATTGTATACCGGCATATCTCATGATGACGGAATACAATCGTGTAAGGAAATATGGGACTCGCGCAACACTTTACAACCACCTACCGAATGTTTAGTCCAGCTGCTTACTCTGGTTGTGAAATGCAACAATTTAACCTTTAATGGTAAATATTACCTTCAGATAAACGGGACAGCGATGGGGACGAAACTAGTGGCACCGTCTCACGCCAATATTTTCATGGGCAAATTAGAGAAACAAATCATTTCAACATCTTTATCCAAACCTCTGTCTTGGTTCCGTTTCATCGATGATGTTGACATGAAATGGATTGAATCCTAACAAAAATTGGATGATTTTATCAGACATGCTAACAACGCCCACGATTCAATTAAATTTACATATGAAATTTCTGACTCTAAAATACCTTTCGTAGACACAACTACATCTATAAAGGACGGTGTCATATCAACAGACCTCTACTGTAAACCTACAGATAAACATCAGTACCTTTTTCCCCAAAAGCTGTCACCCCAAACACTGTACAAAAAGTATCCCGTACAGTCAAGCTCTCAGAGTAAAGCGGATTTGCTCCTCTGAGGAGGCTGTCACTAAACGGTTACAGCTAGGAACTTCGCGGATTTTTTACCAAACGAGGTTATAATGGGACATACCGGTATATAAGGGGTTTGCGCGTGCTAACAGTAACAGCCACAATGACCTATTACAGTACAAACAGAAGAGGAGCAGGAAAATAGTTCCGTTTGTTTTAACATACAATCCCGCCTGTACTAACCTTTCACGTTTGATCCGTGTCAATTGGCAAATTATTGCCAAGCACCCAAAATCATCCAAGATCTTTCCCAAACCTCCTGTCTTAGCTTTTCGGAGACCAGCAAGTCTGAAAGACTCATTTGTGAAAGCTGACGTCTCCTCTAATAAAAGCTGTTCAACTGCAGGATGGTGCAAGTCGTGTGGTAACAGACGATGTCTGACTTGCCAACGAATACTGAATACTCAAATATTAACTTGCCATTCCACTGGGTCTGTTTACACTATATTTTGCAATGTAACTTGCAAAACCCAGAATATGTTATATACCTTCTTCAGTGTCGATATGGCATGCAGTATGTTGGCGAGACAGAACAGCCATTCAACAAACGCATGGATGGTCATCGAAGTGACTACACCTGCAAGCTCGACCTCCCCGTAAGTCGTCATTTGAGATCACTTGGGCACAATCATAGACCACAACGAGGGTTGGTCAAGGGCCGACAGACTTGCTCGTCAAAGGTTTTGAATAAGAAAGCTAAGGACAGTTTCCCCAGAGGGCATAAATGAAAAAAACTTAGAATGAGTCACTCAATTTCCCTACCATCACTTGTTAAATTTCCAGTAACTCAGGCTTCCGTACTGGACTCTTACAGTTTTAAGGAAATTTTTGAATTTTACCAGTTTAAATTACAGGGTTCTATTCATTTGGGAGGGATGTACAAGTACGCAGTCACGTTCAATTATTTAACCTTAGTCAAAATTTATTATTATTATTTTAATCATTATCAAACTGCTATTTATTTGGGATGTTTAAATACGCAGCCTCTGTTTTAATTACTCTACCGTTGTCAAATTTGAAATATTATACCAGCTTAGATCGGTCAGTGCTGTTTATTGGGAATGTATTTCCACGCAATCGTTGTTGTAACATCTTAACTATCGTCACCTTTGAAATTTTAGAGTTGTACCAGTTCATATCGCACATTACTATTTTTATTTGAAGCATTAATTTGCAGTCTCTGTTGTAAATAGCTATATAACCTACGTCATTTTTGAAATTTCTCTGTGTTCGGTTTTATTGTATAAATTTCAAGATTTAATCAGAATAGATTGATATGATTCATTTTACATCATAATCATACTGATGAAGGTTATCTGTTATCTGAAATATTTAACATTTGTTCATTTTATTATTTTTTTTTTTTTGGTGATGTTGTACCCTTTTAGACTTAGTTATATTTAAAGTATGGGTTTCATCTATTCCATTATACTGCTTGACCAAATCTTCCGAAATTAACACAGGTCTATAGATGTATAGTTAGCTTTTGATATGGTTTTGACATTTGTCTTTCCAGAGATCTGCTTTATGAAGTTGCCTCAAAAGTGGCATTTCTTTGAATTCTGAATAATAATTACAGTACCACTTCATAACCCAATCCTTAGAAATTTGGTCACAATTTCATGGATCATCGAATACAGGTCAAAGTCCATTTTAATGGTTTTGACATTGACCGTTCAAGTGTTATGCCCCTTAGTTACCTTATACATTTAATTTCTCATCACTTGGCGTTGTTATTTTTTTTTTAATCTCTGAAATAGCTTGGCCTTTAACCAAACTTGGCCACAATCTTCACTGGGGTATCTAGTTGAGTGTCTGCCAACCAACATGGTCGACATGGCTTAGAATAGAACACAGGAGTAAAATGTAAATTTGTAATATCTTGAAAAAAAAACCTCTTATATGAATAAGAGAAAATCTGACGGGGCTGAAATGTTCAGAAACTGTTGTATGACTTCTTCTTTGAGTTATTGTCCTAAAATGACAAATTTTACCTTTTTTTCATTTTTGCCTATTATCTTGAAAACTATAATAGATGGAGAGAAACTTTAGATAGCAAATATGACCAGCAAGATCTACAAATAAGTCAACATGACTGAAGTGGTCTTGACGACTACTTATTTGAGTAATTGCGATGATTTTTACTATTTTTTTGTGTGTTTTTGCGTTATGTCGTAAAATCTACAATAGCCTCTATAGATAGACACTTTAAAAAGCAAAAATGATCAGCAAGACAGTTCTATAGATAGGAAATTTTAAAAAGCAAACATAATCAGCAAGACAAGATCCACAACTAAATCGTATGGCCTAGTCGACTCCTTATATGAGTTATGGCTCTTTCATCATGATTTTTACCAATTTTTAGTGTTTTTATGACCCACCTAGGGGCATTATGTTTTTCGGTCTGTGCGTCCGTTCGTTCGTTCGTCCGTCTGTACCGCTTCAGGTTACAGTTTTTGGTCTTGGTAGTTTTTAACGAAGTTGAAGTCCAATCAACTTGAAACTTAGTACACATGTTCCCTATGATATGAACTTTCTAATCTTAATGCCAAATTAGAGTTTTGACCCCAATTTCACGGTCAACTGTACATAGAAAATGATCGTTCCCGCTTCAGGTTAAAGTTTTTGGTCTTGGTAGTTTTTAATGAAGTTGAAGTCCAATCAACTTGAAACTTAGGACACATGTTCCCTATGATATGATCTTTCTAATTTTAATGCCAAATTAGAGTTTTGACCCCAATTTCACGGTTCACTGAACATAGAAAATGATAGTGCGAGTGGGGCATCCGTGTACTATGGACACATTCGCGTTGCCTATTATCTTGAAAACTAATAGATAGATAGACACTTTAGTCAGCAAAATGATCAGCAAGACGAGATCTACAAATAAGTCAAATTTTGCTAAAATCGTTATTAGACTCTTTATAGAAGTGAGATTGAAGATGTTTTTTACAGTTTTTGTGTTTTGAGGTGAAAACAAAGAATATAGAGAAACTATAAAAATAGAAAACTATCAACAAAATAGAGATCTGTGTCATGATTCTATTCTAGCCCACAATGTTGAAGAATGTCCATTGTTCGAGATGCACATAGACCTTAGGTGAGCAACACGGTCTCTTTGGAGCAACAAGAGACATATGATACAATTGTATTATAATTTTCTCTTGAGCCTCTTATTCTTATTTCCAGATGATAATGTAAGTACTGTTTAATAAAAACTTCAAAATGACCCTTGTAAACTGATGGATGTCATCCATTTTCTTCAATTTCTGCAGGGGGATGGAACATGACATTCAATGTTTTTGTTGTATTGCACCTCAGATGTAACCTTCACAACCCTCGTTTAACCATTATCACCCTCATTTACTATGCATGTAACCATTATAACCCTCATTTTCCATATATTTAACCATTATTCCCCGGGTCATTTGCATGATTCCTGTTTAGCTCAACAGGCCTAAAAGTCCATATGGGCTTTTGTCATAACTTGGCGTCCGTCGTTGTAAACTCTTTAAAAAATCTTCTCTGAAACTACTAGGGCAAATGTTACCAGAATTTATCTGAATGTTCCTTTATGTATCTTTGTTTTATAATTGTATCATAATGGATTTGATCCATCAGCAAACATGGCCACTGTTGCTTAGAGTAGAACACGGGGTAAAATGCAGTTTTTTTGGCCTAGATCTATAAAACTAAAGTAGTGGAAAAATCTGACTGATGGTAAAAATGATCAGCAGGTCAGATCTATCTCGTGTCCTATGTAATTTTCAGACTGAAAAATAAGACAATCTTATTTGGAGTAATTGAGCCTTAAATGTCAATTGTTTGGAAATTTTGATTTTTTTGTTTAATATATTGAATACTATATATATATATATATATGATACATAGAGAGAAGCATTGAAAATAAATAAAAACAATAAGATCTACAAATAAGTAAAAACATGAACGAAATCATCAATTGACCCCTAATAACAGTTATTGCCCTTGAAGAAGATTTTAATCTTGTTGCAGATACGATTTATACAGAGAGAAACTAAGCAGCAATATTGTTCAGCAAAATAAGATCTACACTGATGTAAATCAACATGGCCGAAATAGACAATTGATTCCAAATAGGACTAATTGTTCTTTAAACCATAAAAACATGTAGCCTCTAGTTTCTATAATTTTTATATAGAAATAATGTTGTGTCCAGATGCGTCCGTCTGTAGCCCGGTTTCTTTATTTTCTATGTTATAGAAATAACGTTGCGTGCAGCTGTGTCCGCCTGTAGCCACCAGTTTCTATAATTCTTATATTGAAATAACTTTATTTCCAGCTGTGTCATCCTGTAACCCATGCCCTGTATCTTAATTATGTTTTATATAGAAATAACGATCGATGTGTCTACTTGTATCCCATATGTTTCTCTAATTTCTATAGAGAAATAATGTTGTGTCCACTTGTGTCCGCCTGTAGCCCCTGTTTCTTTAATTTTTATACAGAAATTGCACTGTGTCCACCTGTGTCCGCCTGTAGCCACCATTTTCTATAAATTTGTATATAGAAATAACCTTGTGTCCATTTGTGTCCGCCTGGAGCCCCTGTTTCTTTATCTTTCAAGTTATATTGAAATTGCAGTGTCTCATAAGGCTTGGTTCCGCCTGTATCCACCAGTTTCTATAATATTATATAGAAGACCAAAGGACAATGATGTTAAACGACTCAAGTTGTTCTTCATATAATACATATTTTTTGTATATGTCTGAGGGTCTGGATGGGGTTTACAGATGAGAGAATAATGACCAAAAAAAATAATGAATAGAGAAAAATCAGCAAAAAATATAAAGAACAGAGAATAATGGGGTCCAAAAGTATAAGAATCAGGGAATATTGACTTACTGTTGAAAACTGTGATATCCTCTTAAAATATGGTATCTATTACACGGTACTTACTTACCAAATCAATGGGACGAAAATTGCATGGACGAGTTTGCCCATGTTATTTTTCGACAAGTAAGCGGAGTTTACCGAAGCATTCCGATGGGACTCCCCATTCCGATCTTTCTTATCATTACACAAGACGCCATTGATTTACAAGAACAATCTTGTCACTAAAACGAAACAAAGAAATACTAAAATACATCCTACATCACCATGGCCCATAGAGACGAGCCAGGGTAATATATTTTTAATCTTGCTGTGCCGATACTGTTATTAGGAAATGGAAAATTAGCAGAGCAGATATTCACCAAATTTTTGGAATTCCCTGAAAACATTTCCCTCCCCAAAACTATGGAATCCGGGTCCGTTCGCCCTGATTCGCGTTCGCCCTAGTACCTGTTCGCCCTGGGTCCGTTCGCCCTAATTCCTGTTCGCACTGAGTCCGTTCGCCCTGATTTCTATTTTGTTTTGTTGTCTTGTATAATATGAATTATTTGAATTAAATATGTTAAAGTTTGTTGAAAATTCCGCCAATAATTTATGTTGTATTGCTGCTACCAGATAATTATTTTTCTTTTGATTTGCATTGAATATTCTTGTCAGAATATTCATCATGTTGAATGTGGACAGTATTTTGAAGAAGAAGATAAAGAAGATGTGTTCAGGAACTGGAGACCAAGTTATCTGTATGAATTTATCTTTTTTGAAACCTTGTAACAATTTCAAAACAATCCAAACAGGTATAACAAGATCCAACTCACTTAACACCTTGAGATCAAAGAAGCCAAGCGGCGAAAACAATTTCCCTTTAATGTCTTACAATTCTTACGTCATTGTTTTAACTCAATCCAAACTGACTTGTTTATTTAAAAAAAACCAATTTCATTATTAATCCATCAAAAACAATAACTACTGTAACAACAGTCGGTGAGATCAAAGACATCGTAACCAGATCTAATCAGCATTCTAAATTACAAAACTTTGAATTTTCGGAATACTAAGGCTTTTCCACCTCAGAAATACATTAATATATTACCTTCGCTGTATTTGGCAAAACTTTTAGGAATTTTGGATCCTCAATGCCTTTTAACTTCGTACTTTATTTGGCCTTAACTTTTTTGATTCGAGCGTCACTGATGAGGCTTTTGTAGACTAAACGTGTGTCTGGCGTTTACAATCAACAGTCATTCAAAGTAATTCTGAATAAAAACAAATGTAACAATGAAGCAAATTAGCCTGATTAATGCTCCAAAACAAACAAAAATTTTTTTTTTAATTTCATTGTTTATTCATGAATTCGGAGATATACATTTTTAATATTTACCATTTAAATACCTGAATAAGATTACAAAACTTTAAATTAAACCATTAATATTATTTTTTTATAACAATTAGGGCGAACGGACCCAGGGCGAACGGACTCTATGGGCCAATGGACTCAGGGCGAACGGACCCAGGGCGAACATGTAATTAGGGCGAACGGACCCGATACCAAAACTATGCATACATGTATGAATGTAAATTAACATAACAGCACACATATAGTCCAACTTAGTATATGTCAATTATTATTTGATAAGAATAGTATTGTTCATATCAAATCTATTTATAAGGATATTCTCTGAATATTAGATAAAAACGACGAAACGCGAAATACAACAAATGTAATACGAGATGAAATGTTTATGAATGCATGTTGTTTCGTAACCTGGTCGTTTCGTACCTGGTCGATTCGTTACTATGTTGTTTTGTAACTCAGACGTTTCGTACCTGGTGTAATTATATATGGTTATAAAGTGTTAGTTTAAATAAATTAGCTTAAATGAAACAGTTAAAATTATTATTTAAGAATGATCAAATTGTTCATCTAATAATAACAATATTGTAATATTTTTAATCTAAAACTTTCTTAAATCTTTTTAATTATTGGCTAATTGGCTAATTGGTAATTACGCTCGGTGACAGCTTTAATGGTTTTATGACAACTAGAGACAGGTAACAAAAAGTAATTACAGTAGGTGTAAAGTGATTAAGTAGATGAATGGCACACGACCTAAAAAAATAATAATTTTCTCCTTTTTATGCCCCATTTATGGGCATTATTTTTTCTGGTCTGTGCGTCCGTCTGTTCGTTCGTCCCGCTTCAGGTTAAAGTTTTTGGTTGGTCGAGGTAGTTTTTGATGAAGTTGAAGTCCAATCAACTTGAAACTTAGAATACATGTTCCCTATGATATGATCTTTCTAATTTTAATGCCAAATTAGAGATTTTCCCCCATTTTCACGGTCCACTGAACACGGCGGCGTTAGAGTTTTTTTTTTTTAGAACACTTTATCTTACTCTATTCTGTTCTAGTCACATGTGTGCAAAACTGTACTTGTAAAGTGTAAAATTATGAGCAATCAATTATTCAATAAATAAATATAGATATATATATATATACATCAATAAGTCTTTATTATTATTTTTTACGTAACCTACGACTCATTTGTTATATATTGATATAAGGTTACAAAATGTCTCAGGTACGAAACGACCTATAGCTAGCAGGTTACGAAACGGCCTGCACCCATCAGTGTGTGAAACCTTTTTTTTGGAACTCGCCAAATTGGCGAGCAGCTTTTCATTTCAACTCGCCAAATTGAAATCCCACTAGCCAGCTTAGCGAGTTCCCAAAATTTTGAACTCGCCATCTTATTTGTACGTTATTGTATGTAATAAACATTTTTAGAACTAGCTTTATTCTAGGTTTACTTCTATATTTGGTTGAAGCTTCAGAGAAGTATCTCTGATTTCCCTTTCTCTTTGACAGTGTTTACGTATTAATTTTGTTCAGTGGCTTCTCATTCAGGAGTACTTGGTCAATAGAAAGGGTTAGTGGTATTTATATAATACCCTAAATAGGGTATACATTTATAAGTATAATATATAATAATGTAAATAGGGTAAACAGATTAACTGAAGAATTTAATTTAATTTGTGATTTAATAAATCACATTGAAAATGACATCATTTAAGCAACAATTTATGGGTTTTAACTTTTCTTGATAACTGTTTATATATTAACCTTGGTTCCAAAGAAAATGTTGGTTGAAGAGGACTATATAAATCAAGGACTTGTAAATTTTCTTTATCTTGAGAAGTTGTTTTAAAATGTTTATCATTCAAAAGTTGCTACTGTTGACCATAATTAATGCATTTTCAATATTTTTGCCATTAGAAAATTTCAATAACAAATATTGTTCTGCAATGTACACTGTTAAGATTATTTTGGTGACCTTTTCCTTCCTTTCATGTTATTTAAAAGCTGAATTAATAAGCATCTTATTTTTCCATGCTTTTCTATTTAATATCCATTATTAGAATTAAGTTTTTATTTACAGTTTATAGAAATTTACTCTTGATTCAATCTTCAAACGTGTATTAAAATTACATTGCCAAAAGGAAAGTGAAAGTAATTCTATCTATCTATAAAACACGTTTTGATTGGTTTAAGTTTTTCATACAACTGTCATCTAGCCAATCAGAACACATGTAACATAATATTTATCATCTGGGTTCCTGTTTCAACAGATGTCATGGATAACAGTATTGATTTTTGCGGAAAAAATGTTTTGTTAACGATCTTTTGGCTGGCTTGATTCAAAGTCGCCACAGAAGGGTCACTCGCCACAAGGCGAGTTCTATTGAATCTGGACTCGCCAATATGATTCTTACTCGCATTTGGCGAGTTGGCGGCGGAGGTTTCACACACTGACCCATGTTTATTGTTGCATAACATTTAACAGAAACTAATAAATTACAATGTTTAAATGTTGATAAAGAATAAGAATATTGTTACTATTAGTAAATTTAGTGGTTTTGTAGTCATCATGTACATGTACATTGACATTGTATTTGTATTCTTTTTAGAATAACTTTTTTGATGACTTTCTTGGTAATCTGCTTATATAGTAGAATTCATGAAAATCCTGAAGACAACTTAGATATTTGCTGCTGCATCCTTATTTGGATAAAAAAACTCTTCAAACATAATAAGTCATGTAAGTGAAGGTTTTATAGTTGCCTGTCAGTCACCAGTCAGGGGAATTATTGAAATAAGTGATTTATAACTGTTCTCGCCTGCCCTAAATAGAAGGGCAGCCTGCCCTTGGTGCCCTTACCCCCGCCCTTCTGCCCTCAAAAGCAAAAATTTCTAAATTTCATGCCTATCGGTGGTTCCGGTGTTTCTGCTTAAAATTGTTACCTGATTGTGTAACACTCTAATTTTATTTAAGAAGGCATTAAATTAAATTAAATTATGAAACAATTTTAAAGGCATACATAGTTTTGATTAAATTGGTAAACAAATGTTTTGTTTCATTACCATGAGTATGAAATTTAAAGAAATTTGTACTTTGAACATAAACAAGATTGCACCTCTTCTGTTTTACTTCTTGTATTTATAATCCTCTATATATAGGAACACTTAACAAATGCTTTTATTTTTTACAATTATGGAGAAAAAAAGTAACTGTTAATACCTTCTGCAATGTATGCAATGTATTATTGCAGCAATATAATATTATCATCTCCTGTTTCACCTGTTATATTTATAAAACTCCTTACTTAGGAGCACTTTGGTGGGCACTTAAAAAAATATTTTTTTGTAACAATTTAAATGAGATTAAATATAACTCCCAATTACATATACTCTATGTTTGAACAAGTAATTCAAATGTAGATAATTTAATTGCATCAAAAATTCAGTTTTGCATATATACCTCCATCTTTCAAAACTACGGGGTACCTGTTTATTTGTGCAGACTGGTAATTCAGTTATAAAACATTGAAATTTCTGATGATCATTTTCCTTACCAAATGTATAAGTTTGTTAAGATTAAAATCAAAATAATATGCGCTTCATGGTATGATAATTTGATAAAAAGATTCTTACTGGAACCAACATCAAGAACACAATAATTTATAAATAATAATAAATAAATCACTCATTTAAGTACTAAAAAGTAGAAAATTAGAAATCCTGTGATTTTGTAGGTTTTACAAAATTTTAAACATATAGGTTTAGATAATATCTAATTATTTAATAGTAAAATTGAAAAAAATGAACCTTTTGCTTCTTTTAAGTAGCAACGTATGCCTTTGATGCAATAATTCAGCTGTAAATTCTATATTTGTTGAAAAATGCTTTAAGGAAGGCTTTATATAATGAACTAATTTGTTCTTAACAGATTTTTCCCAGCAGTGGGAGTATTTTTCCTGTAAAATTCAAGGTTTCATTTAACAGATTATGTAATAAAATTTTACTGTTCGCAATCAAAATTTCAATGTTCGGGTGTGTTGAAATTAGTGGGGATATAAAAATAATAATACTAAAAGAAGTGAATTTTTGGAAGTAAATAGAGGTATGATACTTACATGAAAACAAGTGATTTTCATTTCATTATCCCAGATTCAGTACAAGGTCATGACCTGACATGACTGGTCATCCTATAAACACAGATGTTGGTTCTGATAATTTTAGCAACATAATTAGTCCCTGGATCATTAGTATAATATATTTAAAGCTACAATAAAATTAAATCACTTAGTTTAGTGATTTATTTGTACTACATTGTACTTAAATAGGTGATTATTAAAGAAAGACAACTCTTACTTCCAACATTTCTTGACAAAATGTTACTTGAATCAGTGATTTAAGATTACTCATTTAAGTTATTCCCCTGACTGGTCACCATGGTAACTGAATATACATTTTAAAATATTTAGCATGTGATCTGTTACCGAAATGATGTTTGAAACATTAACAAAACCAAATAATATCTGGTGTTTTATGTACACTAGCTATAATTGAAACATATGTAAAAATGAGAAAATCTATTTTTCAGAAAATTTTTTGTTGGAAACCTCAGTTGGAACACAAACAATGGTAAGATATAAAGTAAATGGATCTTGAATGAAAGAGTGTGTATGTGTATCATATAGTTTACATGTATATAGAACTTTGCAGTAGAAGTAAAAAAAAGTTGTATATTGTTTTAAATTTAAATCATAAATGAATGATTTAAAACAAACATTTCTGCATCTGATGAGAAAATAGCTTAAGGTTTGCTAGCATCATTCCTAGGTCTTGCTCTTGCACAATACTGTGCTATAGTGCAATACTATGCAATTGAAAATTTCCTTCTATTGCATTAGCTACGAGATATATGAAAAAATAAAATATGATTTTTTGTTTTGTTTAATATAATCATTAATGAAAGTGAAATAGTGAAATAATAATTCGCTTCTAGCAGTCAATTTGGTTCAATTTTGTCAAAATAAGTTAAGAAACATCGCTCATGAATTATTCACTTGCAAGGGGATAATTCAACATCATTGAATCTGTATTCATGTGACCTTTAATTTAACCCCTTTGCTGGAGATGGGTTACGCATGTCAACATTGAAAGTGAAACAAGGATGAACCATTTTGTTGACTGATTCGATCCACAAAAAATCATTCTTATACAGGTAAAAATGATGATAAACATACTTTTTATCCTACAATATGAATTTAAACAGACCTAGAAAAATCCAATTGTACGTGGTCGCTATCTATTTATATTTATGTTTCAGGGCTCACACTACTTCAAAATCATAGGAGAAGTGACTTCTCTTTGAAACTGATAGGGAGAAGTGGTGAGATTTGAAAGAGAAGTGCTCCATCATGCGCTGCCTACAATGTTTTGATTTTACTATAGTATAAAGGGTCATATGTAAATAATGTTCTTTTATATTGTTCAATTCATATCTGAGTATACAATTAAATTAACAGTTCAAATTCAAAGTTGTTTAAGTTTAGGTTCTTGTGAGAAACTACCAACTAAATATCTAGCACTAAAAGAATTTTTTTATGTCAAAAGGTAAAGAAATTATAATATATGAATTACAATTCAATTAAAAACTATCTTGTTTATCATGTTATGAAATTCAGTGTTTCTCATCAAAAGATATACAAAGTTAAGCTGGGCCATAATATATTGATATTAGTAGTTAAGCAACTTTAATCAATATTTTGAAACAATCCATATAAATTATATGGAATTATATACATTAATCAATTAGATCTAACCAAAAGTCTGTTAATGCGTGTGGAATGCGTAATTTTCCTTTTGGGATCAATATTCTTCTGTCAGCTTTTCCATTTATGCGTCCGTAGTTATTATTGTAAAATACGGATTTCGGTCATAGCTGGTCCGGTTCCGATCCGTAATTAGTAAACGATTAATGGCGGACGAAGAAAATTTAAAAATAAACGATGTTTGACAAGCTATTTGGAAAGGAATATGACGTTTTAATGCAATAAATGGATTAAACATTAACTAGAGGCAACTTTTATCACTTTTAAATGAAGTAACAAACTTATTTTGCCGCCGAAAGTTAGATTGATGTACGCTCTCTGAGTAACAAGTACCGGAAGTGCATGCAGTGATAAAAAGTTGTCTTTTTATTAAATAACCTGCTACACACTGTAAAGTCAATGCTTAAACCTCTTTTCTTAAGAAAAAAAATCGTTTATGTCTGAATTTCTTTAATAATCAATAAAAAATTGATGTTTTATCAACTTGGTAAAAATTGAAAATGTCCGATGACGAAAGCGACTGAAAGCGAGTATCGTAAACAACAGGGCGACTTGTTTTCGCTTTTGAGGGTCGGGCAAAGCGAAGTGACGGACGGAAAGCGACTTCTTCGCCCTAGTCGCCTGGTAGCGTGAGCCCTGTGTTTATATCAGGTTATATGACAGTTGGCAGTCTTCAGAGGTCATCTCAGTGGTTAATTAGATGACATCTAGACAAAATTACACACAAAATGTTATACATATTATTGAGTCCATGCATTGTTAGTTGTTTATTTTAGACTTTTTATACGACCGCAAAAAAATTTGTATCACGTCGTCGTTGTTGTCGTAGACATTTGGTTCCGGACAATAACTAGTATTAGTAAATAGAAATATATGAAATTTAAACACAAGGTTTATAACCACAAAAGGAAGGTTGGGATTGATTTTGGGGGTTATGGTCCCAACAGTTTGGGAATAAGGAGCCAAAAAGGGCCCAAATAAGTATTTTTCTAGTTACATGACAATAACTTGTGGAATGGTGTATGGATCTCTCTGAAATTATACCACAAGTTTCCATACCACAAAGGGATGGTTAGGATTGGCTTTGGGGTTATGGCTCAAACTGTGTAGGAAAAAATGGGTTATTATGGTTGCAAAATCCATTGGAAATTTGAATTGAAGATTATGACCATATCTTGAGGGAAAGAATTTTTTTTGGAAAGGGGAGGGGTTATTGTCTGAAACCAAATGTGTCTTCTGACGACGCAGACGCCGACAACGACATCATACCAATATACGACGCAAAAAAAATTTTTGCGGTCGTATAACAACATACTCTGCTTATGACAGCATCTTGAGCTAGTATGAACTATTTTTATTTTTCAAAGTCGAGGGGACATTTTTATGTGTTCTGCATGTAGGTCTTTTTGTGACCATGTCGGGTGATGATACACATGTACATGGATACATTACAAAATTACATGTATGTGTGTATTATCTTTCATGTAAAAACAAAATATTGATATGGGGTATGTGTCTAGAAAAAAAAAGATTTATGCCCCCACCCTAGCAGAGGGCATACTAGCGGAGGGGGCATTAAGTTTTACCCTTGTTTGTCTGTATGTACGTCCATACGTCTCAAAATTGGTTTCCATTCTCTAACTTGAGTTTGCCTCAACCAAATGCAATGAAACTTATACACAATGCTTATTACCACAAAACACAGATCAAGGTTGAATTTTGGTGGCGTCACTCTAACCGTTCTAGAGTTATGCCCCTTTATAAATGGAAATATTGCAAAATTTCTAGTTTCCGTTCTCTAACTTAAGTTTGCCTCTACCAAATGTTATGAAAGTTATACACAATGCTTATTACCACTAAATACCGATCAAGTTTGAATTTTTGTAGCGTCACTCTAACCGTTTTAGAGTTATGCCCTTTATAAATGAAAAAAATTACAAAATTTTTAGTTTCCGTTCTCTAAAGTTTGCCTCAACCAAATGTTATGAAACTTATACACAATGCTTATTACCACAAAATACAGATCAAGTTTGAATTTTGGTGGCGTCACTTTAACCGTTCTAGAGAATGCCCCTTTATAAATGGAAAAATTGCAAAATGTTTAGTTTCCGTTCTGTAACTTAAGTTTGCCCCAACCAAACATTATGAAACCTATGCACAATACTTATTACCACAAAACTCAGATCAAGTACAAATTTTGATAGTGTCACTTTTATCGTTCTTGAGTTATGTCTTTTTATAATGTTGTATGCAAGCAGGGGGCATCATCTGTGTCCATGAGGACACATTCTCTATTTATTTTTATATTATCTAGATGTGCTGTGGGATTACTTCAGTAAATATGGAAAACTCACTGATGCTGTTGTCATCATGGATAGACAGACAGGAAGATCAAGGGGGTTTGGTTTTGTCACTTTCCAAGATCCAGCATGTGTAGATGAAGTACTATATGAAGGTCAACATACAATTGATGGCAGAGTGGTAAATGTCTAAACATAACTAAATATTGAAATGCTTGGCTTTATCACATACCCCTTTGCTTAGGTCATGGATGAAAATTCAGTTTGGCAAGTTTAAATTAGTATTGGGGAACAGACTTGATAGAAAGTTTTTGAATACGAGGTTGCCTAAAAATCCCTAAACATAATTTTGGGGAACAATCAATGACTTGCTAGTTTAAAATAGGAAATTATAGATCCATGGGTACAGTCTTCATCTTTAAGTCAAAATAAGTAAACTGATAGAATGTTCTTGTTAACTGTAAATAATTGACATTTGGTTAACACATAATAAAATATACATCTTTAGATCAGTGATTAGGAAGAAGATTTTGCAAATGTTAAAAAAAATTTTAAGTAAAAAAAATGGGTTCTTCAATTTCAATTGGTCTGTGAGATTTCCTCTTTTTCATTTTTCTTATGGAATTTTCTAAGGACAATGTACCCCTCTCTTCCCAATCACTGATAAGTGGAATATAAAGATTATAATGTGTAAGAAGTAGTAATAATTCTAATAAAAAACAGCCAATTATAAGATCAGATAAATATGGTGACTTATACACCAGTAAGAAAGAAAATATTTAACACAAATTTCATGTTAACCTTGTACCTATGAAAATAATCTGAGTCTTCTTTGCAGCTTAAAATTGTGACAGGACTGATCATAAGAAATAAAAATACAATGTAGATCAAATTAATTACTATTATTTAGGTGCCTCCCTAAAGGATTATATGCCTGTCCCAGAGGAAGGAGAAAGAACAAGGCAATATCAACATACGTGTTTAAGCTTAACAGCAACGAAGGGTAAAGGTCGTGTTAATTTAAGATGCGTGGACTTGATCTTGAATAAACGGCTGTTTACACTTCAAATTTAAAGTCCTTTTTACTAGGTTCAGGTAGAAAGTTAAAATTGACCTCTAAGGTCATGAACTCTTTTTAAGAAGCTGATTATGTACAGGTTAGAATTAATAATCATTGAGGCTGTGCATTTTACTTTGCAGTAAGGTTTGTATAGGATTTAGCATCATAAACATAATTACTTGTTTATCTGACACCCATTTATTGAAAATTGAAGGATTCATAAATGTATTTTACAGTGAAATCTGTCGTTATGAATTTTTATATGGAAAATTTGGAATATGAACGGAAGACATGTTAAATTAACATTTTTCTAGAGTACAGCAAATAGTGGCAAAAACCCATCTTTCTCAAATCATTTTATAAACGACATTTCCCTAAGAAATTTGTATTCATCCGTGTCCAGAATTGTAACAAACATCAGAATTTGTTTTATGGTTCCAAAGCATTGGTTTTACTTTTATCATGAAAAGTTTTGTTTTAGTCTGTTGTCTAGCTTTGTTTTTAAGTCAACAGCATATTAGAATATCATAACCAGCTCACTTTAAAAGTTAATTCAATATTTCCTAACAAAATGATTTCTTTTTTGACACTAAATGTCATTGAAAGATTTCACTTTTGCTTCCAAGCAGTCAACCTATTCTGATTAAATTAGAAAGGTTTCAGTGTTTTTTCTTATCTGTCAGACAATCAAGTGAATTTTATGAAGCTGTGTAGGCGCACATCCAAACAAACTAGCATTTGTCATCGACCCAAGTTAGAATTATTCGACTCAAGTCTGGAAACATTGCCCGTTTTAATAATATTGAATTTAAATTTGTCTTTTTCTTCAATCTTGTAGGTGAATGCCAGACCCTGTAACAACAATAACAGATAGGCAGGATTTGAAGAGGAACAGCCAAATGTTAACACTTACTGTTAACAGAAAACATCATGTCATAATATATTTTGTCAAAAATCATGTCTTTTCAATATTCTTTGTGTGACAACTATTTTTTTTATCATAATTTATAACATTTTAGACTGGAATTTTTAGTATCTGAATGCTTTGTTATTTATACTGTAGTAAGAAAAAAGTGTCTGTATGAGATCCAATTTCATGAATTCAGGAACATTATTAACAATATTTGTTAAAATAAATCAGAAAAACAAGATCATTATTAAATATGCTTATTATTGTTCAAAGATTTTTTTACCATTTCCAATCCTTAGATTGGTTCTATTGTTTGGACCTATCACATGCATCAGTGAGTGAGTTAAACCAAATATCCAATATCATTTAAATTAGAAAATTTAACAAATTGCAACTAGATTTGGGAAGGGACTGTTATTATTGAAAACAAATATTTGTAAGTATTTACAAAACAATAAAGTTATATTATTACAAAACAATAAAGTTATATTATTACAAAACAATAAAGTTATATAATTATAAAACAATAAAGATATATAATTACAAAACAATAAAGTTTTATTTTTATGAAGTTGTTTTCGGCAGTATTGGGTAGATGCCCAATGAACCGGAAAATTTCTGTCATTTTTATATATATTTTTTCCACTGGGGTACAGAATGGAAGCTCACTCACTCCCTTAAGATTATTTTATTTTAAAGAAAGCATTTATATATATACATAATCTCTTTGCATCATTGTCTTAAAAAGTAAAATTTTAAATCTTATAACTGTTATTGTTTGTTTGCGACAGCTTTAATTTTTGTCTCGCTTGACAAAGTCAAAACATTGAGACTAAGGCCTGCTGTTTCCCTAGGTGTCAACAGTGTATTAGTTTGTGATTAGGTCAAGTTTATGGAAAACCACTAGTGGTTAGTCATTGATATTTGGTATGCAGCTGTATTAGCATTGGCACATCTAATTTCCGTAGGGATTATCTGCCCCCCTCAGTCATGGTCTATTGACTTTGAAACTTTTGCTTAGTTTACATGTATAAGTTTGTAAAAAGGTTGGTTTAAGGGGAACAATTAGTGGTAGGTCAATGATATTATGTATGTAGATGTATTAGCATTGGTATTTCTTATTTCCATGGAGATTGTTTGGTTCCCTCTTCAGTCATGGTTCATTGACTTTGAATGTTTTGCATTATTTACATGTTAAAGTTTGTGATTAGATCAGTTTAAGATGAACGACTAATATTAAGTCAATGCTATTTGGTATGCAGTTGTCTTGGCATTTGCAAGCTTCATTTCCATGGAGATCACATGGCCCCATCCCCTCATCATGGTTCATTGACTTGGAAACTTTTGCATAGTTTACAAGTTAAAGTTGGTGTTTATGTTAGTTTAATGGGAACTACTTATAAGTCAATGGTATTTGGTATGCAGTTTTATAAGCATTGGCATTATACATTTCCATGGAGGTTATTTGGCCCTGCACTTTCAGTTATAGTTCATTGACTTGGAATGATTTGCATAGTTTACATGTTTAAATATTGCCATTTTAATTTCAACATTTGCATTATACTATCAAAATTACAAAATGAGAGACATAACTCTGTGTCAACAGTTTATGCAAAAAAAGAATTGCAAGGAAGCAGTATTCTTATATCCCTAGCCAGCAAAGCTAGTAGAGTGATAGTGGTCTTTTAAATGTTTGTCTATCTGTATTTCGTATCTATAACTTCTAAGGGGACGACCATTTGATATTCTGGGGGCCAGGAGGATTTGTTTTGGATCGGTTATTTATTTTTGTGGACTAAAAGGACAGATTATTTATTTTCTGCACTGTTGAAGCATGATTTTTCATTTTCATTAAAACAAGGGACTGATTATTTATTTTCACAATTATATTTATAATATTCGAAAACACACAATTTTTAAATTCATTTTTATGCCCCCGCCGAAGCGGAGGGAGCATTAAGTTTTACCCTTGTCCGTCGGTACGTTCCAAAATTGGTTTCCGTTCTCAAACTTAAGTTTGCCTCAACCAAATGTTATCAGACTTGTACACAATGTTTATTACCACAAAACACAGATCAAGTTTGAATTTTGGTGGCGTCACTTCAACCGTTCTAGAGTTATGCCCCTTTATAAATGGAAAAAGCACACCAACTGAAACTCCTTCAGTATCTCCAATAAAAGACATATAGAGGTGATGTACATTTATATTGTGTAATTTCATGGATAACTGCAATATCCAAAAATATTAAATGAATTAGACCTTTAATATTTTTAATCTTATTTATTTTAATGTTTCAATTTTTAGGGTATTCATTGAAATAAGAATAAATAAACTCTGTTGGTTTTTATGCCCCCGCCGTAGCAAAGGAAGCATTAAGTTTTACTCTTGTCCGTACGTGCGTACGTCCCAAAGTTGGTTTCCATTCTCTGACTTAAGTTTGCCTCATCCAAATGTTATGAACTTATACACAATGCTTATTACCACAATACACAGATCAAGTTTGAATTTTGGGGGCGTCACTTTTACTGTTCTAGAGTTATGCCCCTTTACAAATGGAAAAATCTGTAAATTTTTCATTTTTTTTCCAAAAATATCAATGTCACTATTCAAGTAATTTCTAAAATTGGAGTTATCTTCCTGTGTCCATGCAGAGACATGTATACTAAATTGTGTATACTGTATTTATATGTCTCTGGTCCATGATTATAGTTAATCAACTACAATCAATGCTTTATACAATGCAATGTTTAATTTTGCCTTCCACTGATAAAACACAGATCAAGTTGAATTTGGATAGTGTCACTCTAACCATTATTGAGTTCTGCCCCTTTGTAAATTGAAAAATTGCAAAATTTTTAGTTTCCATTCTGGAACTTAAGTTTGCCCCAACCAAACATGAAACTTATACACAATACTCATTACCACAAAACTAAGCTCTAGTACAAATATTGTTTCCGTTCTCCAACTTTAGGTTGCCTCAACCAAATGTTATGAAACTTATACACAATGCTTATTACTACATAATACAGATTAAGTTCAAATTTCGGTGGCGTCACTTTTACCATTCTTGAGTTATGTCCCTTTATAAACAAAAATTGCAGAATTTTTCGTTTCTGTCCTCTAATTAGATATAGGAAGATGTGGTGTGAGTGCCAATGAGACAACTCTCCATCCAAATAACAATTTATAAAAGTAAACCATTATAGGTCAATGTACGGCCTTCAACACGGAGCCTTGGCTCACACCGAACAACAAGCTATAAAGGGCCCCAAAAGTACTAGTGTAAAACCATTCAAACGGTAAAACCAACGGTCTAGTATATATAAAAACGAGAAACGAGAAACACGTATAAATTACATAAACAAACAACAACTACTGTACATCAGATTCCTGACTTAGGACAGGTGCAAACATTTGCAGCGGGATCTAACTTTAGTTTGTCTCAACCAAATGTTATAAAAACTTATACACAACCGTTCAAGAGTTATGCGTGTTTACAAATAGAAAAATTGCTGAATTTTTCTTTTCTGTTCTCTAAAGTTAGCCTCAACCAAATGTTATGAGACTTACACACAATGCTTATTACCACAAAACTCAGATCAAGTGTAATTTTGGGTAGCGTCACTTTTACTGTTCTTCAGTTATGTCCCTTTATAACTATATGATATGCAAGCGGGGGCATCATCTGTGTACACAATCCACATTTATTTTATTATGCCCCCGCCGTAGTGGAGGGGGCATTAAGTTTTACCCTTGTCCGTCTGTATGTACGTCCGTACGTCCCAAAATTGGTTTCTGTTCTCTTAAGTTTGCCTTAACCAAATGTTATGAAACTTATACAAAATGCTTATTACCACCAAATACAGATCAAGTTTGAATTTTGTTCGGGTCACTCTAACCGTTCTAGTGTTATGCCCTTTATAAATGGAAAAATTACAAAATTTTTAGTTTCCGTTCTCTAACTTAAGATTGCTTCAACCAAATGTTATGAAACTCATACACAATGCTTATTACCACAAAACACAGATCAAGTTCGAATTTTGGTGGCGTCACATTTACCGTTCTAGAGTTATGCCCCTTTATAAATGGAACAAAAATTCAAAATTTTTAGTTTCCATCCTCTAACTTAAGATCACTTAAGTTGCCTCAACCAAATGTTATGAAACTTATACACAATGCTTTTTACCACAAAACGCAGATCAAGTTGAATTTTGGTAGCGTCACTTTAATCATTATCGAGTTATGCCTTTCCGTTCTGTAACTTAATTTTGCCCCAACCAAACATTATGAAACCTATACACAATACTTATTACCTTAAAACTCAGATCAAGTACAAATTTGGGTATTGTCACTTTTATCGTTCTTGAGTTATGTCCCTTTATAATGTTGTATTCAAGCGGGGGCATCATCTGTGTCCATGGGGACACATTCTCCATTTATTCTTAAATAAATAATATATGTATAGTCTAGTCATTATGTACCATTAAATCAGAATTAATCCTCCTCCTCTGGACATTCTGGAAGTGAATTTTCTGAATTCCCAACTGCATATATTCCATACGTACAAGGTATTAAAGCTGGGCTGTAACTAGCCTTTTTTAAAAGTAATGGCAAACATAATTGCCGAGAGGAGCGAGGTGAACAAAATTTCGGTGAAGGGTTTGGGTGCAGCCGAAGGCCCCAAGAAGTTATAGAAAAATGATGCAAAATCATGCAATCTGCGCGTTTCCCAGACCCTTTCTTAATCTGAAACACAAGTTCTGTTTTAATTATTTTTTCAACAATATTTTGGTCTCAAAGCAAAATATATAGATTCAGTGTAAGACTTATAGTTTTTAGGGACAACATCAAAAGACCAATATGTAGGATAAAGCAAAAAATTTAATTCACATAGTTAAGTATGTGGCTGCTGTTTTTTTTTTTTTAGGTGGTGTTTTGGCTTGCAGAAAATCTTTCAAACCGGTTAATTATTTGTTTCTTTTTCAAATTAAGTTAAGAGGGGCTGATTATCACTGATATAACTATGTCAAATAAGTTTTTATAACACATTTCAATTTCAACTTGATGTAGTTCCTAACTGGGATACAATTTAAAGAAGTTTGTAAGATCTTGTAAAATTAGATAAAAAGTCCTTAAATAAAATAAAACTCAAGTTTAAAACTATAAGAGAATAAAAGAAGGGCAATCAATGAACAAAAGACAAACCCGGGAACAGATAAAACACAAAACAACAAATAGACAAAAATATCACTGAAAACTAAAAATAAATGAGAAGCATGGATCCCGAAAAACGGGGGCTACGTCAGAGGGTGAACAGAACTTGCTTCTTGCAAGACACTCGCCGTGAAACCATTTTGATATGAAAACAAGCTTTTGTTTTTGAAATTTCCTACATGAGGCGTTTGCCTTAATGTAGTTTCAGCCCTGTAATAAAAGGGAGGTAAATGTTCCTGAGACAATATACCTCAAGTTAAATGAAACCCATTTTCAGACATTTCAAGTACATTAATATTTATACATTGTATTATTGAAAGATTTGGGAAGTCTTTCCCGAAAAAAAAAAATATGAAAAAGACGAGTTTTGGAAGAATCAGGTGCCATCTCATACTTAAGAATAGCATTTATTATAAAATGGCTTAAAAATCCTGCCGAGTTATTTATTTTCAATACATCGTAAGTCGGGTTATTTATTTGCAAACTACCCCAGAACAAACTTTTCATTTTTGTTATTATCAAGGCTGAGTTATTTATTTTCAAAATCCTCCTGCCCCCAGAATATCAAATGGTCGTCTCCTAAGGGCTATTCTATTAAAATAGATGTGGAGTGTAGAAAGGGGTTTTCAAACCCCCCACAACCGACATACTTTCTTGTAGTAATTTTGCATACATCAAATGGACAAACAACCAAAGTAAAAAGATTAATCCTTTACCCTCCCATATCTATTAACCGGTTAAATGGAATAGCCCTAAACCATTGACAGAATTTGCTTGAAACATGAGAAAATCGTTATTACCAAATAAATGTCTGCATCTCCTCTGTCGACCTGTTTATAAAGGGAGATGCTTCGTTGATAATAAACCAATAAGAAAGCAAGCACATTAACAGCAATAACTAGAAGTCATTTAGATTGAAACATAAGTCTTCAGCAATAGACAGGTGTTGGGCAACTCAGTGAAAAGAATGCATCCAAGAGAAAATTAAACATCAGTCTGCATGAAGTTACCATCTTAAATTTGAATTAAAATGTATGAGTGACCTACATCCAGACAATTGGGTAAAGATGCATCTATGGGAAAAAGCCTCCTACCAGACAATTGGGTAAAGATGCATCTATAAGAAAAAGCCTCCTACCAGACAATTGGGTAAAGATGCATGCATCTATGGGAAAAAGTATCCAACCAGAAATTTTCTCTTAATTCATTGTTCATTGCTGAACATCCTGTGGCAGATGTTTCATGTATATTCAAGACGAGAACAGATGTATAACAAGAAAAGAAAGATGTTCTGTTTAGATATTCAGTTTGCACAGCAAAATTTGTATAGAAAACTAAAACATCATAACGTTCCACAAAAAAGGAACACATATAATGCTGTATCAGCTTAGATAAACGTTCAGATGTTAATGATTAAATCTACTAGGAAGTACAGATGATGATTCCATAAGAAATGATTACTTTGAGCTTTCAAACATATGGTATACTTGAGTTCTGAACAGATTTTACTTAACACACAAATGTAGGGTGAGAATGTCAGAAATCTGGGCAGAATTGGATCAATACAAGGTTGATTGCTAAAACACATCAAGTTATGTTCACTTATGATGTCACCTTACGGTAGGTTTTCTTTAGGATGAATGGATCAAAATAGAAAAGTGGTCAATTTTTAAGTGGATACCCATTTGTCGTGTGATACTTTTTCAACCTCCACATTGAAACAACTGTCCTGGAACACTTCTATTTTATTAGCAACTAGTCTTTAAGGCCATGAGAGCTATTGTAATCACTTTGTGTATGCTTTTGTCTGTAAACTTCATCTTATTTTCTTAAAACCTCCTTTCCAGTTTAAGCACATCTTCTACAATCTTCATTTGGTACTGATTTGAAGTAAAATGTGGCAAATATTTCTCAGAGGCAAGCTAGTTCTGATTAGCCAATTTTCAGAAATTTGTTCCTCTTGTTTACGATTGGTATTTGCTTGCTTAATGTTCAGTGGCAATTATCTGAAACATATGGGATGAAAACTCTTAAAATTACATAGTGATATGTTTTGAAACTTTACAGGATTAAGATTGTTATCTTAAGGCTCTTGTAAGTAATATAAGGATCGTGATTTAATGCAGAAAGTGTGGCAAACACTACAATATGCCACTGGTGTCACATTTGCCATTCAAACCTAATGGAAAATTGTGATTTTCCTGACTTCTCTGAATCTACATGGATAATATGTAATGACATTACCAAGTACAAATGCTAACCTTAAATTTTGTACATGTATTTATTCATAATATACAACAAATACAGTTAAGTCTGCCTCATATCTTGACTTACTTCTAGAAATTGACAATGAGAGTCGGTTGAGAACAAAACTTTATGACAAACGAGATGGTTTCAGCTTCCAAATTGTGAACTTTTCCATTTCTATATAGCAACATTCCAGCCGCACTTGCATATGGAGTATATATCTCCAAATTGATTCGATATTCCAGAGCTTGCATTACATTATCATGATTTCATTGATAGAGGGTTGCTACTTACAAGGAAGCTATTAAACCAAGAGGTGAAGATTTTATGGACGCCATTACGAGTTGGTTGACCGTATGGAATATCTGTTTCACAGATGACAAGTGATTCAATTGGAACAACTATCGTATCCTCTTTTCCTAGAATGTGACCTACCAAATTAGTCTTATCATCAGGTTTGTACTTACATGAGCACCACATGGGTTCCACATGTGAACCAGGATCTTCTCACCCTTCTAGAGCACCTGAGATCATCCCCGGTTTTTGATGGGGTATGTGTTGCTCAGTCTTTAGTTTTCTATGATGTTCTTTGTGTACTGGTATTTGTCTTTTCGTTTTTTTTGTTTTTTGCCATGGCTGTATTGTCGGTTTTTTTTTCGACTTAGGGAGATACCATTTGATTTTTATAGGGGGACTAGGATGAAAAATTTTGTCCTGCATTTGTTTTTAGTTGTAATCTCTGTCCTGTCTTTTTATTTTTCACTCTATTCGGTCCTGACTTTTTTTACAGAAATTGTCATCCTGCCTTTCTTTTTTGCAAAGTTGCTCATCCTGCCTTTCTTTTTTGCAAAGTTGCTCATCCTGCCTTTTTTTTACTCAAAACTCCTGTCTTGCCTTTTTTTTTCAAATGTCATCCTAGCCCCCACCCCACCCCACCCATAAAAATCAAATGGTAGCTCCCTTAGATATCAGTTTATAACTTTCAACTGCTCATAAAAAATGAAAGAATATAGCATAGTTCAAAGAAATTTGTCTTGCAGATCAACTACAGGTCTTTAACATGAAGAGGCATCGATCAGCATACATACATAAATCAAATCTGATCTAATTCTGCATTTGTACCAATAAATCAAGTTTGATAGGTTAATAGAATGTAATATGAATCATAAATTTAAAATTGAGACACAAACTAGAAATACTAAGTAAGCACACATTTTTAATACAACTGATTGAAGTAAAAATGGAAAACAGACAACTTAAAGATAAATTGTTTAAATTTGAGTTTATAACCTTTTGCTTTGATAACAATACTCAATTTAGCATGCTAAAAAAAATAATCATACATGTTGTTTGGAGCAGACAATCAAAAGAAATGGTGGTATTATCACGGACAAAATGTACATATTCTTTCTCATCGCTACTTTATGTTTTGTTCTATAACCTGACACATCACCTCAAAGCGTATGTAGATGGACAGAATAAAAGTTAACTACAATAAAAAACTGTGAATCTATAAGTGAAACCAACACCTGAAGCGGTAATTGTGCGGTAGGGTAAAAACGAGCGGATACTGCTAGGTATTCACAGTTGTCTTAAAATAAATAAGAATATGTCGACACAAAAGACAACACTCAAACTTTTACTGCATAGTACTGGTTTATTAGGTCGACATGTTTCATACATAAATATGTATACATGTAGGTATATAAATATATTGTGTGGTACTATACGACCAACCAGCATGAACGATTACACAGACAATTCCGAAGATTCTCGATCCTTTCCCGAAAATGATCGCAAAATTTTACACACCACCAGAAGAAAAAAGGAGAGATATGGAAACAGAAGCAACCACAGAAAAATATACATAAGGAGCCCTCTATTACGGAAAATTAACACACAACACATAAGTACACATAGTCATAATTATTTGGGATACCTGGCAACCCAGTTAGAGAAAAGAGAACAGAACAAGAAACAGAATGAACCACAGGAACCACACAATATTTTTATGAAGCCAAGCTTGATCCGCGGACATTTTACAAACAAATCGGATATTTACAGATCTACCAAGATTTTTATACTTCCCAATACCAGCGGTGATCATACATCTCATAATATTTCCAAAGCAATTGGAAGCAGTACCTCCTAGAGCGAAGCCAGTTGAATTGGTACGGAATTACCAGTGAGGTGTTATCCAATTGGGAAATTAAACAAAACATTTTATCATCCACATTCATTATCTCCATAACTAGAGGCTACCAAGAGCCTGTGTCGCTCACCTGATTCTACTTTGGTTTTGGAAATCATGTAAAAATAGATTAAAATCATAACAGATACCTTAATAATGATTGAGGCCAAATTTGGTTTAATATTGGCCCCATAATTTAATCAAAAGTAGGAGACTTTTGTAAAGTTTACAGAAAAAACCAATAAATTCATTGACATTGTAGAAAATGACTTATGTTCTTCTCATATATTTTATGATTGTATGATACTAAACCCCTACCGGGAGAGATTGTACTTGATTTTCATATGATGAAGACGTAATCTTTCAATCAGTTTAATTGAGGTCTGGAGCTGGCATGTCAGTAACTGCTAGTAGTCCTTTGTTAATGTATGTATCATTGTCATTTTGCTTAGTTTCTTTTGTTACTTATTCTGACATCGGACTCGGACTTCTTTTAAACTGAGTTTTACTGTGCGTATTGCTATGTGTTTCTTTTTCTACATTGGCTAGAGGTATAAAGGGAGGGTTGAGATCTCACTGGCCTTTGTTAGTCTTGTATGTTTTTTAATTTTAGTTCATATATATGTTTTGGAGTTTAGTGTGACGTCCATTTTCACTGAACTAGTACACAATTTTATTTAGGGGCCAGCTGAGGACCACCTTCGGGTGCGGGATTTTCTCGCTGCGTTGGAGACCCATTGGTGGCCTTCGGGTGTTGTCTGCTCTTTGGTCGGGTTGTTGTCTCTTTGACATATTCCCCATTTCCATTCTCAATTTTATTATAAGGACAATGACAAATCAGCTACAAAGTAACAACACTTGGTTAGCACCTCAAAAGAAACATTCATACCATGTTTGGTTTCAATCCATTAAGCGGTTTTCTAGAAGAAGACATTTGTATTTATTTCCCATAGGCTCCTTTGTTAAACTAAACCCCCGTTGGCAGCTATCTTGGTTGATGGATTTGCTACAAAGTAACAACACTTGGTCAGCACCTCATAAGGAACATTCATGCCATTTTTGGTTTTATTCCATTCAGTGGTTCTTCAAAAGAAGACTTTTGTATGTATTTCACATAGGGTCCTTTGTTATACTAAGTTCCCCAATGGCAGCCATCTTGGATGATTGATTGGCTACAAAGTAACAACACTTGGCCAGCACCTCATTAGGAACATTCATGCATGTTTGGTTTCATTCCATTCAGTGGTTCTCTAAAAGAAAACATTTGTATGTATTTCCCATAGGGTCCTATGTTAAACTTAGCCCCTCTCTGGCAGCCTTCTTGGATGATGGATCGCCTACAAAGTTCCACACTTGGTCAGCACCTCATAAAGAACTTTCATGCCATGTTTTATTTCATTCCATTTAGTGGTTCTCTAAAAGAAGACATTTGTATTTATTTCCCATAGGGTCCTATGTTAAACTAAGTCCCCCTTTGGTGGCCATCATGGATGATGGATCAGTTTCAAAGTAACAACAATTGGTCAGCACCTCATATTAAAGGAACATTCATGTCATGTTTGGTTTCATTCCATTTAGTGGTTCTCTAAAAGAAGACTTTTGTATGTATTTCAAATAGGGTCCTTTGTTATACTAAATTCCCCAATGGCAGCCATCTTGGATGATTGATTGGCTACAAAGTAACAACACTTGGCCAGCACCTCATTAGGAACATTCATGCATGTTTGGTTTCATTCCATTCAGTGGTTCTCTAAAAAGAAAACATTTGTAAGTATTTCCCATAGGGTCCTATGTTAAACTAAGTCCCTCTCTGGCGGCCATCTTGGATGATGGATTGCCTACAAAGTTACAACACTTGGTCAGCACTTCATAAAGAACTTTCATGCCATGTTTTATTTCATTCCATTTAGTGGTTCTCTAAAAGAAGACATTTGTATTTATTTCCCATTGGGTCCTATGTTAAACTAAGTCCCCCTCTGGCGGCCATCTTGGATAATGGATCTGCTTCAAAGTAACAACAATTGGTCAGCACCTCATAAGGAGCATTGTTTGGTTTCATTCCATTCAGTGGTTCTCTAAAAGAAGACATTTGTATGTATTGTCTTTAGGGTCCTATGTTAAAGAAAGTCCCCCACTGGCAGCCATCTTGGATGATGGATCAGCTTCAAAGTAACAACACTTGGTCAGCTCCTCATATATAACATTCATGTCGTGTTTGGTTTCATTCCATTCAGTGGTTCTCTAGAAGAAGTTCAAAATGTAAAAAGTTAACGATGACGATGACGCCAAGTGACAAGAAATCTCACTTTGCCCTCTGGGCCAGGTGAGCTAAAAATACCACTAGGAACCCCAATAAGACTGTATACAAATGGTGTAAATAGCAGCCAACCACTGTTTATAACTTTATTGACTAAAATACTTTCATTTTCTATTCAACCAGAGACATTATGTCGCTTATTCAACTTAACTATTTTTATTTCACTTTCACTTCCTATTTTTATCTATAACATTGTCATAACAACCATTATTGTAACATTACTTCAGGTTAACCGCAAAATTTGTTCTTCACTGTTTTATTTTATGTAAATACTTGTGCCAAAGACGTCACTCTCACTGGTGAAACATGTCAACCTAATAAATCAATACTGTACAACAAGTAAAATAAGTATGTATGATTGGCAATGACACAACTATCCACCGGTGCCAGAGTTCAAAATGACCTAGTTGTAATGTAGGATACTGCAAGTCCTTCAATAATGAGCAAAACCCATTTAGTATAGTCAGCTATAAAACTTTTTTTATTAAAAAGGCCCAACAAGACAAAATGTAAAACAATTCAAAAGTGTTTATTGTTACATACAAATATTGTTCTTAAAGGTATTTCTTAAATTTGTAACTGTGCTATAAAAGTATACGGTACACATACTCTATGGCTGTCTATTTCATAAAAAAATTAAAACTGACACACAAACAATGTGTAAAAAATTGCACTTAAACAAACTGTTCATAATCATCAATTGAAGTCAATAGATCAAGATACTGTAAATTCAGAAATTATTGCGAAAAATGCGACAGGGTTATAATCGCAATAATTTAAACTCACATTTTGAAATTTTTGATATGAATTAAACAGGATTTTTCTCAATATCGCAAAAATTAAAATCGCATTTTAATGACAAAATTGCAATAATAAATGCATGCAATAATTTCTGAATTTACAGTATTACAATCTGAATATGAAAAAAACCAAACAAACATTGGTACTTAAAGGATCAGACCACTTCACACAAAAAGTCGTACACACTATATTGTGAAATATAATCTCTCTTTCATGATAAGCAAAACTCTTTTATTTTTGATACTGTATTACATTAACTTTACAAGCAATATAGGCACGGCCATCAATAATTAAAAGACAATGTGAGAATTCATAAAATGTAGCTTTTAAAAAAACATTAATAATGTAAAAGTATTAACAAAATGATAAAAAACATATCAAATTGCCAGTACTTTGCTGAAACTTATCTGTGTTAAAGAGTGTTCTTGAATCAAAATAAACTCTAGATTTTTTGGAGACTGTATATTGAATCTTACAATGGTAACTAATACATGACATTTCTGCATACATTATTTAAAACCTTGTATCTATATCATTTTCTTCTTTCTTTCACATCTATGTTGGTGATTGAAATAAATAATAATGAGGATGCTGTCATACATAGATCGAATAAAAAAAACACACTAAAATTATGTTTTTGGCAGTAATCAAATTGTTAAATGCCCATCTTGTATCTTGCATAACAATATATGTAAAAAAAATAATTACATTCTATTATAACTATAGTTCAATGTTTCTGATGTAACATATATATGTAGGATATTATATCACATACAAGATTGTTTTACTTTCTATGAAATTAAAGGGGTAACTTCCATCCCTTTGCAGCTGAGAACCTTAGAAATCCAGTGCTCTACTCTTTTCATATATTTTGAATCACAGTCTATATATTTTTAACAAAAAAAAAAAAAAAAAACACTAACAGCTATTAATATTATGCTTTCATGGATAGATAAATAGATTTGACATATTTGATGTATTTACGACACTGTTTTAAATCGCATCTGTGAAAAATACCAAAATTGTATACTGATGATTTAATAAGCAACCTTATATATATTTCATCTAAATTTCAGGGCCGTACTACTCATTACATACTTAAAGTGCGAACCCCCAAAAAAAAAGCCCAACAAAACAAGTTTTTTGCCTTAATGATAATACTAATAGCATTAATTAATGATTGACTCTTTGGTGGCTGCTTAGTGCTCAGTGGCAAATATCACATGCTAATTCTGGATGATAAAATATATTACAAAATGAAGATTTGACTTTCCGGGGTAAACATTGAAAAATAAGCAATCATAATTCTATTTAGTCTCCTACTGGTAAGCTATATGTCAGCCATCTTCTGTATAATTTTCTGAGTGCATATATATATATATATATATATATATATATATATACTCAGATACTTGTCTGGAAAACCATTTTATCAAAAGTAAACAAATTACAATAAATAGTGATTGAATCTATAATTATGGAGAAAGGGGGGGGAACTCAATTAAAAATATTGCTAAATTACAGATCTTTGCTGAATACATTGCAATTCTTACACCCCTTCAGTGCCCATTAGCACTTTTTTGATAACTAATCTGATATTAGCATAGTTTTAACAGCCCAGCTCCCAGAGTATCATTTCAAAGGAAGACATGTCCCTCTCTTAAGACACATTATCATGACTCTGAGACAACCAGTCTGTTTTCATGCTTGGGGGAGAGTGAGCAGCAAATACCCCAAAAGTGTTTGGATTAGTCTAGCTGTTGATCAATCCCACTTCCTTGCTCATTTGAGGCCAACACAATATCTCAACACCCCTGACTTAAATAGTGTAAAATATAAGCAAGTATAAATATGTATAGTGCACTACTCTTGCATGTGATGTAGTATTCTGATGAAGATATATCAATATGAATCATTTCTAAAATCCTTCATTTGAGCAATTATTGATAATGCTTGATTTATTTTTATCTTGAATGTATATACATTTTTTTCAATGTTTACTTTTTTATTAATCTCTTGACTATTGGCCATACTTAATATACATAACAAACAATAAAACTGACAGATACAAATTCAAAGTATGGTAAGCAAGAACATTCATTCATATAAATTGATTAATCTCTGCATAATGTTCAGGAGTAATTATATATAAATATATTAAAGTTCTCACTAAACATTAGGGAATTTAGGATAATATCTGTAAAAAGAGGGTCATAATTTTGAAAGGTTCAGAAATTTCACATTTCAAGAGGTCACCTACAAATTCCCCAAAGTTCTACTAAGGGTTGCAGCAAGCATGGCACTCTCTGGAACATATATTTTGATAAACGACAGAAAACTTTCTCATTTATCTGAATGCATTTTTTTTCATGACCAAATTGCAAGATTAACAAGTTGAATTGTAAACCATAGCTGATGAATGATACCCCGGTTATAAGTAACACGGAGTTGATGAGCAATGGCTGTGAAAATGCAAATACAGTCGAACCCGTTGTGTCAAAGTCGAAGGACGGACAAAATATTCGACTCATCCGAGTCGAGTGTGTGGTCATAAATTTGAAATGCATGAAATACTGTATGAGATTTGTGTAAACTAGATACAATTAACAGTGTGCCTTTTTCGATTTGACACTTTATGATTGTGTATTCAAACTCCATTTTGATCCTTCATAATAATTAAACACACAAATACAGATACAAATCATGGACAAATAAAATCAATAGGCTACACATTTATTTACAAGGTCAGTCACTGTAAATTATGAAATCACTTGCGAACAAAGTAAGTTCTGAACAGTCTCTGATGAGGTCGTGTGCTTTCATTAAATCATCATGAATTTATCATAAGTGTCTTAATCCTTTTATTAATTGTAATTAATGAGTTTTAATTCTAATGGTTCATTTAATTTCGGCTTGAGTCATTTAAATTGTTTCGTTTTATCTCATGTGAAATATGTTCAACACACTAACATTCCGCTTGAGCGATCAACAAAGGTGTTAATTACGGTCACCATAAACATGTCATTTTAACTGTTATACAAACAAGCATGTTTCCTCAGCTTTAATCTCTTTGAAAATGATTAGGTTACATAAAAATACATCCGATTTGAATTTTTATCATTAGGTCTGCATCTTTAGAAAATTCTTACTTTTAACTTGAGACATCGGTCAATTTACATTAATTTTACATCGACGGACTATAAAATCTACTCGACTTAACTGAGTATTTGAATCAACCAAGTTTGACTCATCAGAGGTGATTATGCATTGATCAAGCGGGAGTTCTACGGGACCGAGAAATTACTTGACTCATCCGAGTTTTCAACACAACCGAGTTCGACACAACGAGGTTCGACTGTATGTCATTCAAATAAAAAATTATTATATCAAATTGAGAAGGTCATTTCCCCAAGTCATCAGGATTTAACATTTTTAGATATTAACTAAATTTGATCAAGGTCATAGTTGTATTAATATAGTGAACTAAATAATTTCACCACACAAGAACAAATGAAGGGAAATGATTAGTTACTTCCTAAGTGTACAAAAGTGCACCAAATAAAAAAGTGTTAATTTTTATTGTGTTATTTTGCTTACATGCATGCAGTTTGCCTTTTTTTACTGCATAATACTATATAGATAATATACTTTCATTAATGTCAAATAACTGTTAACGACTGGAATGTCAATATGCAAATGTGATTTTTTTTTAAATTCTGCATTGTAGAACTGATATAACAATCATCAAATTAAATTAAAGGTAAAAATTTCAAAATGATTTCTAGTATGCTACAGATCAAATTACCCTATTAAAATCCCAATCACAAAAAAAAAGTGCAAGCACACATATTTTACAAATTGAAAAACTTGTTTTTGTCATTCATTCATTTATTCATTCATGTAAATTATGTGAATAAGATTTCAGTAAACAAATTTAAAAATCCTACAAAAATATTTTCATAGTCAAAAGAAAATGTACAGCATAAAAACATGTACTGAAACAACTTTATATATATCATGGTATCATTTCAGCCGTGGAACAAGAGCTGATATCAAATTTAAATATTATCCTAAAGTTTCCATCTGTCAGCTGTCGTCAAATCTTCTAACAGGTAAAATAATATTATCTTCGCCCATGAATTTCATGTGTCCTTTATCAAATACAATTCTTGCTCTGTAATGAAAATATTTAATACATGCACTTTTCTATACATAAACAACCAATATCTATTGTATAAATATCATTGGGTTATTCACATATATTTGTGAATACATGTATTATCCTGAGAAAAAAGGTTATGTCGCACATGCTTGTTAGTGCAATAGACTATTTTCTTATTACTGACTTTCGACTCTGGAGTATATAACTTTTCGACAGGTTATCTATTCTGTGGTAGAAGAATCTGGTACATGATCAAGCAAGACTAACTAAAACAAGTAAAATCAAGCTTACAATCGGTGTTTGAGGAAAAAATTAACTGTTTTATGTTTTCTATACACGACAAAATCAAATGAAAACAACTAATCATCCCAGCAAGTTTAAAGTTTATAAGCTTTATTTTACTTCCGTCAGTTGCTCTTACTTGACCGAGTACCAGAATGTCCTGCTGCAGAGAAAGTAACCTGTCAAAAAATAATATACTCCGGAGTCAAAAGTAGGTAATTTGAAAATGGTCTACTGATATTCTACAAGGGTTAATATTCACCAAAATTGAGGCAGTAACCCTTTATCTCCAAGATTTTTTTTTTTAAATGACAAGAACATCACATATATACCTACTGATGAAGTCATCATTTTCAAGCAATTGTATTGGGCCAGTACAACACTGTTATTCACTAGCTGTTTCTGTATTAGTCCTCGTATAGATTAAAGGCTAGCTGCATAGGTCCAAAGATTCGATGAGTAGAGGAACAATACAGCTGAAAAGTCTGTACCAGGGCTAATCAGTTCATAAAAGCTTTATTTAATTATCTGAAGCCTTCATGTAACCTAAGAACCTACTGTTATGCAGGTACAGATAATAATATCCAATCTCTTTTCTCAATCACGACACATTTTTTCAGTATTGATGTGATATCTGATTTTCCATTGAAAAAATATGCTATCCATGGGACACAGATGATGCCCCCACTTGCATATAACATTATAAAGGGACATAACTAGAGAACTGTAAAAGTGACGCCACCCAAATTCGAAACTTGATCTGTGTTTTATGGTAATAATTAAGCATTGTGTATAAATTTCATTACATTTGGTTGAGGCAAACTAAGGTTAGAGAACAGAAACCAATTTTGGGATGTACATACATACGTACGGACGGACAAGGGAAACACTTAATGCCCCCTTCACCTAGTCAGGCGGGAAAATAAAAAAACTGTATCAATATCAGTAGGGCAACACAGTTTTGCACATACTGATTTATCCTTATATTGGGTCTAATTTGATCATATCATTTAATAATAGGGAATATTACTGTGGATTCGTTTATTTTCGTGGGTACCAATTTTCATGGGTTACGTAAAAAATGTATTTTTGTTGATACTTGATTTCATGGTTTCAAAAAGTCTGCTAACAAACTTTAACTTATAGAAAATTTGAATTTCATTGAACACTTAATTTCGTGGTCTACCTATTCCAATGAAATCCAAAAAAATGGTATCCCATGAATAATAATGATTCCACAGTACAATAATTATAGATTATCGTTGGTCATCTCAACGAGATTGATTTGGTCACCTGAGCCGGTACGGCGAAAGTGAGAAAAGCAATCGAGTTGAGATGACCAATGATAATCTGTTTATCGCTATTTTACCTATTTAGCCTATGACGATGTTGTTAATTTCATTGACAACGCCACATGCGCCCTTAGTTTCTAGCGATAATTTTTCATATCACTCTACTGTGCTGAGAAAGGAAATTATCAGTCAGTAAGGTCAAAGGACAATTTCGTAAAATAGTGATAATATCACATCTAACACTGCACTTATCAACTGTACCTATTATTGTCCATATCTATCACACATGTTTTAGATTTCTTTTGGTATGCTTGCTCTATTTTTGTTTGGTTTACATCATCAAAACTAATCCATTGCTGCATACTCAGCTCCTGCCATTTCCATAAGACTGAATAAGAAAATACAGCACAAGTGAATTTTTATAAGATTATACATCTTGAGTATTTAATCAAATACTCCAAATAGATAAATACAATATCAACCATTTCTGTTATAGAAATATTTGGTGATATCTGGAAATTTCTGTCTTGGTTTTTGCATCATTCTTATATTACAAATTAAATGCCATCTTGGTCGATGAAATTTGTTAAAATGGTTTAAAGAGCTTAAAAATTTGATGTCCAATGTAATTAAGCATTTTACTGAAAAACATGTGACCATAATGGGACCTTTGATGGTGCAATTCCTGGTGAGACAAATTGTCATGCCATGGTCTAGAGATACTGGGGGCAAAGCAAAAGTCCATTCTTTGGTAAGGAGATCATCACAAAATAGAACCGAGATAAAAAATTAAATTACATGTATGGTGAAGATTTTGAGAAATTTTCATCACATTCTGATTTGGGGTTTAGGAGGAGAAGGGTTATAAATATGAACTGCAGTGTGCAAATGATTTGCTGAATGAAACAGTGAATATGAATCTGATTCAAAAACAAAATAGGAGGTGCAGTCAATAGCATTGTAAGTTTAATTTTGTGAGAAAGTTTTAATAAGGGGTTAAGGAGGATTTGTGGATACAAAATGGGTATGCCTCTAGATAAGGCAACTACAAAGTCCATGCTTAGGTAACTGAAACCCAAAAAGGATTTTGATAAGAAAACAAAATAGAGAGTGAATGCATAATACCATTATATGGTTAAAGATTGAGAGAAATGTTCAATAAATTGAAATAAGGGATTTAGGAGGAGTGGCAAATACAAAATGGGTACAATGACCCCAAATAAAGCAATGGTAAAGTCCATGCATTGGTAAGGGGAACCCCCAAATATAATAAAATGGACTAAAAAATAAGAGGCGCAGAATGGCATTATATGGTAAAGATTCTGAAAAATTTCATTAATTTATAATAAGGAGTACGTGTAAAAGCTGATTCAAATGTGGACAAAGGTTTGCAGATATGACGAAGTCAATGTCATCTGAAAGAAAACCCAAAAATTCATTCAAATGAAAAAAGGAAACAAGAGGTGCAAAAGCTTGTTATATGAGTGAAATTCATTAAAAGTTTCACAAAGTTCTGTTAAGCTGATCAAGATCAGTTGCTGATTCAAAAGGAATAAAACCACTAATTCATAGTCCATTGCTTTCTATGTTAAATTATGCAATTTTAAGCATTTATGGCTATTTTGTCTTAGTTCAAATGAAGTGGCAGTCATTTCATAGTAAAATTATACATTGTCCTGAGTGTGCTGAAAAATTTATCATACCTTTAATGGCATATTAGAGCGCACTGGTTCCCGGAAGCTTGGTAGTATAAAACAGGTACCTCTGATCTGAGCAACAGGGCAAATATGCCCTCCTATCATCATTTCATATATTTATTATATTATTTAAGAAAAACTTTCATCAAGGGTTTTACAGTGATCCAAAGCTTTTGAGCTTTGATTTGATACCAAAATTGCCCAAATGTTTTACTTTTTGACAAAGTTACAGCTATTTTGTTTAAGATATGTACTACTTTCGTGTATGTTCTTTTTCACCGGTCCCGAATTAAAGAACCTTTGTGAGCATGCTCACATACCCCACGCCTTCATATTGTCACTGGACAAACAAAATCTCACAAGTACAAAGGGGCATAACTCCTAGAAAAGAAAATTGAATCATAGTTTCCTGTCCATATGCACATCTACATAGTATGTTCTTATTATCTACAAAGTTTTATGAAATTCTGTTGTGTAGTTTCAGAGGAGTTGCGATGACAAACTGTTGCAGTAGTATATTGAGGCCAATAAGTGCAAAGGGGCATAACTCCTAGAAAAAAAATTGAATCATAATTTCCTGTCGATATGCACATCTACATAGTACGTCCTTATTATCTACAAAGTTTCATGAAATTCTGTTGTGTGGTTTCAGAGGAGTTGCGATGACAAGAACAGGACTGACACACTGTAGTATATTGAGGCCAATAAGTTCAAAGGGGCATAACTCCTAGAAAAAAAATTGAATCATAATTTCCTGTCGATATGCACATCTACATAGTATGTCCTTATTATCTACAAAGTTTCATGAAATTCTGTTGTGTAGTTTCAGAGGAGTTGCGATGACAATCTGTTGCAGTAGTATATTGAGGCCAATAAGTGCAAAGGGCATAACTCCTAGAAAAAAATTGAATCATAGTTTCCTGTCAATATGCATTTCTACATAGTATGTACTTATTATCTATGTTTCATGAAATTCTGTTGTGTAGTTTCAGAGGAGTTGCGATGACAAACTGTTGAGTAGTATATCAAGGCCAATAAGTGCAAAGAGGCATAACTCCTAAAAAAATTGAATCATAATTTCCTGTTGATATGCACATCTACATAGTATGTCCTTAATATCTACAAAGTTTCATGAAATTCTGTTGTGTAGTTTCAGAGGAGTTGCGATGACAAACTGTTGCAGTAGTATATTGAGGCCAATAAGTTCAAAGGGCATAACTCTCAGAAAAAAATTGAATCATAATTTCCTGTTGATATGCACATCAACATAGTATGTCCTTATTATCTACAAAGTTTCATGAAATTCTGTTGTGTAGTTTCAGAGGCGTTGGGATGACAAAATGTTGCAGTAGTATATTGAGGCTAATAAGTTCAAAGGGGCATAACTCCTAGAAAAAAATTGAATCATAATTTCCTGTTGATATGCACATCTACATAGTATGTCCTTATTATCTACAAAGTTTCATGAAATTCTGTTGTGTAGTTTCAGAGTAGTTGCGATGACAAACTGTTGCAGTAGTATATTGAGGCCAATAAGTGCAAAAGGGCATAACTCCTAGAAAAAAATTGAATCATAATTTCTAGTCAACACCCTTGTCTACATAGAATGCCCTTATTATCTACAAAGTTTCATGAAATTCTGTTGTGTGGTTTCAGAGGAGTTGCGATGACAAGAACAGGACTGACGGACTGTAGTATATTGAGGCCAATAAGTTCAAAGGGGCATAACTCCTAGAAAAAAATTGAATCATAATTTCCTGTTGATATGCACATCTACATAGTATGTCCTTATTATCTACAAAGTTTCATGAAATTCTGTTGTGTAGTTTCAGAGGAGTTGCGATGACAAACTGTTGCAATAGTATATTGAGGCCAATAAGTTCAAAGGGGCATAACTCCTAGAAAAAAAATTGAATCATAATTTCCTGTTGATATGCACATCTACATAGTATGTCCTTATTATCTACAAAGTTTCATGAAATTCTGTTGTGTAGTTTCAGAGGAGTTGTGATGACAAACTGTTGCAGTAGTATATTGAGGCCAATAAGTGCAAAGGGGCATAACTCCTAGAAAAAAATTGAATCATAATTTCCAGTCAATACCCTTGTCTACATAGTATGTCCTTATTATCTACAAAGTTTCATGAAATTCTGTTGTGTGTTTTCAGAGGAGTTGCGATGACAAGAACAGGACTGACAGACTGTAGTATATTGAGGCCAATAAGTTCAAAGGGGCATAACTCCTAGAAAAAAAATTGAATCATAATTTCCTGTCGATATGCACATCTACATAGTATGTCCTTATTATCTACAAAGTTTCATGAAATTCTGTTGTGTGGTTTCAGAGGAGTTGCGATGACAAGAACAGGACTGACAGACTGTAGTATATTGAGGCCAATAAGTGCAAAGGGGCATTACTCCTAGAAAAAAAAACTGAATCATAATTTCCTGTCGATATGCACATCTACATAGTATGTCCTTATTACCTATAAAGTTTCATGAAATTCTGTTGTGTGGTTTCAGAGGAGTTGCGATGACAAGAACAGGACTGACAGACTGATGGACAGACGGACAGGTCAAAAACATTATACCCGACGCAAAAATTGCGTGGGGTATAATTAGTGGTTCTATACCAAAAGCAGGACAGCAGAATGAAAGAATGAAGCAAAGAACAGACAGATGGACAAAAAGATGTTAAGGTTCATCATAACAAATGGACAAAAATGGCTGTATTTCCACCTCAAAAACTACTCTGAGTACAGACTTACCTGTCCAGTTAGAAAAGTTTTAAGGCCTGGCATCCACTAGATATTTTAAAAGTTAAATGCATTTTATGTTTCAGAAAGATCAAATCTTTTTTTGGATTTTGATGGGCATTTTTTTTCGTTCATGCAGAAGGTGTAAAAATAAACTAAGACAGGATACAACTTTGAGATGCTCCCTCTCAGGTAAAAACTGTATTGTATTGTATTGATTGTCCTTGATTGACATGGACAAAAGACAGACAATAGGTATCTACACAGCTATAGGTGAGTTAAAGGGTTTAACTGAGTGGACAGTATTAAAGTAATTCAGGTGTTTGTTTATTTTTACACCTTCTGCAGAAAGGAAAAAAAATGCCCATCAAAATCCCAAAAAGATTTTATCTTTCTGAAACATAAGATGCATTTAACTTTTAAATATCTAGTGGATGCCAGGCCTTAAAACTTTTCCAAATGGACAGGTAAGTCTGTAAACAGAGTAGTTTTTGAGATGGAAATACAGCCATTTTTGTTCATTTGTTATGATGAACCTTAAAATGTTCTTTACACTGGGTTCTTCTAAAAATAGAACATATGCTAGTTAATTAACTGGATTGGAAAATTTTCAACCCAATAGACAAAATGTAGATATGTCTACATATATATATATTGCAAATAACATACCTTTAGTATAACTGACTTCATTGCTGCAAAGCAAAATAGATATATTTATTGGAGAAAACTTATTTCTTTATATATACATGAATTAAATACAGAAGAGCCAAATTTTAAAAATTTTATTTACATTGATTATCAAGAAACATGTTCTGTAAATTCAGAAACTAATGCATGCATTTATTTTTCCGAATCCTGGACCTCTGGCAAAAATGTGAAATGTGATTTCCAAAAGATTTATAAAAGAAAGTCACTACTGAAATAACGAATGCAATTTTTTATAATTGCGAACCGATGCTGTCGCATTTTTCACATTTATAAAAACATCGCAATAATTTCTGAATTTACAGTATCTAAATGATAATAATGAGCCTTTGTCGACTTGACTAACAGAAAACAGGCTTATTTAAAGTATAGTATCGAATATTTCATGGAGTTTCTTTGTAATAGAATAATACAATATTTGCCTATATTTTTACTGTCTTCCTTTCTAAATGTACCTAAAAGTATAGCATTTCTGATGAGTTAAAAATATAGCAGCTGTGGCCGATTAGTTATTCTAAACTTTTTCCATTAAAGTTTGGTATATGCACTAGAGGTTATTACAAGTAAAACAATATTTGCATGCAACCAAACAAGAGATAAACATGAAGACAAATATTGCCATTGCCTCCAAACTGCAGGTATCAGAGCTGCAGGAGTTGGTTGAAGATTTATCAATATTGCAGAAATATTTGGTTTACACAAGATATATGTAAAATTGCCTGGTTGCAGACCATTCATACAAAATCATAAAGTCAAAAAGTATCTAGTCTTCATGGAATTTTTCATTTCGAAATTTGATAAGATTTATATACAGCATACTGTAGTTGAAGACTTATGAGAAATGCCATGTGGGACTGATGGATGGATGGATAGATAAAAATAGTATGTCTTCAACAGGCATATAATACAGAAACAGAAAACGTTATCAAAATAATTTGATTGTGGTTTTTTATAACAATTTGATATTGAAATAAATCTTTGAATTTAATTCACCAATTAAATATTGTATGATTTGGTAGTGACTTGATAAGTATTTGTTGTTATTGGCTTTGTAAAATCTTTTATTGCATTTCCTTTTTCCAAGAACAAAAATCAGTTTCAAATCATTATCACATCCCCTATTTTCAAGATATGCTAGATGCATTATCTTTTTCCATCAATCTGTTGCAGTATAAATATTTTTTTAGTTGTTCTTACTGTATCTCAAGCTGGAACTCTCCATCTGCTCCATATTTGTGTCTTGATTTTGTACCATCTTCCCATCTAACCTGTACAAAAATTAAAATATTTTGTACTTAAACAATTTTCATTAGGGGCTGTAAAATATTATTTCCACCAACATTATTGAAAGGTACAAGTATTGCAATACGGTACTTGATATTGTTTTGTTGTTCTATGAATTTGAAGTGAACATATTCAAATCTAAGATCTCATAAACTTTGCATATTTTAAAAAAACTGTTGACACAGAGATATGTCTCGCCTGTCCACACAAAATTCAGAAAAAGACAATCTGATGGACAGCAACATTGCTTATTAATTCAAAGTCCATGGACCATGATCCTGTGAGCAGGGCCTAGAAATGGTCAACAAACTGAGATGTACTGATAGTAAAGCAACTTTATACAAAATATCATTGATCTGTCACAAGTAGTTCTTATCAAATTGACTTAAGCAGAAAACTTAACATTGAAAATTGCTAGTTGATTCAAAGTTGCTGGACCATGACATTGATCTACACAATTAGGGCAGGGCCTCAAATGTCCTATAGGGCCTAGTCAAACTGATATGTACTGGTAGCATACCAAATATCCTTGACTTCATACAAAATATCATTGATCTATCACAAGAAGATCCTATCAAACTAACTATCAAACTAAGCAGAAAACTGAACATTGAAAATTGCTATTAATTCAAAGTCATTGGACCTTGACAAACTGATATGGGTAGCAGGATCTATCACAAGAAGATCCTCAAAATAAGCAGAAAACTCGTCAAACTGATATGCACTGATAGTAATGCAACTTCATATTAAATATCTATGATCTATCACAAGTAGTTACTATCAAACTAACTTAAGCAGAAAACTTAACATTGAAAATTGCTAGTTCATTCAAAGTTGCTGGACCATGACCTAGGGGACAGGGTCCGAAATAGTTGTCAAATTGATATGTACTGATAGTAATGCAACTTTATATTAAATATCATTGATCTATTACAAGTAGTTCCTATCAAACTAACTTAAGCAGAAAACTTAACAATTGTTGATGCCACCACTGCCCCAGCTGTCACTGTCGCCAGAAAAGCAATCCCAGTCTCGCTTTCTGCGACTATTGTCGAAGGCGAGACAAAAAACAGGCCTTAGGGAAGTTTTAGCACCATGCAAAATTTCCAAAGTATAGTTGGGGCTACAGTAGAGTACCCTTTTAGGTCACAAGGTCACCTTTAAAATTGCATCTAGTCCCCCAGTCACTTTAAAGCAATTATAAGAAAGTTTGTTTCAAAGACTTAGATGTCACAGGTCATTTTAAATGAGATTTCAGGTCACAAGCTCACCCCCAAAAGCTTAGAGGGCAGATTTTACCATGTTGGAGCCACATAGTTTGGCTGAAAGGAGTCAATTAAATTTTTCAAATGATATTTTGTTTGTGCCATTTATAAACCATAGTACTAGCACTGGGAGGGTTGAGTAATAGCATATTTTTTTTCATGCATGTACCCAAAAAAATGTACATGTTCTTGTTAAATCCCATCAGCCAATAATTTGAATTCAATTGGTATTAATTTAATTATGCTTCCCCAATTTAGATGGTAGTTCCCTTTTTTTCTTTTGTTTTTTGCTCATGGCAAGAGACCAATTATTTCAAGTTATCTGATCTATTGACATATGTATCATACAAGATCCAATGTAGGGAAGCTATCTTTGCTTCTCAGACATAAATGTGTAAACGGCAGATTTTTGAATGTTTTGATTAAATTTATTCACAACTTTTATGGAATTAGGACATTTAGAGCTTGATATATTGTGTAGACTCTCATCTATTGTTGTTGAAGACTATATGACCTCTAGACCTCTTTTGGTTATTTTTATCATTGGGTTGATGTCTCACTGATGAATAATCTACATCTTCTTTTTTTCATAAATGTCCATGTAATGTCTCAACTAATCCATATCTATCATTTTATTTCATTATCATTCAATATTTTCCTCTTAGTTGATTTCTATACTTACATCAACAAATCCAGAGTTTGTTACTCTAAACACTATTCCTTTTCTCTGAGGTTTTCCTAGAATTGAAATGAAACTATATAGGTCTTTCATTTTCATGACATACCAAGTTTTGGCAAAATACTTATTTGCTTTATGATTTACAAATGTGATGATGTTCCTTTTCTCTTCTTAGTTTTCTACAGCAAACATTCATGAACTATCTGTGTCATTTACACACTGAAAGAAAGAAAGAGCCCCCTCCGTCCTAAAATAACAAAATAAAAGGAAAGGAAAGGAAGAACCAACTCAAAATAGTTTTTACTCATAAAGGAGCATATGACACTAAAAAATCAAAGTGGTCTCAATAGACATTCGGTTGAGTATGTCGCATTTTCACATTTATAAAAACATCGCAATAATTTCTGAATTTACAGTATCTAAATGATAATAATGAGCCTTTGTCGACTTGACTAACAGAAAACAGGCTTATTTAAAGTATAGTATCGAATATTTCATGGAGTTTCTTTGTAATAGAATAATACAATATTTGCCTATATTTTTACTGTCTTCCTTTCTAAATGTACCTAAAAGTATAGCATTTCTGATGAGTTAAAAATATAGCAGCTGTGGCCGATTAGTTATTCTAAACTTTTTCCATTAAAGTTTGGTATATGCACTAGAGGTTATTACAAGTAAAACAATATTTGCATGCAACCAAACAAGAGATAAACATGAAGACAAATATTGCCATTGCCTCCAAACTGCAGGTATCAGAGCTGCAGGAGTTGGTTGAAGATTTATCAATATTGCAGAAATATTTGGTTTACACAAGATATATGTAAAATTGCCTGGTTGCAGACCATTCATACAAAATCATAAAGTCAAAAAGTATCTAGTCTTCATGGAATTTTTCATTTCGAAATTTGATAAGATTTATATACAGCATACTGTAGTTGAAGACTTATGAGAAATGCCATGTGGGACTGATGGATGGATGGATAGATAAAAATAGTATGTCTTCAACAGGCATATAATACAGAAACAGAAAACGTTATCAAAATAATTTGATTGTGGTTTTTTATAACAATTTGATATTGAAATAAATCTTAGAATTTAATTCACCAATTAAATATTGTATGATTTGGTAGTGACTTGATAAGTATTTGTTGTTATTGGCTTTGTAAAATCTTTTATTGCATTTCCTTTTTCCAAGAACAAGAATCAGTTTCAAATCATTATCACATCCCCTATTTTCAAGATATGCTAGATGCATTATCTTTTTCCATCAATCTGTTGCAGTATAAATATTTTTTTAGTTGTTCTTACTGTATCTCAAGCTGGAACTCTCCATCTGCTCCATATTTGTGTCTTGATTTTGTACCATCTTCCCATCTAACCTGTACAAAAATTAAAATATTTTGTACTTAAACAATTTTCATTAGGGGCTGTAAAATATTATTTCCACCAACATTATTGAAAGGTACAAGTATTGCAATACGGTACTTGATATTGTTTTGTTGTTCTTTGAATTTGAAGTGAACATATTCAAATCTAAGATCTCATAAACTTTGCATATTTTAAAAAAACTGTTGACACAGAGATATGTCTCGCCTGTCCACACAAAATTCAGAAAAAGACAATCTGATGGACAGCAACATTGCTTATTAATTCAAAGTCCATGGACCATGATCCTGTGAGCAGGGCCTAGAAATGGTCAACAAACTGAGATGTACTGATAGTAAAGCAACTTTATACAAAATATCATTGATCTGTCACAAGTAGTTCTTATCAAATTGACTTAAGCAGAAAACTTAACATTGAAAATTGCTTATTAATTCAAAGTTACTGGACCATGACCAGATACGACTTCATACCAAATATCCTTGATTTATGACAGGGCCTCAAAATATCAGGACCATAGTCAAACTGATATGTACTGATAGTAATGCAACTTCATATTAAATATCAATGATCTATCACAAGTACTTCATACAAAATATCATTGATCTATCACAAGAAGATCCTATCAAACTAACTTAAGCAGAAAACTGAACATTGAAAATTGCTAATTAATTCAAAGTCATTGGACCTTGACTTAGGGGCAGGGCCTCAAAATAGTCGTCAAACTGATATGCACTGATAGTAATGCAACTTCATATTAAATATCTATGATCTATCACAAGTAGTTACTATCAAACTAACTTAAGCAGAAAACTTAACATTGAAAATTGCTAGTTCATTCAAAGTTGCTGGACCATGACCTAGGGGACAGGGTCCGAAATAGTTGTCAAATTGATATGTACTGATAGTAATGCAACTTTATATTAAATATCATTGATCTATTACAAGTAGTTCCTATCAAACTAACTTAAGCAGAAAACTTAACAATTGCTGATGCCACCACTGCCCCAGCTGCCACTGTCGCCAGAAAAGCAATCCCTGTCTCGCTTTCTGCGACTATTGTCGGCGAGACAAAAAAACAGGCCTTAGGGAAGTTTTAGCACCATGCAAAATTTCAAAGTATAGTTAGGGCTACAGTAGAGTACCCCTTTAGGTCACAAGGTCACCTTTAAAATTGCATCTAGTCCCCCAGTCACTTTAAAGCAATTATAAGAAAGTTTGTTTCAAAGACTTAGATGTCACAGGTCATTTTAAATGAGATTTCAGGTCACAAGCTCACCCCCAAAAGCTTAGAGGGCAGATTTTACCATGTTGGAGCCACATAGTTTGGCTGAAAGGAGTCAATTAAATTTTTCAAATGATATTTTGTTTGTGCCATTTATAAACCATAGTACTAGCACTGGGAGGGTTGAGTAATAGCATATTTTTTTTCATGCATGTACCCAAAAAAATGTACATGTTCTTGTTAAATCCCATCAGCCAATAATTTGAATTCAATTGGTATTAATTTAATTATGCTTCCCCAATTTAGATGGTAGTTCCCTTTTTTTCTTTTGTTTTTTGCTCATGGCAAGAGACCAATTATTTCAAGTTATCTGATCTATTGACATATGTATCATACAAGATCCAATGTAGGGAAGCTATCTTTGCTTCTCAGACATAAATGTGTAAACGGCAGATTTTTGAATGTTTTGATTAAATTTATTCACAACTTTTATGGAATTAGGACATTTAGAGCTTGATATATTGTGTAGACTCTCATCTATTGTTGTTGAAGACTATATGACCTCTAGACCTCTTTTGGTTATTTTTATCATTGGGTTGATGTCTCACTGATGAATAATCTACATCTTCTTTTTTTCATAAATGTCCATGTAATGTCTCAACTAATCCATATCTATCATTTTATTTCATTATCATTCAATATTTTTCCTCTTAGTTGATTTCTATACTTACATCAACAAATCCAGAGTTTGTTACTCTAAACACTATTCCTTTTCTCTGAGGTTTTCCTAGAATTGAAATGAAACTATATAGGTCTTTCATTTTCATGACATACCAAGTTTTGGCAAAATACTTATTTGCTTTATGATTTACAAATGTGATGATGTTCCTTTTCTCTTCTTATTTTTTCTACAGCAAACATTCATGAACTATCTGTGTCATTTACACAATGAAAGAAAGAAAGAGCCCCCCTCCCCTCCCTAAAAATAACAAAATAAAAGGAAAGGAAAGGGAAGAACCAACTCAAAATAGTTTTTACTCATAAAGGAGCATATGACACTAAAAAATCAAAGTGGTCTCAGTAGACATTCGGTTTGAGTAGATAATCAGACCATCCAAACTGTTTACTCTAGAACATGGCCACTACAATTGGCGTTCAATTAATTTTTTAAGATCTACATTCTGAAGCAGTGTTTTTCCTGCTGAAATATTAAATCAGAAATGGATATGGCTATATTCGATTTTGATTTACTCAAGTTTTTGAAAAATACTGTAAACAGGCAATCTAGCTGAATGTGATGTTTCTGTTTTTACATGTTGAACTTAGGGCAGTTGTTCAACCCTGCATTATTGTTTCAAACAATACCAACTGCCAAGAAATTGTATGAATGCATAAAAAATTTGGTGTTAAACCAATCATTCAATAAGAATGTACACACTATTCTCATTTAGGAAAAGGCTTTTCCATTAAAACGTTTAAACCCGCTGCATTTGTTTGCACCTGTCTTAAGTCAGGAATCTGATGTTCAGTAGTTGTCGTTTGTTGATGTGGTTCATAAGTGTTTCTCGTTTCTCGTTTTATATAGATTAGACCGTTGGTTTTCCTGTTTGAATGGTTTTACACTAGTAATTTTGGGGCCCTTTATAGCTTACTGTTTGGTGTGAGCCTAGGCTCCGTGTTGAAGACCGTACTTTGACCTATAATGGTTTACATTTATAAATTTGACTTGGATGGAGAGTTGTCTCATTGGCACTCATACCACATCTTCTTATATCTATTTACATCCTTAGTCACAGTTACCTTATACATGTAATCATAAATTAACTGTTTACAAAACTTTGAATTTTTCAAAATACAGGATTTTCTACCCCAGGATTAGATTATCTAATAGCTGTATTTGCAAAGCCTTTTGGAATTTTCAATCCTCAATACTATTCAACTTTGTATTTTATTTGGCCTTTTAACTTTTTTGATTTGAGCAACACTGATGAGTCTTTTCTAGTTTAAACGTGCATCTGGTGTACAAAATTTTAAGCCTGGTTAAGCCTGGTATCTATGATGAGTTTATTTACCTATTTCATAAACAAATACTCCAACTTCAATTAGCTGATCCTCCTTTAACTGACGTGGTACACTGACTAGTTTCACATCCTCTCTGTCACCGTTCACATAGTGATAAAAGTTAATTAATCCATTGTCTAATTGAACCTTTATCCAGCCTGTAATAAAATCACTTAAGATTTTTAATCTAGTCTTTTAGTCACTTACAGCAAAAAGGTCTTTTTTTTTCATTATCTATTTCTTACACATTAGAGAATCCACCAGTAGGTAATGTTATTTTCATTTTGATTTCAAAAACAATTATGTAATTACATGGTTATGTAAATTCTGAATAAATACATTTGTCCAGCAAACTATATTATTACAAAGAAAAGTCCAATTGACCAATGAAAATGGAGAACCGTCAAACCACACGTTAACTTTATAATTTTTTGATTATCAATGGTCATTAAAAGTTGGATCTGCTAACCTTTCCGGAGCACCAGAGATCACCCTCAGTTTTTGATGGGGTTTGTATTTCTCAGTCTTTAGTTTTCTATGTTGTGTTTTGTGTACTATTGTTTGCTTGTTGGTCTTTTTCTTTTTTAGCCATGGCGTTGTCAGTTTATTTTCGACTTATGAGTTTGAATGTAACTTTGGTATCTTTCGCCTCTCTTTTACATTCAGTTAAGAATTAGAGAAAAATTTTCAGGTCTGGAGTAGTTTTTCCTGATTCTTTAGATCAATGCTATCTTTGCTGCCGGAAGACTTACCATCAGGGAGGTTCTGTACAATTGTTCCATATTGTAAAGGGTCAGATGTGGCTTCTCCTGATAATATCTGTACTCTGCTACCAAGAGAGGGTAAATTGTCATGTTCCTCATCATCAAGTTCTTTGGAAGTGTGAATGATTTCTGTTATATGACTCTACAAATAAAATGTGAAAAAATGAAAATTTATTAATAGCTGAATGAAAAATTTAAGATTATTGGATATTTTTTGCATTGATCAAATATCATCAATATACAGGGATCAACATTTATTACCATTTGTCTGATTGTCTGGGACAAGTAGAATCAAAATTTAGTTGTCTGACGGGACAAGTGAAAATTCACCAAAATAAGAACTAATCCCTTTATTAACCTACAATTGTTTACATCTTTTCCAAAGTTTTTATCAGTTTAAATACGTTGGTAGGTTTGCAAAATTTGATATTTATTTGGCTTTCTTTGACAACTTTATTGCTGGTTTACATGTGCTTAAAGGTGTAAAGTGGCAGTCCAAATTTCCTGCCTGTCATCCTACCTTGCAAAACCTTCCTGTTGTATTAATTTTTAATAGGTTCTCATCCTGAATATTCATGAAATAATTGCCACTGGATGTTAGGTAAGCAATTATATCAATCAATCTACAGTTGTAATTTTATTGTCATTATATATAAAATTAGAAGATGTGGTATGATTGCCAATGAGACAAGAGAGACAGTATAAAAGGATCACTACTCCTTAAACCATGTGTCTAGCACAGTTCAATGACAAAAACCGGCAACTTTTGATGACAGACATAAAACATCTATGTATAAACACTTACAATATCATCTGAGTCTAGACCAGATTCATGTTGATTTACTTCTCTTTGTATATATTCTGCATACATTTTAGTATTTCCTGTTTCATGGCATTTTTGTATCACATTACCAGTAACAACCTAACAATAGAAATAACCCATGCTCAAGCTTAAATTTCAAATAGACACTTGCTTTTTGCTTTATGCTAGTAATATTTTATTGTACAAAGTCTATGTAGAAATTGCATTTAATAATTTTGCATTATTGTCTTATATTATTAATGAACATATTAAATTATTAACAACACCTTTTCACATCAAATTCTGAATTAACAATATTAACAACACCTAATCATCAAATTCTGAATTAACAGTATTAATAACACATAATCACATCAAGTTATAAATCAGCCTAATCATCAAACTAAATTAACAGTATTATCAACATCTAGTGTAAGATCTGATAATGACCTCGCTTCAACTTTGTGAAGAGCAACAATAAAAGCACTGTTACTTTGGTTTTGGTTTTTTATTGGACATTTTATGACTTTGAGTCATGATTTGATACACTATATCCTTTCTTGTCCATTCTGATAAAGGATGGTATGGATGGGGTCCTTCAGTTCTGTATTTTCTAAATCTCTTGGTAATTTTTCTCCATTTTTAATATTTTTTGCCTTTTATTTTGTGTTCTCTATGTTTTAGCACCCCATTTTGCTCTATAATTTTTGTTTGGCCATTTTTTTGTACTCATGGTCCATTATTCTCTATTCTGTAAACTCCATCCAGACCCTCATAAAGTGTTTTTTCACTGACCTGGTAATGAAAGTATTTCTTTATAAATCTAACATCCTCCATGTCTATCAACTTTCCGCCTCCCATTTTTGCCATATCTTGCAGAAACATCTGAAACAAATAAACATGATGACAAATAAAAACCTTTTTAGTGAATTTTCAATTTTATTCAAATTTTCTTGTACAATCTTTCTGTTTTCTCTGGCCAAAATCAGTTTTAAATGAAATACAAGTGGATATATGTTCTCGAAAAATGTGATCTAGGCTCTTATTTATATCCTGCTCATTCATTGAAGAGTGCTTGGCAAAGTCAATCATTTGATTGAAAATTATGCAGATAGAAAACTAAATTAAGATGTTATAAGATGTCATTATGAAAGAATTACTACTTGAAAATTTCAATCTAGACAGTTATTTTAAGGAGGACTTGCAATACAAGATGCCAACCCATATGCCGCCATACATATGGCATAGTCAATGTTTTCTTATTTGGAGCCCCAAAACTCATTTAAATGATAAACAATGTCTAAAGTACTGAAGATTTTCTCAAAATTTTATTTAAATCTAATCGCCAGTTTAAGAGAAGTTGCAGACTAAGTGTTGATGTATGTTTGGATGAACAATACACAAAATCTCTGGATGAACCAATGCACAATTAAACAACCACAAGAGTCACTGTATACCCCCGTCAATAACCAGGGGTTAAAACAAGTAATTTGTTTCATGAGAATGCTTTATGAAATATCACACAGAGAAGTTTGGTTCAATGAACATTTTGAAAGTTTACAGACAGAATGATGAATGAGGGCTCTTAGCCACTTATGCCCCTCAGGAAAAAAGACTTAAATCATAAACAACTTACCCTATTCACATGACTTCCAACAGGAACAGTAAACAGTGTATATCCTTGGTGGTGTAACTGCTGAACCATGATTTTAACTCTCTCTCCTACCTAAATCAACCAACAGATTTTTACTTTTTAAAGGTGAAGTCATTTGGTCTGTGAAGGATAGTTGTCTCATTTGAAATCATACTATATCTCTTTATTTATTTTTTAAATATCTACATTTGACTGAATTAAAGTAAATAAGAAGAAAATAACAAACAAATTACAAATACAACTTTTAGGTGTCAGATCTCTAATTCAAAATCCTATATATTCAACAATTTTTTCAATTTTTCACAGCTCTCTTAATATTTTACCTTAGGTTTAACTTCATGAAAACCATGCATATCCTGAATTATGCATGTATCAACTTTCTAAATGCTAATTTTTCAACCAATGTTTAAAATTTTGTAGTGACACTTGATGTTCGGGATGTCCCCTACTACTAAAAATAGCATGTTCCGTTACTGAAAATTTTCATTAGAATACTATTGAGCATATCTACCCTAAAATTATTTTGAAAGTTCATGCACAAGTAAATTTGGGCTCAAAATGATCAAATATATTTCTCAATCAGAAAAAGTTACATTCGTGTAACTTCATTAACTAGTTTAAGTTAAACTAGAGGCTCCAAGGACCCTGTGTCGCTCACCTGATATTTTTATTTACAATTGATGCATGATAAATGCAATTGTTGTACTGTCGTTTAGTTTCAGAGATATAAGACTAAAAAGTGTGTTTGAAACCTATGTTTTATTTCAGCCATGTGTGCCATGTTGGCAGGCAGGGTCATCATACACAGTGGTCCCTGGATATCCTAGTGGTGATTTAAACCAAGTTTGGTTTAATTTGACAGTATTTTCAGGGGAGAATTGTTGTAAAATTTATCTAACGAGAAATGCGAAGTGATGAGAAAGTTTGTTGTGAAGTTTTGTTGTTGCAACACCCCAAAAAAAAAAAAAACAAAAGGTAATAAAAATTATCATTTAAGGGCAATCTTTCCTATTAATGATTTCTGCAAAATTCAGTTGATTGTGCAAGGGTTGTATAGCCAGCTGAGGTCGTTAAAACTCTCATTTGTTGTTGCAAAATTCAAGTGGTTTTGAATTGCTTTGTTGATCTTTTTGTATTCAACTTTTAAACAACAAAGTACAACAAATATGATGACTGATACTCATGACACTGAAAATATGGTCTTCATTCTTGTGAAGAAAATGGTAAGGTTTGAAATATTAATTCAATACCAATACTTTAATTTGTATTGGATTTATCCCAGGAAATGAGAACAAGGGACACAATTAAATTCAATTTTTTCCTAAACTTCTGATAAAATATAAAATGAAGAACTATATTTTTTAATGAGAATTTTTTTAATAGTTAATTGATAATTTGAACAATATTAATTTAATTTTAGATCTTGCATGGTTGATTAATTTTCTCTCAAAATTTCTGATATTCTATTAAAGTTTTAAATATAATATGAGGCAGGCATTACCTATGAAAGGGGATGAAGTCTGTATAAATTAGTGTAGGAATTCAAGCATCATTTGCACTTCGAATCTGTAGAAAATGAAGCCAAAGTACTGAAACATATCTGACATTCGACCTATTGTTCGGGATTATAGTTGTGACATCATTTTCAATGTAAAGAAAGAAACACCATCATCAGGTATTAATGTGGTTTTTTTCATGTTATAGAATTATCAATTATTTTTATTGCCAGTTCATTAGTAGATTGTTTTCTTTATTGATTTTCTACTGCAGTTTCAGAAAAGAAGATTACAAAAGGAAAACATTTTGTAAAACTTACCAAAATTTACCAAATTAATGAAAATTGTTAAAATTGACTATAAAGGGCAATAACTCCTTAAGGGTCAACTGACCATTTTGGTCATGTTGACTTATTTGAAGATCTTACTTTGCTGAACATTATTGCTGTTACAGTTTATCTCTATCTGTAATAATTTTCAAGATAATAACCAAAAGCGGCAAAATTTCCTTAAAATTACCAATTCAGGGCAGCAACCCAACAACCAGTTGTCCAATTCATCTGAAAATTTGAGGGCAGATAGATATTTACTTGATAAACAAGTTAATCCCTGTAAGATTTGCTTTAAATGCTTTGGTTTCAGAGTTACAAGCCCAAATCTACATTTTACCACTATGTTCTATTTTTAGCCGTGGCAGCCATCTTGGTTGGTTGGCTGGGTCACCGCACACATTTTTGAACTAAATACCCTAATAATGATTGTGGCTAAGTTTGGTTGAATTTGGTCCAATAGTTTCAGAGGAGAAGATTTTGTAAAGATTACAAAATTTACAAAAATTGGTAAAAAATACTTTAAAGGGCAATAACTCCTTAAGGAGTCAACTGACCATTTTGATCATGTTGACTTATTTGTAGATCTTACTTTGCTGAACATTATTGCTGATTACAGTTTATCTCTATCTGTAATAATTTTCAAGATAATAACCGAAAACGGAAAAAATCCTTAAAATTACTAATTCAGGGCAGCAACCCAACAACCCATTGACTGATTCATCTGAAAATTTCAGGGCAGATAGATCTTGACTTGATCAACAATTTTACCCCATGTCAGATTTGCTCTAAATGCTTTGGTTTCAGAGTTATAAGCCAAAATATACATTTTACCCTATGTTCTATTTTTAGCCATGGCGGCCATCTTGGTTGGTTTGGCAGGTCACTGGACACAATTTTTAAACTAGATACCCTAATGATGATTGTGTCCAAGTTTGGTTAAATTTGGTCCAGTAGTTTCAGAGGAGAAGATTTTTGTAAAAGTTAACGACGACGGACGCCAAGTGATGAGAAAAGCTCATTTGGCCCTTTGGGCCAGGTGAGCTAAAAAAACAACATCAAAAGCACTATTTTTTGTCTGAGTAGGGCTACTTTTACATATTTTCTAAATTTGAGTGGGTTCATTGGAGGTCTGACATATTTACCTCAGGTGGCTTTGGTGCATACTCTGATAATATGTCATTCATTTGTGAATCATCTGTAGGTCTTCCATCAGAAAAAACCACAATTCTTGATGGTACAATATATCCTCCCATTGACATAGGCCCTCCTAAAAAAACCAAAAAAACACTGTCTTCATGAAAAGCTTGGAGCAGCTACTTGTAAACTATCAGTGTACTTTAAATTATCTTTTGTCGCTTTCATTTTTAAACAATTTCTTATTTTATTAAATTCTTACTTTTATATGTATTACCCAAACTTTAAACTTATTTGTAATGAAAAACAGAAAAAAAAACATGAAATTGCTGCCTAGCGATGAATAATTAATGTCTGTGAAGAACCACATTCAGATACTTAGTTATATATATAGTACGCATTTTATGAGTTAACGTATGTAAGGCCAAAAGGGTAGCTTTGAGTGGATAAAGTATGTAATGAGTAAGTCATGGCTATATATGATTTGTAATATTAATGGGTATGACAGCCAAAGTTTAAATGCTGAACAATGAAACTTAACTGTATTTTCATGAATTACATTGTGGAGCGCATACTACAACAAAACATCACTTATTTTCAGAAAATGAACACATGGATCTGATTTTTTGTAGGATTTATTTTTATGATACATGTACATGTAAAGCATTTGTTATGCCATGAGATTTTCAGTAAGGTTTACAGACCAGAAAGCGATTTATGTGTTATTGAATAATGTTTCCCCCTGAAAATTCATGAGGGGATATATATGCAAAATTTTGTTCGATGTATACCATCTTGCCCTCTTTCAAAACCAATAGGATGTGTAGTTTTAGAAGAGTTAAGCACTGTGATAAGAACTATTTTTTAAACCAATTGTGGGGGTATACTTCCTTTCCAACATCAGGAAAAAGATCTATTAAATGATGGGTTTTTGATTGAGTAGGGTCCAGGAACAAATATTTCAAGCATAGTTAATTCACGGAGAAAAACCTTTAAAAGTGAAGGAAATGAAAGGACTGAGCATCCAGTGACATCTTTTTTCGAATATTTATCTTGACAAAATAAAAACAGGTATCCACAAAAAAAGGCCAGACAGATACAAGGTTCTCCTTTTAATAGACCTGACTTGGTCAAAAGAAAGAGAGAGAAATGAGGACAGGGTCTCCCTTAAACATAACATTTTTAGGTATGTGTGACCTATTTATCTGTATTTAGATTTTGGTATTTCTAGAAATTTCAAAGTAGTTGATAAGAAATTCCAAATATTGCCTATTTGTTTATAGACCTCTTTACTTCCTTTCTGTAGCTCCTCGGGCATTCATTTGCTTCGAGGAAACCATGTTTTAACTTAGGGTTAGGTTTAGAAGTTTGTCTAAGTGTTCTGTTAAGGTATGGGTTAGAGTTAGTTAACCCTCCCCTCCTGAATTTATGTTTTGATAATTTGTTGTGTATGCATTTTATTCAAATTTATAGGGAAATTTTATGGTCATTGATTTTACTTACAGGTAGTGCAAGGAGGCAGAGCCTGGCAGTGCATTAACAACTTAGGAGATGGAAGTTAATGGACTGGTCTAAGCTCCTCCCATTTTTTGCTTTTCTATGACAAATAGTCACTGGAGGGATTTGATAGTGAAATAGCTAAAAAAAATACGTCCAGTTAATGCACTCTTCTAAAAAATAACAAAGTTAACCCACTCGACATATTCAGACATATTACAATGCTAGTTTTTGCCAAAAAATGGCAGCCAAAACCCCTGCCTCCCCTTTAAGGGCATACAATACAGTTACAGGGGAGGTAATGACGTCGCTAATGTAAAACTGATTCTTATCATTCAGAATGATTTAACTTGAAAACGAGTTCATGGACCCCTCTTATTAAAAATGACATTAGGCTTGATTATGTATGAAGATTATTTGTGCCAATTTTTATGAAAAAATCACCGAGGCTTTTTGAAAAAAATTAAATATACAGCTAAAATGCTGTTTTTTGACTAAAATCTTGAAAATATGATAAAAATGAATTATTTCCAAAGAATTGTTACACAAATTCAAAACACACTTATGTAGAGAAGATAGTCCAGATGTTTTTACAAAACTCCACTTGCGTTTATCTTTTGAAACAAAAAAGTTAAGTATGTCTTTCCATTGGATAGAAATGTCCAAGAAACCGAAATGTCCAGTAAATGTCTAAAATTTCAACCCCATTTATCTCTAAAACTAGCACATGAAGGTATATTTTTTATTACATATTTGTATTGACTAGGTGAAAAATAGCTTGTATGCAAACTTTCGTCAAAAATTCACTGTGGGATCAAAATTGTATCGTATGCCCTTAAGGCTTTTGTTAAAGAGAGCAATATACAATAAATTAATAATTTCATGTAAAAAAAACTGTCTACAACTTTACCTTTCTCTTTGAGAGCAATACTGCATAAAGCTAAAGCTGTATGTAATGCTGATGTTCCTGTAGGTTTCAATTTACCTACAAAATAATCTATGTTAGCATTATATGGTTAAGATTATGAGAAAGTTTCAATAAATTGTAATGAGGTGTTATATTTATCTTTTTAATACTGGTTAATAAAATCATAACATTGTGTGCTGGCTGGTCATTATCCCGTATGCTACGATTTTGACACGCCTACATAGCTATTGAATATTCATAATTTTATAGAGAAGGACAGCATGTGTAGCCACACAGATTGGAGTTGTAGATTTGTAGCATAACTGTATATATGTAGTTGAAATAGAATAGAAAATAAGAGAAATATAGTGTTTATTATAAAGCCAAGCGAGTAAAACACGGATCTATCAGAGGGGTTAAGGTGGAGTTGCAGATACAAAATGGGTACCCCCCAATTGTGTACTGTAGTGTGCAGATATGACTAAGTCCATGTCATCCTAATTAAAAGAAACCCCATAAATCATTCAGATGAAGAAATGAAGTGCAAAAGTACATTTTGTGATTAAGAATCTTTGAATGTGTCATATAAGTCTGACTAGAAGGTCAATACAAAAGTTGGACAGAACAACAAACGGACAGACTCACCCATCACTATATAAGGCCTCTTTAGAAGGACTATTCCATCATAATAAATGGTGGAGGGTGGGGGAGAGAAGTTTTAAATTAAGACACTTATGGTTGTTTGTCCAGTTGCTGTATGCAAACTAACTCTAGAAATTGTGTTAGTTGTGGGTGGATTTTGGGAGGTCCTTTCCTACCCTCTTACATTCATTTTACTGGAATAGTTGTAATAAATACTTACAAATCTTAGCCACTAGATCACTGTAATCCATTGTTAAAGGTGAAAGTATTTCAGTCTGAGAACCAAATACTACAATTCCTATATTCTCATACAATTCTCTGTTGAGTGATAACTCCTCTGCATCTAGGTATAATAAAAGGTTTTAAAACAACTGGTTTGAGTTATTTTTCTTTCCTCATTATACATATGTAAACAAAACTTATTGCTGTGTTTTTATCTCCTATTATATACCTATTTTATTTAACTAAAGCTTTTTCTTGTCGATTCTTTTAACTGGATTTGATTGTTTTTAATTGTTCCGATAGGGACATTAGGTTAATATTTTAGGGTAATGGTTGCGTAATCACATGGCTGGTTTAGATCTGGTAAAATTGTGTGTGTCAGTCCTAAGTCAGAAGCCTTGTAGCTGGTTGCCATATAGTACTCTATAATTGGGGTAGACTGTTTGTAAAATAGTAAATATTCTGATCTTATGTTGTTCTTTGTAGACTAGCTAAACAACTTGTGTTTTATTTGAGGGACATTTACTGTTGACTAAATGGTATGATTACCTACTCATTGTGCTCTTTTTTGATTGATTGATTGATTGATTGTGGTTTGCTTTACATCCAGTTACAATATCTCAAGTGTATTGAGGAAGATTTTCATGGTTTTTTGTAACATTTTAATTGGTGATCTGTTTCATTGACAATTATTCCTAATTTTTTTAATTCATAATGAAATGTACCATACATATACTGGTAACAATCAACCACCCAATCTATTTATTATGTATTCATTCTTTATGTGTAAATTGTTATGTTGAGTGTTAAAAGTTCCCACAAATGCAATTACTATTTTCACTGTTAGCTCAATACTGTTTTCTTTTGGAGTACTTAAGAACCTTGGGTTATTTGTGGTGCTCTAGTTTTAGGTTTCAGCATAGTGTTTAGTGGACTTTGTCTTATCATCTTTTAATTTTTTAGCCAAAGTATTGTCTGTTCTTCTTCAACTAGTGATTTTATAATTGCTGCCTTGATATCTTGTGCTTTGTGTTTGTTTAAAATTTTGAAAATATCAATTCTACAAGAGGTCATAACTGGTAATAGTTACCATTCAGGAAATCTGTTAGCACAGATATTAACTGGTCAAATGCTTTGCCTTCTGTACTTTGAGATATATCTAAACAAAGTATTGTATCTATACCACCATCAGATGTATCAGGGACATTACTCCTTGAATCTGTAAAAAAAAAATCAACACCCATAAAAGGAGTTATCTCTCCTGAAAAAATAACAAATATATCTAAATAATATACAATTATATCTAAACCACCATTTTATTTATGTAGGAGAAATATAGATTCGACCACTGTATTAAGTATTTTACGATATTTCTCATCTCGAGACTGTTTAAATTTAAAAATTAGAATGTGAGGCTTGCCAAGCTTTTTAAATATCTAAAATTTAACTGTTGAGAGTGGAGAAATATTGTAATACACGAGAGATATAGTGGTGTAATCTGTTTCTCTAATGATTTTTAGACGATATCTGTACAAAGTTTATCCTTCCTTTTCAAGGATTTGCAGAAAGTTGTGTTCTTTATATGTGACGTCATCAGGCATGGTCACCTTTTTTCATGACGTCACAATAGGAACTTCAGAAGAAATCAAGAAAATTTGACGTCATAATTGATTTTCGACCAATCATTTGCCGAGAACAAAGCTTTCTCTAGAGATGAGAAATATTTTTTCACACCGATCGAGACATCTGAAAATAGCATGAAAATTAGAGAAATTACTCTTTTAACCCATTAAGGATGTACACCTCTGAGGTGCCAAAAATTTCTAGGATTAAATTTTTTTTCTTAACCTGATTTTTGGGTTTATATGACTGTAAAAAGTAATTGGTGAAGAAAATCATATGGTGGGGCACTTTTTTTGCTACGGCCATTTGAAAGTACCCAATTTTGATGATTTTCCCATTTTTATCAATTTTACCCATTTTGGGCTATTATCATGAAAAAATCACAATTTCACAATTAAACTTTTATCATACTTTCACTAAAGATGAAGTGGACCAATTTGAATAGACTTAACTTAAAAACTATAGGTAAGTGTTAATATAAGAAAGTTTTATAAAATGTTGTTTCTTTTTAGTGTCAAATTTACCATGCAGTCAATTTTGTAAATTTGGGATTTTCTCTTTTTTAGAACAAAAGCATATTATTTCAACTTCTTTGTTATACATGATTGAAAAATACGTATCTAAGAAATTTGAAAAGAAAAAATTGATATGGGATGTACACGTTTCTGGTAAAATCATTTCTTGTACCCTCACCCATTTTCTCAACAGTTTGGCTAATGAGACTGACTTGATTGGTTATAAAATTTGAAAATTTTATTACTCAATAAAATGCTCAGGGCACAGCTTGATACGACCGCAGAGGTCCAACCCTGAATAGTTGGGGCTTGTATGGACACAACATTCAAGCTTGATACAGCTCTGAATTTGGATTGTGATTAAATATCTGACACAGCAGAGGTTTCTGACACAGAATGAATGTGGTCTAAGAACTTAAAATTTTTAAATTGGACATTCACCTATTATGGTCCAATATCCAAAATCTAAATACATGGTTAGATTCAGCATATCAAAGAACCCCAAGAGTTCAATTTTGATGTAATCAAACAAAGTTTAATTTGGACCCTTTTGACCTCAATGTGGACAAAGTTGATAACAGGGCCCAAAATCAAAAATCTAAATACATGGTTAGATTCAGCATATCAAAGAACCCCATATATTCAATTTTGTTGAAATCAAACAAAGTTTAATTTTGGACCCCGATTTGGACCAACTTAAAAACTGGGCCCATTATCAAAATTCTAAATACATGTTTAGATTCAGCATATCAAAGAACCCTAAGAATTCAATTTTTGTTAAAATCAAACTAAGTTTAATTTTGGACCCTTTGGACCTTAATGTAGACCAATTTGAAAATGGGACCAAAAATTAAGAATCTAAATACACAGTTAGATTCGGCATATCAAAGAACCCCAATAATTCAATTTTTGATGAAATCAAACAAAGTTTAATTTTGGACCCTTTTGACCTCAATGTGGACAAAGTTGATAACGGGGCCCAAAAATCAAAAATCTAAATACATGATTATATTCAGCATATCAAAGAACCCCATATATTCAATTTTGTTGAAATCAAACAAAGTTTAATTTTGGACCCGATTTGGACCAACTTGAAAACTGGACCCATAATTAAAAATCTAAATACATGTTTAGATTCAGCATATCAAAGAACCCTAAGAATTCAATTTTGTTAAAATCAAACTAAGTTTAATTTTGGACCCTTTTGACCTTAATGTAGACCAATTTGAAATACGGGACCAAAATTAAGAATCTAAATACACAGTTAGATTCGGCATATCAAAGAACCCCAATAATTCAATTTTGATGAAATCAAACAAAGTTTAATTTTGGACCCTTTGGACATCAATGTGGACCAATTTAAAACGGGCCCAAAATCCAAAAACTTAATACACGGTTAGATTCAGCATATTAAAGAACCCCAAGAGTTCAAGAATAAAACCCCATTGAAATTGGTCAAGAAATAAGCAATTTATACAAAGTATCTTCTTTTGCACAATACTGTGCAATTGAATATTTCTTGCAATTGCGCAATACTGTGCAATTGAATATTTCTTGCTATTGCAATACTGTACAATTGACAATTTCTTGCTATTGCGCAATATTGTGCTATTGGATATTTCTTGCTATTGCGCAATACTGTGCAATTGAAGATTTCTTGCTATTGCGCAATACTGTGCAATTGAAAATTTCTTGCGATTGCACAATACTTATTATATAATAATTTACACATCCTGTTTGGTGTGTATCTCCTGCCATATCATTATTATTTGCTTTTAAATATAAATCAGAAATAACCAACTTAAAATGGAAAATTTTAAAGAAAAAAAAGGAAAAAAATGAAAAAAAAATCCCCCAAATTTTTGAACCCCTTATGATTCATCATCCCAAACTCTATCCCAGCCTTCCCTTTGAGGTATGGTACCTTGCAGTACAATTTCAGAGATCCATACACTTGAACACAAGTTATTGTCTGGAAACTAGAAAATGCTTATTTTTGGCCCCTTTGGCCCCTAATTCCTAAACGTTTCAGGAAATTACCCCAAACTCAATTCCAGCTTTCCTTTGTGATATGGAACCTTGTAGTACAATTTCAGAAAGATCCATACACTTACACACAAGTTATTGTCATGAAACTAGAAAATGCTTGTTTTTGCCCCTTTTGGCCCCTAATACCTAAAATTTTGAGGCAATTACCCCAAAATCAATCCCAGCATTCCCTTTGTGACATGGAACCTTGTGGTACAAAGTCAGAGAGATCCATACACTAACACACAAGTTATGTCTGAAATTACAAAATTCTTATTTTGGCCCCTTTTGGCCCCTAATTCCTTAACTGTTGGTACCATAACCCCAAAATCAATCCCAACCTTCCTTTGTGATATTGAACCTTATGGTAAAATTTCATGAGATCCATTCACTTAAACTAAAGTTAGAGTGCGAAACCAATGCGTCGGATTTACGACGACGACGCCAACGTCATACCAATATCGACCACAAAATTTTTTGCGGTCGTATAAAAACCTCTTATTGTAAATACACAATTTTTTACAGAGTTAAGTTTGATTATAATATTTTTAAAATTGTTGATAATTTCCACTTGTATCCCATTTTTGGAAATCATCTCAGAACGAGATTTCAAAGGGACTGACACGTCAGAGGAATACATCCTTAATACAACAGTGATTTCATTGATGAATTATTTCAGAATCAAATCATTCAACCAATGAAATTAGTGTCATGCGTTCACAATAAGAGGCAAGTGCTAACACATTATTAGTTTTTAACAATTGCATTTTGCATGTTTTACTTGTCTTCTGTTATGTCCAATGAATCATCAGGCACTTCAATTCCAATTTCTATGGTCCTGGCTATAGCTATTTGTGATTTTAGACCAATGTATCTGCAAAAACTTTTATTCTATATTAATTTAATTTTTGAAAATGTTTCTCCATTTTGACACAAGATCACACTCATTTTGACACAAGATCACATGACAGGAAGTTTTCTTGCAGCAATATTGTCAAAAATTTTCAAGGTCATATTAAACAGACCCCAATCGACAATTGTACCTTTTTAGATCTGTTTGAGCTATATATCTCTAGCAAATGAATAACTGATCTATATCACCATACTATTGCATTTCAACCACCATATTCCCCATTATTTCACATGTAAATTACTACAGATATATTTTAATAGGTTTAATGTTCTTCACTAACTCTAGTAAATATTACAAAACATAAAGTGTTAACCAGTTTTCTTCCCAGATATCAATTCTTTTTAAATTTCACAAAGAGATATTTGGTCTTGAAAGCTTATGTGGAGCTCAGGTACACATTAAGAGAAATCAGTTAAAGTTGGCTGCTTTATATAAGCAAATTGATATCAATTCTGTAATCAATGTTTCAATAGCTTTGACAAATTGCAAGAAAATTAGGTAACACTTGTTTGGGTTTGGGTGTAAAATTCAACATCAGTCAAATAAACCATAACTTTTACCTTGTAATGCCTTAACCAAAATTTTAAGAATAGTGTCAGTCAATGGAAGGTCAGCTAATCTCCTCAGTTCATTTGCTTCTAATATAATTCCTTCATCTACAAAAACAAGATCAAAATCAAAATAAAGAATTTTAAATCAAATAAAAATTACACCTTATTATTTACTATTATTGCCTTGTAAACAATAGAATGACAGTTTAATTTGATCCAAGGTCATTACAAAAAGTGTGGGCTTTAAAGAAAGAAAAAATAAACCAATACAACAGAAAACAGAAAAGGCAACAATAATCTACAAAACAATACCATAAACAAACTGAAGGTGAACTTGGGTGCTCCAGAAAAGGAAAGTATATTATGTTCCACTTTTCTAAAATTACATCAGTGATGTCTTCAATAAAATATCTGATAAAAAGGAATTTGCTTCTTTGAAAATACACATTTACCTGCTTCAATAGTTCTATGAACTTCTGTCAATATAGATTCTTCATCCTGGATTGGCTGTGTGTCTCCATACAATGAAGGTTCTGTACCATGTGTACTGAGTGGTGACAGTGGTTCAGTTTGCCCGTTGCCATACATATGTTCATCAGTAAAAGCAGTAGCACCTTCAACTGTTGGTAAATGAGCACTTTCTCTTTCCTCTCTTCCAAGATTTTCTTCATCTGACCCAATTTTTGGCAGAATCCCTTCTTCTTCTGCAATTTTGAATGCCTCTTCTAGCTCTGGTGGAGTTTTTGGAAATAAGGAAGGAGAAGTTCTTGCTATATCACTTTGCATTTCCGATCTCTGACGCTGTTCTTGTCTTTCTTGCCTACTTTGAGACAGTTTGATATATTCTTGTGTTGACGGTGAATGCACATTATTGACATTATCATCTCTATGAAATAACATTTCAGCACCTAATCGGATACTTTGTCTACCAGTACTTGAAAAATCATCAGAATCTTGTGGTTGGTCTATTCTCTGAGTACTTTCTGATAGTCTAGTATAACTGAGATGAGAATCTGCAAGACTTGATGTTTTGGGTAATGTAGATGAGGGATCATGAGGTTCAGGATGCCGACTAGATTGCAAGTGAAAAGGAAAATCAGATCTAGGACTAGAAGGAGGAGTTCTTGGGGGTGTTTTGGTAAAATGTGTACTGGTAAATGCTTCTTTGATATCTAACACTGATTTTTCTACCGCAGTTTTCACTTCAGTTACAGTATTTACAACAAGGTCTAACCTTTTTGTTGTTTCTACTTGATAAACCTCAAAGTTTTTTCTGAAGTCCTTAACCTCTTGAGTTAAATCTTGAATTTTTTCCGTATCTCTTTGACCTGACCTTGTTTCAGTCATTAATTGTAATTTCTCTTCAAACATCCTTTCCATGTCATCAACTTTTTCAGAAAGTCCCTGTAAAGTTCTGCGAGTTCGGTCCAATCCTTCATCTACAGCTGTTTTCTGTGAAGCCTGCATCAGCTCAGATGTTTCATTGCTCTGCTTTATAATTTTTTCTAATTTGTCCATTCTTCGCACAATATCCATCTTGTCTTTCGCTTGAGTATTTTTCACATCAGTAAGCCTTCTGGTCATGGATGCTTCAAGCTGATTTTTTATTATCTGCATCTGTCTTGAAGACAATGGCTCAGGACCAAGCATTTCTGAAAATTATATAAAAAAACATGAATTGAGACCCAGTTGCTACACTTGGCTTTAGCTTGATACTTCCAAGTTATAGACTCAGGAATTTAAAAAGTTGAGAAGTGCCTTTAAAATGTATAAATATCAATAAATCATAAACCTGGAACTTGGAAGAAAAACAAATAAAAAAATGTTGTCTCTTGTTCAAGCATTTCATATGGCTAAATTCTTTATACTGAAATAACAAGAGTGCACGCCCTGAAATTTCTCGCCTTCTTTACTAGCCATTGATATTATGTTGATAGTCCTCAATATAAAGCTTTAGCCTTTACTACAACTATCACATAAACTTAACATGATCCAAAAAATGAGGTAAAGGTCAGATAAACCTAACTGGAAATACAAAAACTTAACTTTAACCACTGAACCATGAAAAGTCAAGGTCAGACGACACCTGCCAGTTGGACTTGTACACCTTACAATCATTCCATACACCAAATATAGTAGACCTATTGCTTATAGTATCTGAGATATGGACTTGACCACGAAAACTTAACCTTGTTCACTGATCGATGAAATGAGGTCAAGGTCAAGTGAAAACTGTCTGATGGGCATGAGGACCTTGCAAGGTACGCACATACCAAATATAGTTATCCTATTACTCATAATAAGAGAGAAATTAAGATTACAAAAAATCTGAACTTTTTTTTCAAGTAGTCACTGAACCACCAAAATGAGGTCAAGGACAATGGACATATGACAGACGGAAACTTCATAACATAAGGCATCTATATACAAGGTATGAAGGATCCAGGTCTTCTACCTTCTGAAATATTAAGCTTTTAAGAAGTTAGTTAACGCCACTGCTGGATCACTATCCCTATGTCGAGCTTTCTGCGACAGAAGTCGCAGGCTCTACAATAATCAAAGACATAAAATATCTAATGTTTGATTACATAAACAAATAGGTTAGGTATATCAATGACTATTTCTCTGTCAATCTTATTCAAATTAACATATGTACAACTGCTTGTCTCTGCACCCTAAATTGGTTATGGATGATCCTGCTTAATTTTTTTCAATATGGAATATCAGACATGATATAAGCTGTCAAATTGACAGCTAAACACGTTTTCTGTATCTCGAAGGCACTTTCAGGCTTGTTTAACCTGCAACGTTTTGTGCCTATTTTCCAATCTATCAAGGACCATAACTCCTGAACTGCACAAGTGTAAATCATCAATTTTGAACTGGACCTACATTTTCTTATCAGGAACAGCATACTAAAATTTTAGAAGCATTGGTTGGACAGTTCATAAGTTAATGCACTAAAATGACTAGAGTGCCATTTTCCAATTTATGATGGACCATTACTCCTGAACGGCAAAAGTGAAAATGATCAACGTGGTTCTTCACCACCATTTTGTCATTAATAACAACATATTAAAATTCCAAAGGGTGTTTGCTGAACGGTTTATAAGTTTTTGCAAGGAAAGGACATAAAGAACCATTTTCCAAAATATCAAGGACCATAACTTCTGAAATAAATTAAAACATAGTACAAGAGTGTCACAGTGTGAAAGACATCAATGAATTCAATGTCCTTTATTTATGAAAATAGTTTTAAAATAAAAATTTTAACCCAAGAAAGAAAGTGATGTTATCATGAGAAAGGAACATTCGTAACTCTTTGTGGTTAATTAAAAAAAATAACAACATGCAGTGTAGTGAACTGAGAAAGTGAGCCAGTAAATGACAATAATGATTGCCTTTTGAATTGAGTGATAGTTTAAACAGTACCTGATAAACCAGCATTGGTCTGTGCTCCAGTTTCAACCAACATGACTGTACGTCTCATGTCATGCCTGTGAAATATTCAAATACATTATAACTGTCATATTTTACTAAGCTGGATATGTTACATTCAATTTTTCTCAAGAAATTTTGTGCTATTTTTCTATTAACTTAGTTTCTAATGATTGTGATTTGTGTGAAGGATGATATTTAAATTGGGTTCACCAAAAATAATTTCTATTATACTTATATTGTTCAGATAGACAAGTTTGTATTTTTACAGCTTAAAAAAAAAGGAGATACTTCAGGGAAAATCAATAACCAAAAGTCAAAGTTAGGCATCACCATGGTGAAAAGAAAAACAATCAGGACAAACTACAGTCTACAAGATACAAACAGTAACACCAAACAAACAAAAACAGGAGGTGACCTCAGGTTCCCCAGAAGGGTCAATTGTTCCTAATCTACTGGTGAAATCCATTGGAAAACCCTTAAAAATCCACTAGAGTGGGTGGCGCATATTCGCCTTGGACACATTTTCGCCGTTTTGCTATTTTTTCTGTAAAATTTGTGTGCCTTTACCCAATACTTGCCTAAATAGATGGTAAATAGATATAAGAAGATGTGGTATGAGTGCCAATGAGACAACTCTCTATCCAAGTCAAAATTTATAAATGTAAACCATTATAGGTCAAAGTACTCTTCAACACGTAGGCTCACACCGAACAGTAAGCTATAAAGGGCCCCAAAATTACTAGTGTAAAACCATTCAAACGGAAAACCAACGGTCTAATCTATATAAAAACGAGAAACGAGAAACACTTATGAACCACATCAACAAACGACAACTACTGAACATCAGATTCCTGACTTAGGACAGGTGCAAACAAATGCAGCGGGTTTAAACGTTTTAATGGTACCAAACCTTCACCCTTTTTCTGAAACAATAGTGTAACATCACAACATAGAAAAACGGCTGTTTTTAATGTTACAACTGTTGATATTCCTCTTTACCCCATTTCCAAGGTTATTCGCACATATTGAGAAATACGCAGGTGTTTTTAAATGATTTTGATAATTATGTAAGATTTATATGGCAATCATGCGCAGTCTTAAAGTAAATATTTGTGAGAAAAATCGTATAGGAATGATCTCTTAAGCTAATTCATGTAATTGCAAACATTCGTTTTTATAATATACCAGGATAACGAGGATGGTCATATCATACATTGCGGCGAAAATGTGTCCCCCATGGTACACGAACAACTTAATTTCCTCTTGAGTTTGCGTTCGTTTTTAAAACAATTAACCAATGTTTTGAAGATAATTTCTTTATCAAACATTTTTTTCATATAGTTAAATTTCTGAAACCTTCATAAACAGTTCCAAATATTCGAATGTGGGTCGGATGTAAGTGGAAATGAACGAATTATGCGGCGAATATGGGTCTCTCACTCTACATAGATATAGGAAGATGTGGTGTGAGTGCCAATGAGACAACTCTTTTCATAATGCTAGCAAGACAAAGTTTGTTTGGCTTGCTTGCTTTGTTTGTATCAATGTTTGCTCAAGCATTGTAATTAAGATTGACATCTGAAAACAACATAAAAAGGCGGACTTAAACTTGTATATATTATATTTGAATTTGATTGGACATTATCAAATAATAAAATTTACCTATACACAGGTTTAACTCCGCCTACTTATATTGTTTGCAGATGTCAATCTTAATTACAATGCTTGAGCAAACATTTATACAAACAAAGCAAGCAAGTCAAACAAACCTTTGTCTTGCTAGCATTATGAAAAGAGCTGTAATGAAACAAATTGGGTGATAATGCATCAGACATGAAATAGAATACAAACACTAGGCTATTTTTCATAGTTCAAAACAATGTTGTATCTTGTAAGATGATTATTTTCCCAGCATTTGGCTTTGGAGGGAAATTTTCACACCAACTTTTTATATCTTTTTGTTTATACTGTCAAGAAAACAAATAATCATATAGCATCCATTGAAAGTTCGATGTGTACTGATTGATACTTTAGACTTAGATACATGATTTTTATTAGTTGTTATTGGCTTTGAACTAGCTGTCAGTATCTGTGAGTACTCTCAGATCTGTACTTAGTGTCTCTTTTGTTGTGGAGATGTATAAATACCCTGCCATGTCTAGACTGTTACTTCTTTTTCTGCTTTGCATCGATCTGAAGAGTTAAGCCCTTCTCAACCGATTTTTATAGTTTTTTCATATGTTGTGCTGTTACACCACTGTCCCAGATTAAAGGGAGGGTTGGGAACCCACAAACATGTTAAACCCCGCCACATTCTGTATGTGCCTGTCCCAAGTTTGGTACCTGTTATTCAGTGGTTGTCGTTTGTTGCTGTACATCATATTTGTTTTTCATTTATTGTTTTGTACATAAATCAGGCCGCTAGTTTTCTAGTTTGAATTGTTTTACATTAGTCATTTCAGGGCCTTTTATAGCTGACTATGCGGTATGGGTTTTTCTCACTTTGAAGGCCGTACGGTGACCTATAGTTGTTTACTTCTGTGTCATTTGGTCTCTGGTGGAGTGTTGTCTCATTGGCATTTGCAATTATACCACATCTTCTTATTTCTGTATATAGAGATTTTGTCTTACCATTCAACTGCATATAAATATATATATAAATAGAGAGGCTGTATACTGTGGATTCATAATTATTCGTTGAATACCAATTTTCATGGATTTCGTGGGTACATGTGAACCATGAATTCAAATGTTCAACGAATTACAAATTTTCTTTAGGCTTTGTATGCAGAGATCGGCAAAACCACGAAATCAAATATCCACGAAAATGCAAGTTTTCCTCAATCCACGAAAACTGATACCCACGAAAATAAATGAATCCACAGTAAATGAGAAGGTTCTATAATTTCTTTTTCATTATTAAAAACACTTTTTAATTAATCATTTGAATTCTACTTTCATGCCCATTTATAACATGGTCTACGTACTGCGGATTCGGTCCTTTTCGTTCTTACCAATTTTCGCGGATTGAAGAATTAATGTATTTTTGTGGATTTGACAAAGTCTACATGTCACAAACCTAAAACAATTTATACTTCATTGAACATAAAAAATTCATGGTTCACCTGTACCCTCAAAATCCATGAAAATTGATTTCAAACAATTCAAAAGAAATAAATGGGGAATCTGTGTCCATGGGACACAGATGATGGGACACAGATGATGCATATCATATGAAGTTATAAAGGGACATAACTGAAGAACAGTAAAAGTGAAGCTACCCAAATTTGTACTTGACCTGTGTTTTGTGGTAATAAGCATTGTGTATAAGTTTCATAACATTTGGTTGAGGCAAACTAAAGTTAGAGAACGGAAACCAACTTTGGGACGTACTTAAATACGGACAAGAGTAAAACTTAACGCTTCTTCCGCTACGGCGGGGGCATAAAAACCATCTGAGTTTATTTATTCTTATTTCAATGAATACCCTAAAAATTGAAACATTAAAATAAATAAGATTAAAAATATTAAAGGTCTAATTCATTTCATATTTTTGGATATTGCAGTTATCCATCTAACATAAACAGCAGTAGTTGTCCTTTTCTGGATTTGGACATTTCAATCTCTAAAGGAAAACTCCATACGAAAATTTACGACAAAAGAGACAATTTTCATTCCCTATTGTTAATTTTCCTTTTTTAGACGGCGATGTTCCTTTGGCTCCATCATACGGTGTTTATATATCCCAACTCGTTCGTTATGCCCATGTGTGTAGTGATGTCATAGATTTTAACGAATGTAATCAATGCATCACTGGTAAATTATTAAGTCAGGGATTTCGTTACCATAAATTACATAAAAACTTTTGCTAACTTCTTTCATAGATACAAAGATTGGAAATTTGGCTGTACCTGTAGAAAACTGATGAAAAACGGTATTTCACATCCTAAATTTAACAGTAATATTGTACTTAAAGCGCGGAAATCACTATGTGATCCGTGTTAACTCATCGAACCTTTAAATAAACTTATTAGTAAAGGTTATCTTACCAATGTTGTAATTAGACCTTTGAATATAGTTTACATTGGCACTAATATCGATTTTGTCATCAGCAAATAAAAACATAACTAAATTTGTATTCTTTTCAAACGGGATGTATAAAGACACACCCACGTTCATTTTAATCTATAAAGAGGTTAAACTCCTAACTATCCTACTGTCTGTTGATACATTTATTTTTGGCATTGCACAAGTCATGTCTTCTTTGACTGTCCATGACATTAAAATACTAAATCCCTGGGATGTGCTTTAGTTGATTTTAGTCTCTGATGCATGATTTTTTATTATTAATTGTTTTGGCTTTTAACTAGCTGTCAGTAACTGTGAGTACTCTCAAATCGTACTTTCTTGTTTATTTGACCTGTTGATACTAATTGTAATGCTTTTTTGTTATTTAATGTTATTCAGGGTTATATCTGGTCTATATATCAGCTTTGATAAGTGTTTGGTACTACTATAAATTTTCACTTCGTACTATGAACATCAAAATTATTTATTTTGTAAAAATATTTCCTTTCTCAATTAGAACTGTACACGTATACCTAACAACAAAATTATTTTCATTTATCTGTGTTTAAAGTTATTGCAAATGGCTGATATTTTTGTTCGAGCATATTGTTTTTCTTAAATTGTTTAACATTTCATACCGATATAACATGTTACTTTTATTATTCTTCCCTTAGTTTATTTATTTTGTATTTGCATTGTATCATAGGTCAAATTTATTTGTTCAGTGTATGTTCACTCGTGTTAATATGTCCTTTGATTGAGTTAAGCTATTTCAGTTGATATTTTATAGTGTGTCTTTTTATGTTGTGATGTTACACTATTGTTTCAGAAAAAGGGTGAAGGTTTGGTACCATTAAAACGTTTAAACCTGCTGCAATTGTTTGCACCTGTCCTAAGTCAGGAATCTGATGTTCAGTAGTTGTCGTTTGTTGATGTGTCTCATAAGTGTTTCTCGTTTCTCGTTTTTTATATAGATTAGACCGTTGGTTTTCCTGTTTGAATGGTTTTACACTAGTAATTTTTGGGGCCCTTTATAGCTTACTGTTCGGTGTGAGCCAAGGCTCCGTGTTGAAGACCGTACTTTGACCTATAATGGTTTAATTTTATAAATTTTGACTTGGATGGAGAGTTGTCTCATTGGCACTCATACCACATCTTCTTATATCTAATTATACAATATAAATGTACATTACCTCTGTATGTCTTTTATTGGAGATACTGAAGGAGTTTCAGTTGGTGTGCTTTCTAGAAATTCCTGAAAAAGAGCACACATTAGAAAATTAAACCATATTACCAGTTTTACATTGGTTGTAATGAGAAATACATTAATTTGCCAATTGTCAAACAAAAACAGACATTTCAATCTTGTAATTTCACTCTTTTGACATCATACAATATAAAGCGTCGGTGACAAGACAACAAAGAAAAAGTTATAGTTCTTTGCATTTCTACTTTATTTCCCATTGTAATAAACAGAATAACTAATCAAAGAATTCCAATATAAAAAATATTTAACTCTTGACCATACAACACTGATAATTTACTTATGCACTTAGAGCATTGGTGATTGGTGAATTAGTGTCTTTAGTCATTCGATGACCAATTTTCAATATTTGAACCCTTGGAACAGTTATTCTATTATTAACAAGCATTCTGTGAGTATTGCCTGGCAATACATAGTCCCCTACCAGTTTAAAATTCATTGTACTGGAAAAAATTTAGAACTTGATCTATAACTTGTCATGGTGTAAACTGTATAACATATATCAAGTCAATATCTTCAAGCATGACAAAAAAAAATGTGGAAAATTGATTATTTGAGTGAATTTTCTAAGTCCAAGGACGATAACTCTGCATAAAATCATCAAACTGGAACAGAATTTGAACTTGATCTGTAACTTGTCATGATAAAACTATATACCAATTATCAAATCATGTTCTTCAAGCATGACAAAAAAAAGAGAGGAAAACTGATTATTTGAGTGAATTTTCTAAGTCCAAGGACCATCACTCTGCAGAAAATCATCAGAGTTGAACAAAATTTGAACTTGATCTGCAACTTGACAAGATAAAACAATACATCAAATATCAAATCAATATCTTCAAGCACGAAGAAAAAAAGTGTGGAAAACTGATTTGCCGGACTGATGGATGGACAGACAGACAGACAGACAGAGTCCAAACCTAAAGTCCCCTTCGACTTCGTCGATAGGGGACTAATAATCATGATAATATTTGTCTTGTAGAAAACAGATTTCATATGCAAAACAAAAAGCAAACAATAATTGAAATTTTGCTTTATAAAATGTCTACAGTATAAAATTCTTGTTACCATTTCTGTCGAAGATATATATTTTGAAATTCTATCTGACATTTCAAGTTCTTAATTTTGACTACATGTATAACATAATTATATGAAAAAAGCCGAGGTTGAGCATACATTAATGTGACAGCAACTCAACCAAATAATTTTGACGACATTTTTCACTCCATATAAGAAATTTCAAAAGCAAACAATTTCTAAAAATCAAACCAGTTCAGCATAAAACTGATATTTCATTTTTTTTATAATTTGAGTATCTAGTTCAAATCATTATATTTTAACGGCTAAGAATGTTTTTTTGTGTCTGAATGAATATTAATCCATATATGAAAATTTAACCTCATAATTATCTATTCACTAAAATAATCATCATCATGGTAAAAAGTGGGAAAAAATTTGGATTTATGTGAATTGGAGTATTGCAGACCTCCCTTGACAGGTAGTCTTGAACTAAGTAGAGGGAAAGTTTTTAAGATGAAGAATACTTTCTGCTGATGAGATTTGGCAGGTTTGGCTCACATATGATCAGCTTTTAAAATCTTCAAATGAACAGTGAAAGTTCTATTTGTCAGTAATTAGGAACTAAATATAAGCACCTGGCATGACCTTCAGCGCTTATGAGATTATATTACGGTACAGTACATTTTTTAAAACTTACTTGCACAGTTCCATATGGGTCATCTGGAAAACCCCCAAAAGCCATAGATTCTGAAAATGAACTATATGACATGTATGAATCTACACTCTGTTCACCAATGGATATTGTGGTAGAAGTTGGAGATGCTGGTGGTGTTGGATCTGTGAATTTTTCATCTCTCTCAGTTCTTACATTAAAAGATGTGTCCGTACTATCAATGTTGCCTTCACTCATTTCTTCGAAAAGTAACACTAAAATTCTAGAAAATCGTCCATCTGATACTTCTCTCTTGTAGCTCTCATGCCCTCTTTTCGAAAACATGTACATGTCTAAAATAATTTGATGTGACCCCACCTGGGTCAAAAGTTTCTGTAGAACTGCATTGTATTGTTTTTTCAATTCTTTCCATAATTGAACTAAATTTGAATGGAGATTTCTACCCTCAAATAATGAAACAATGTTTCTATGTATACCATCAAGTTTACTTGAGTCTGTGTGACTGGTTGTTAATGTAACTCTTGTTCTCCATGATGGTGGTTCATCTGAAATGTATTGATATGAAACTTGATATACATTGTATATACATGTACTATACTGGTATTTGTATATATATACAGGACAAATGGTTTGACAGATACTTACTTTTTTAAAGATATAGTCACCCTGATTAATTAGTAAAATTTATATAAAGTAGTCCAACTATAACGAATAGTCCTTACAAACTTAGTGGATTTGAAGTCTAGCTCAGAATGTCATTAGGACCTGGAGAAATTTGTATTCTAATTATCCATTCTAAAATACCCAAAACACAGGAACAAAAAAGAAGATTGAAAACATTCTTTTGGTCTTTCCATCCCTTTATATCTACAAATGTTTAATATTGCGAACCAAATGAAACTTTTCCACAGAGTCATGCATCTATTAGTCAATCTATTTAAACTTTTGTCAGTTCTATTGTCCCATTGAATAAATACAATAGCTATTGTTCTCTGTGTAGTTTATTCACTTGGACCTTTAAATTTCTTCTAAGAGAAGTCCATCACTCATTGATTAATTTACCTCAGTAAAAGTAAAAAAAAAGTATCTTCTAAAAGATGAAAATACATGTTTTTACTCACAAAACTGCATGTGATGTTGTATTTATTCAATATAAATTATATATTTTCAATGGATGACTCTGTGGAAAAGTTTCATTTGGTTCAAAATAAATAAGACATGATTCATGTTTTAAACTTAACCTTTCACTATTTTTTTTACATAGTCACTTCCAAACTAAACTGATTCTGAAAATGTATAAAGGTCATATAGTTTTCTTTGAGATGGTTACTCAAGATAAACTGTAAAACATTAATTTTTTCGAATATATATACAGCCCTATCAGCTTATACTATAATTTATGTTTTAAGGATTACTTATTTGCTTATCATGTATATTTTTTGAAATAAATGAAAATTGGTACCCACCAAAACAAATGAATCCAGAGTAGCCAGAAAACAAAACCCCTCTTCTATCGTAGGCAGGGCATATAAACAAATACAGTTCCTACATACTTGACATATTTTGCTATTGAAACACATCTACGATAACAAAGAACAAGAATATGCATCGATTGGACACTATGGCCTGGTTTTAACAGATTAGTACATGTTTGTTTAGACCTTATGCGTCACTAGTGAATGAGACAAGAAGAAGTGTTCAGCAAGTGGGTAAAAAAACATAATTAACGATGGGAATATAATCTGAGGTGTATAAATTTTGTACTCGATTTTAAAAAGATTTAAAATATTTGTCATATACATTTTGAAATACAACTAAACAAGAATATGTGTGCATTGGACACCGTGCCCTGCTTGCACTATAGTTCTATGTTCAGTGAATCGTGAAATCAGGATAAAAACCCTTATTTGGGATATAATTCAAAAAGTTACACCATAATGAATATGTCTACACCAAGTTTCAAGTTGATCATGTTGATGTGACCACAACTTCATGGTAAACTACCTTGGCTGAAAACTTACACCTGACTTGGAACCGAGGGATGCAGAGACCAGAGAACAATGCCTTCCTCTTATCATAGGCTGGGCAAAAAAAAATTTTTTTTTTAAAATTGCAAAATATCATGATTTCATTCTATGAAGTTGTAAATAAAACAAAATATGATAAAAATAAAGTTTAAAATTTGACTGAATATATCAATCCTTCATTGAAAACATAATGGATAATATGCACGGTCTAGACTTCAAAGACAGAGATCCGTTTCACAAAAAAATCTTACGACTGAAGTTAAAGCTGATCATAAGTATACTGAATTTATCATGACTTATGCTCAACTTTAGTAGTAAGATTTTTTAGGAAACTGATCTATGATCTGCAGAGATAATTCATAATTCATAATTAAGGATAAGTAAGTACATTAAACTCACCGTATGGTTTTGATTCACTGAGGGTTACTGTTGTTCCATTCACATTTATGGTGGCATTGGCTGGCAAGCTGGTATTCTCTGTGTCATAACCATACATTTACTCATATGGATATGATTATACATACCCTGAAATTTAAAAACTGAAAATGTTGCAATTCATATGCAAAACAAATGAACTATATGCAAATTCTCAACTAATTTAATAAAAGATTTTCTACTGAAAGGCTTCTACCAGCACACTCCTGGCACATATGTATTAAACCCAGCATAAAGCAACATGAGCCATTTCAATGGTCAACATTATATTCATTTTTCTTTGTTTATACAAATGTCAATCTTGGTTTGCTGTCATTGTTTCTCTCTTCTCTGTTATGTTATTTTCACCAACACACACCATCTGAATAACAGATGTTTACCTGACTTGGGACTATATTAAATGCATCACTATAATTCTGAAGTGTGGTGATCCCTGACATATATAAACTTAGCTAAAAAATAATCAACATCCGAGTTCTGTTGGTTCACAGGTCCATAGAAATAACAGGGAATACCTGTATTTTATACAAATTTTTGTTTAAAATATAGTTTTTTTACGTAAATGATACACTTTATTATAATCAAATTATTATGTTTCGAGTGGATGCTTTATATAAGGTAATTGTTCTTGTGGAAGAGTTACAGTTAGAACAACAACATGTTTGTTAACTCTGCAAATTCTTTTATTCTATATAGCTCTCACAGAGGGTCACTTAAAGGGGTATTTTCGTGCAGCGAGTTTGCAATTTTAATGTCAATTCTTTTCGTTTTTTGAAGTTATATTTACTGTGTTACCTGCAAAATGGTGAAAAGAGCAACGTGCAAGATATTTCTTATTTTTTGTTTTTTCATAAGTCATGAAATTTTATTTCCTGTTCATCCCTACACATTCAAGCCCCTCCCCCTTTTTATGACCATCCTCATAATTTCCTATGTATTTTAACCTACGTTGTATATGTTGTACAATGAATGTGTGTAAAGAGGATTGATTGAAGGATTGCATGATACTTTTCCTTTCTTTTTTCATATATATATATAATTTTAAGTGCTGTAAAGTAGCCAAAACTGAAAACTCTTTCACCAGCACAGTAACAAAGCAGCGATACAACATCTATGTAATATCTAATTGTAAAACGGAAAATAGTATTTATATTCTTACTTGTGGAACTTGCAAGCTGCAATATGTTGGCTAAACAGAAACTAAATTCAACATCAGACTTAGTAATCACCAGTTATTTTATACCAAAGGAAGATTTAACTGCCCAATCATGAGACACCTCTTAAGAACAGGACATACTTTTGAAAATATCACCTTTCAAATAATAGAGGTAAATGGAAATTGGGACACCCAAAGTAAAAAACAGAGAGAGAGATTTTGGATGGGTCAGCTATGTACTCTTGAACTTAATGGACTGAATGAGAGAGATGAAAAACAGTTTTATCAAAACCAAAGGAATAATTCTTGAACTTCATACTAACACAATTATTTGTTTTGATATATTTATCGCAATGCAAAATAAGCTGCATAAATAAATTTAAAGGACATGTACGACAAGCTGCAAAAATTTCTTAACAGCATCCGATTTTACCTGGATAGTTGAACGCACCTGATGAAGCTAATTTGTTTAGCGAAATATTGTGTGAATATATAAAATATAACAACTATTTTTATAACACTCATTAGTGTTTTAAAGTTATATTCTTAGGCATTAACATATATATATATACATATATATATATTATAACATACCCAGGAAACACACTACATAAGCACAACGTAATAATTCGGTCGTATACAAGTAACTGCTGACGTTACCTAAGTTTGACCTAATTGTGACGTCGAGGTTTGGTAACGTAAAACACAACGTATTTGTACGTAATATTTACGTAATGGACTTTTGAAAATACATTGTACTGATGTTTTTATAACATCAAACTTTTACGTATTTCATGCATAATCGAATTTTACAAATATGTTATAATGACATTGTTCTGACTTTATTTTTTTTACTTGTTCCCTTGGTATAATATATATGTAAATTACTTCGTAATTAAAACATCCTTTCAACGTATGCAAGTAATAATGTATTTGAGACGTCTAACTGACCTTAGTAATACTTTTCTAATATTGTGTATTGTAAAATTTACATACTATTTTGTCGTTAGTGAGAACATTTTTTTATTAGTTTTATTGGATAGATAATTCATTGTTTTAACTTGGTGTGATATGAAACGTTTTGCATCTCTCAAAAACAATGAATCAGTGCATGTTTATTCGATATTCATTAATATATCATAAATTATCCCTGATATTTATTTAAATCTGATGCAGATTATTGTGCGTTGCAGATATTCTGTCTTTAAATAAACAACTCTCCTTTTATTCATACACTAACACATGCTATAATTGATAATTATATCACTCAACCATGCTTTGTTTGTATTACATTGAATTTTATATTAATGAGAGCGCCTGCGAGAGGAATTAGGTCATAAATAATATTCAAAATCACGTTATCAACACACAAAACATTATACACACGGAAAAGAACATGAAGAAGCTCAGGTATGTTTATAAAGTAATTAAGCTATTACCCCGGTACATTTGTATACTTATCTGTGTTTAAATTACGTTTAAAGGACAATTCATGTAACAGAATTCTCTTTTTGATTGAATTTTGGTGCTCTTTAATATTAAAACACTGAATGACATATAAATTGCACAACAAAATATACACAAATCATTCAAATTAATGATCATTATTTGATATATCACGTGTATAACACACGAAAGTACAATGAATACGCTAATGCATGTTGATATATAGAAATAGTTATGAAAATACAATGACAAATGCACTTGCAGATGAGATATACATGATATATGTGTAAAAGTATAATAACCTGGTATCGCATATTTGACATCTTTTAAGGACTCCAAGTGAGACAAAAAGTATTAAAATCATGAGAATACAGAGAAATATAATAAAAGGACATTCTGCAGTCTGATATAAAAAAAACTATCAAAGATATATATTTTCAAAGTTATTTTTAAGTAATTCATAATCTTTATTATCATATATCCTATTCTTATATATGACTTACATTTAAACATGCATTTCACAAAGACATCACAAGGGTTGAGTTTGTGTGCACATGTCCTTTACTAAGCAAAAGCAAGTCCATATGCTAAACCTTCGCAATATAACCTATTTGACGTCTATTTCATTTAAGACACAATTAGTCATAAAATATTTAAAATGGTAATAACAGTTTAAATAGTATGCATTGTCATGCGGATGGCAAAACACAAGTTTTGAAAAGGCTTGACGTATAAACATGATAAAGAACATATATTACAAATAAAGTTTATATAAAAAAAGTCACAACCATTATTCATTATCAGCTTAAGATCGAGCTGTTATGCAAAATTTTAACTTTAATATCTGACATAAATTTTATTACATGCATTTTATTTTAGATTAATTTCGACGCTCATGATAGAAATTTCCCTAGACTAAAGACGGTGGACCTTGAAGACTTAATTAGAGAAACTTGAAGCATTCACCCTAGGCAGAGGGATGTGGGATATAAGGTATGCTCATTTTGTTTAGTATAATTCTAAATATTTTAACCTCACTTTATGTCATATCAATATGCAATAGAAATGAATCATGTTATTTACTAGATAAACTAAAATTGTGCAAAACAATTTATTTATAATCATTTTATTTCAATAAGTTTGTGACAACAATACATGTTTTGTTCTGAAATGCAAATTAAGACAGAAAGAAAGGTTATCTGCTCAACAGCAAAGTAAGCCTATTCTGCTAAGCATGCCTCTCTGGAAGTAGAATTTGAATATATCTAGTTTTCCCGTACTAAAGAATTTTGGAAGGCTGATTGAAATAGCATTACTAATACATTTTTCTTTAATATTTTTTATTATTTTTATGTGCAGGAAAAAAGACAAGAAATTCAGCAACATCAATCCACAGCGACTGCAAGCTTCAGTGTAGGAAATAGACCCATGCTGACAGTAGTGAACATTAATAAACTAATACGTTATTATTATATAGTTATTCAATCAACGAAACAATTAAATTAAAATTAAAGATTGATCTGATTTTAATTCTGAATGAAGCATGACAGAAACACCTCATGCCGTCTTAGTCCATCAAGCTTTTACTAGAATGTGCCATCAAAAATAGGAAAGAAAAAGAGTGGCAATCACAAACCATAATTCGAAGACAAACAGACAACACCACTGCCAACTTAAATAGACAGGACATTATAGAGAAAACTAAAGATTCAACTAATCGGACCCCCCCCCCAAAAAAAAAAAAAAAACAGAAAAGATCTTGTTCTCCGGATGGGTAAGAAGTTCTTGCTTAAGTATTTGGAGATTGACATAAAATAGAGAAGAAACACAGTGAGCCCGGCTCATTATATGTTAACTCGACTCAAGAAAAGCAGGTAAAAACAAAGTTAAAACGATGAATCCTAATAATTGTTATTAATGGGGAGAAACGACATGAGTACGACGTTATTTCATTTGACTGAAAATACGCCATTTTGACATTGCTGTTACATCATTGTTGTATATAGTTAAAGTACATAATTTCAAGGTCAGTAATATGTCTAAAATTTCCTCAGGAAGACGTATTTGATACCATCCATTTCTAAGTAAAAATAACGTTAGTTAGTGAAGTAAACGAGACCAAAAATTACTTTAAAGTTACGTTGTACTGACGTAATTGTGTTTGCTGGGTATATATATATATATATATATATATATAAGAAAATGGAAATTAAGATTATTTTTCAATATAATTGAATCGCTATAAACATGTAACAGGTTAAGTTTGTTGGTGTTTCACGAAGTCTATATCAGGGCTGCCAAGTCTCACGCATTTTCATACTTATTTGGCAGCATTTTCCTTTGATCTATTGTTTTTTCTCTTTGATCTTTATGATTTTGGCCAAATCTCACGCATTTGCATTATTAAAAGTTGGCAGAACTGCTATATTGTTGATCTGCAGTGGAAATCCATATGCAGAGCAAATGTCAACCCGAGTGCTTTCTTTATACAAGAGCAAGTATATAGGATAAAATTAGGTACTTTCTGTTTACAGTTGTAGCATGTGTAATGTCTGAAGTTGCTCCTTGAGGCATTCTAGGCATGTAGCTTGGAAAGCTTCAGGAGGCAGGCTGTTCTAGTCAATGATGGTGCTTTGAATATAAATGTTTCCCTGTGTCCACATTAGGTTCATTTCAAAATAATATACCTTCTCTTACAATTGTTGAACTTGATACATTTTTTTAAAGTAAGTTAAACTGTAGAAGGTATGATGGTTTGAAGATGCCATATTTCCTTTAAAAAATATATGTTCTGAAATTGAAATTTGATACCCAAAGCTTTACATTTAGTAATTTTTTTTATTTTTTAGAATATTTTAAAATTATTTAGAAACCCAGACCTCCTTTTTCCAGTATATTATTTACATAAGAAACATGTCATTTGATTAATCTGGAAACAATTTAGGTCAAAATAGTTTATTCTAACTAAATCATAGAAATACATGTATAAAATAATTTTGTGGTATTTTGCGGTATTCTGTGGTATTTCTACGGACCGGTTTGTTCACTTACGAACTGAAACTGAGTGTCCATAGTATTCAATTAGAATACATTTATATACATGGAATGATACAATTAAAATAGTTGGCAGGAAATGAAAAACGAATTTATAACGTGAGGATGACACAGATTTAAAATAATTGCCATTTTTGTTGCTATTTTTGGAGACACGTTTTACCTCCTTTTGTCCACGCAGCTTGCTGACGCGTATAAAATTAGAAATGGGAATTCCCAGACGTAAGTTATAAATAAAAATCAAATGCGGTATTCCTAAGCAAAAAATAGCGAGTATGGCTGACCATCGAGTTGGAGTTAAAGTTCGAGTTAAAGTTCGAGTTGATGCTCGATCTATAGTTCTAGTTAGCAGGTTAGAGATTGAGTTCGACTTCTATATATAGTTCAACTTCGAGTTGCGCTTCGATTTCGACTTCGAGTTCCGGGTTCGAGTTACAATTAGAGTAAAACTGGAGTTCGAGTCAAAATTCAAGTTAAAGTGCGAGTTATAAAATTATAAAATTATAAAATTGAATTTTCGAAATATATTTCAAATGGGGAAAGAGAGCTTGGAAAATAATATTAAAGTGCAGAAAAAAATATTTGTAAAAGAGATTTAATACTGGTTCTCTGTAACTATAAACTCTTACATAGGGAGTGTGGCACGCATGGTCATGGATTTTTTTCAAACTTCACACACTTACAAGTCTTGATGAAACAAATAAAAAATTGAAAATTTTGGTTGCTAAGCATATCGGTTGCCATAGCAACCGATGACCAGTTATACCTCTTCTGGATATCTATGATTTTAAGCTGAAAAATGCTATTTTCAACATAATTTTTCATAATAAATAATTAAGAAAAAGAATAATTTTTTATGATTTTATTAAATATATGCATTTTATAAATGTAATTTAATAACTGATATTTTCCTATTCATTTTCAATCATAATCACATATACCCCCTTTTTATGTGGTTTGCATTAGGTAAAAAATACCCTTTTGAGGTCATTTTTGAATGCTCACCATAATTTTTTGCGGACACCTGGATTTAAGTTAACCATGAATTCATAAAAACCATAGTCTTATCTTATCAATGATGCGGAAAAGTAATGGGGAATTATGTCTCTTCATTTTGTTACCATGGATACAAAATGCTTAGTTTTCATTTTTTCAGAAAAAAAAAATTTGAAAATTTTTGAAAAAAAAAGTTTTAAAACCTAATTCTGCAGTCAGAAAAAAATCAATAGATATACAATATGTAGAAATTATTGTAATCAACAAAATTTTAAACATATTCATATATAACGGTATTATAGTTTTAACTGTGTTGCTATGAAAACAATTTCATGATGATACACAAGTTAAAAACAATTTTGAAAAAGTTTCAGTTAGTTTCTCAAATGTGAACAAAAGTAGGAAAACTGAAAAACTTATTAAGTTTCACTGTATACACACATGCGTATATATAAATAATTTTGCTAGTATAGTATATCGATAATGGTAGGAAACAAACACAACTTCTCTAATCTTGATAAAAGTGCTGATTATGAAGAAATTTCAGTCTGTTTTCATGATCATGAAAAATATACAAGAAAAACAATTACTCAATCTAGAAAAAACAAATAAAATCATTTAAAAAATAATATATTCAATTGTGCAATATTTGTCATTGAATGTGTTACCATGGAAACAAGTAGTCCATTTGCAGAAATACTGATAAGTGCTTATTTTTACAAATTCGTTTTAATGAACTTCGATACATATAGCAATGAATGTATACAATTTTGCTTACATTATGCAGGTTTTCTTGTACTTGAGAAATATTAATAATATTCCAGGCATTATTAGTGATAGTGTTGCCATAGAAACAACAAATTATATGCATAAACTTGGAAAACGCTTTAAAATAGACTAAATCTCTCATACAAAAACTCTCTTCTGTAAGTTTTCAATTTTATGCAGTATCAAAGAATGATGGTTTTATAGTCAGTCCATCAACTATTATTCAAATGCTGTAGTGAAGATTAAAGATCAAAGTGCCACTTGGTGTTGACAGTTTGTAATTATAGCTACTAGCTCCTAACTATTCATACATAATATTAAGAAGATACAATCAGAAAATTGACAGTTCAAGAACATGAAGAAAGGCCAAGCTTAAAATTGTTTGTGTGAGGCACAGAAATAAATACTTATCACAAATGAAAATATAATCAATATCGGTGGTGGTGGTGGGGTAAGATTTTGTAAAAAAAGAAATGATCGATGTAGTTGTGATTTGCTTTATTTCCAGTGTCAAATATCTCAATAAATTTAATAGGCACATTGTAGGTCATGTGCTATTCTACTGACCAAAAATTAATTAAAGGTAATAATTTGATACAATTCAACACAATAAAAAATAGAACAAAAAGAGTCAGACGTTGATCCTCTTAATAAATGATAATTGACCATCTAACCTTTCTTTCTATAAAGGAAAAAAATACCTATATTATGAGCTGTTTATTTTTCTTATTCATTTTAAAACTCAATGTTGAAATGGCAAAGCATGTATAGCTATACGTTTTGAATAATATTGTATTATTGGATGATGAGTATCTACATGTACATGTAGATCATTTTTGAAGTGAAGTTGAAAAAAAATAGACAATTTCAAAAAGGTCCTGCAATAGGGGTAGGCTGGGATGAAGGCGGACAATTTGAAATATCACTGGAAATCAGGATCAATTGGACAAGGACAGAAATTTCAATAGGTCAAAAGAACTCACACAAGGGTTCTTTAGCAAACAAAGGGCATAACCAGCAAGGGCGGGTACGGTCGGCCATCGACTCGATGGCCCCTGCTATCCATCCGACACATTCCTTGTTTGCCATTCTGGCAGGGGAGGAATTTTCGAGATTTTCCAAAAAGTTCCGTTTCCCTTCGAAAGACCCGAGTCATTGCTGTTGTTGGTCAGGTCATTGTCAACGTTAGAAAGGTCACGTTTTCACAATTTCACAACACTACACCAAATATTGTATTTTCTCAAAATCCCAACTTTCTCCGCTGTTACCATGGTAACCAACCAATATATTTATCGGTTGGCATAATTTTTCTGACTAGGCTAATAGGATCTACATATCAGCCAATTTTCAGAATGATCGGTGAGTTTGTGTGCCGAAAAAGTTTAAGTGGTTACAGATAATGAGTATTAATAAAGATGATGCACTTTTAATAAGAACTTGAGCAGGATTTATATATTCTTAATACACGTAAGTACATAAAAGAAACAAGTAATCAATTAAATGCCAGATTTCAGCTGTTTGGATTTAAAAAAACAAAAACACGAAACAGCGTCAATTAAAATACTTAACGTGAGGGTACCCAAATTGTACCTATTTTGACAGTTTTTTCACCTACGTTTTTTTTATGATCCAGACAAAAGTTTCCATTCTGTGTTTATTTTGTAGATGTATCCTTATCTACTATATAGTTAAACCATTTTAATTTTTAATCCATATTGAGTCATAGCAATATGGGTTTGAACCGACCTCCAAACGATCCGGGATTCTGTAATGAGGAGTACCCAAATTGCATCCATGCTTAAATTCACATCCTTAAAAAATCGAATAACAGATGTTTTGTTTCATTTCTTCAAATATTTAGAACATTTTGACATTAGTCTATGCTTTTTATTCATTTTTTAAGAAATGGATGTTTGTAACCTATTTTATTTGCTCATTTTTAAAAGATGACTTTTTGAGAACGTCGCATAGCGACTTTTCCGTAGATTTACTTTTTCCAGTGAATGCTTCATCTGTTGATTTATACTGTGAACGTTTTGTGTATATTTAAATATATTTACCTATATTGAAAGACGTGTATAATGTCAAATCATAAAAATACAAATTGTTTAGTCTAAAAAAAAACTTGTAAGATTTCCGCAGCTATTTTTGTTGAATAGGTGCAATTTGGATACTGTGACGTTAAACATGTATGCGACGTCCTCATTTATTAAAAAGAAAAAGAAAAGAAAGATAACACACATATGATACATCTGGAGGATTCTGCGGAAGGATTACATATCTGAAAGGGAACTGTAAGATTGTAATCAACACATATATATAGTACATTTAAGCAATCCGACAACGATGGATAAAAGTTTAAACCATCCAATATATAGTGATCTCTATCCTGTTGATACCGAGGTCCCGTTATCAGGTTATGATTTCGCTGGACTTTCATCTTAATTCTAAAAGTAGGATTGCCAGTTTCCTGCCAATTGTCGGTGGTTCTCTCTGGATACTACGACTTCCTCCGCTAATGATGATGGGAGTTTTTAACTACCTTGACTGGCTATATAGCCCTCGCACGGTCGGTTCAGGCCTCCGCTAATAAAACCTGTCCACCTTGATATAGCCAAGAATGCTGAAAATGGTTTAAACACTAACAATCAATGATCAATTAATCAATCTAAATAACTACAGTCTACTAATCGTTAACCTATCATCGGTAAAAACCTGCTCCGAAAGAAGTATTTCATGTGATGAAGTAATATGCATTCAAAGTGGAAAACTGACGGAAGAACAATCTGAACAAAGGTTTTGAAATCGTTGATATGCAGCGCACTATCTTAATATGAGTTAACAATTCTAACAAAAAAAATCAGTTCAATGAATTGCAAAATATATTACAGATGTATCTCCGGAGGCAACTTAATTTAATTAAGAACTCTAACTCGAAATTACTCGAACTCTAGATTTCAAATTGAACTCCAACATAAACTCTTACTCGAATTTTGACCCGAACTCGAAGTTTAACTCAAACTTTACCTCGAACTTTATATCAATTGAAACTCAAAACTATGCGTCGCAAAGGTGGTCCGAGGACACAATTATCGTCCTACAATTATAGTCCCTAGTGTGGACAGTGTATAACTTGCAAATTTTTTTCATACATTTTCCAAATTTATTTCTTTATATTTTATGCATGAAATATTAAGTAAGGGATGAAACTAGTATGTCTGAAGCTGTCAAACTGAATTTTAGACACCCTTATCATAGAATTGTCAATATTTTGAGTTAGTGCTGGTAGTCTTTTCTATAATTTTGATATTATTTGTCCAATTAGTAGTACACTACACTTAAAAATCTTTTTGAGATAGAGCAAGTGCGATTTTTTTTAATTTGACTTTATTGTCTAAAAGAAATGCACTACGAAATAACTGTGTTCTCGGGCCAGGTGTCTTGTAGTCAGAATATTGTGAGAGTGACAGTGCTACCGCTGATCAACCGCGAAGGCTACAGCTACTGCGAATAGAATAAATAAAAGATCATACCGTATCCAAACTAACAGAAATAAGATGACAATTCCAAGGAAACAGAAGAACAACTATCAGCACATAATTCCGTCAGTGTCATAAAATGCTGGAAGAACAAAACAGAGAATGTAAAAATACAATTACATTTATACTGCAGAGAAAATTAAGTAGCATATACCAAGCGGTTGTAGGTAGACAGATTGACTCGTGTAACTAAAGAGGCACACAGACATGGGATCGTTCACGGAAAACTTTAGTCTATATATTTGTAGGTATTTTTGACTATATCTATCAAGTAGTTTCATTTTGATAATTTTGAAGGTTTAACTATCAACTGCGATTCATAACAGTAAAGCCAAGATATATATAGATTATTCAAATAAATTTTCATTATGAAGTCGCAATAAAAGATTGTACTATTTAAGGGTGCAGAAAATTCCTAATCTTGTTGTAATGGCTGACGTACAGACGATTCTATTTAAACTACAAAGCTACACATCTTATTGTTTAACTGAATTGTAAATTAATGTCTCCAGTTCAAGAACGAGGGGAAGGGATTTGAGGGTGGTGTCTATACTGAACAATATTCTATGACTTAGATATAAATTATACGTAAAATTGAGAATGGAAATGGGAAATATGTCAAAGAGACAACAACCCGACCAAAGAGCAGAAAACAGCAGAAGGCCACCAATGAGTCTTCAACACAGTGAGCCCGGAAAATCCAGCACCCGGAGGCGGGCTTCAGCTGGCCCCTAAACAAAAATGTGTACTAGTTTAGTGAAAATGGACGTAACACTAAACTCCTAAACATATAAATGAACTAAAATTAAAAAAAAAACATACAAGACTAACAAAGACCAGAGGCTCCTGACTTGGAACAAGCGCAAAAATGCGGCGGAGTTAAACATGTTTTGTGAGGTCTCAACCCTCCCTATACCTCTAGCCAATGTAGAATAAACAATTACATCCCAACTTCTATGTTCTAACAGGGGTGATCTTACCAGATTTCCCTACCTTGAGTTTCTTTGTTCTGCGTGCTTTCTTTTGTTCAGTAACATTTTGGCGGGAATGTCGAGCACACAATAAAACTTAGAAATATTTAAGCGGAATAAAGACTAATTTTCAAAATTATGTAGAAAAAATCCACTAAATTTTCAGTGTCTAAGCGGGGAATCGAACTCAAGACCTTTAGCATATGAAACCACGATTCATACCTACACCAGGACGACTGGATACAAAATTACTGTTAATTTAACATATTTAAACGTTGTATCCGGGGCTCATAAAAGGTATATACTATATAGTAATATATAAAGTATATTATAATTATTGTATGGCTTTCTGAACTAGATGTTATGAAGCGTAAATGTTTTTTCATATAGTCTAGTTGAGCTGGGATGTACAACAGTTATCCCATGAGGACGCGGTGTATCATGTAAGATCACCCTCCGGCCTCCGGCCGTCAGGGTGATCTTGCACTGAAACACCGCGTCCTCATAGGATAACTATTACACACACACGTGACAGCAATACGCACAGTAAAACTCAGTTAAAAAGAAGTCCGAGTCCGATGTCAGAATAGGTAAAAGAAGAAACTAAGCAAAATGACAATGATACGTAAATTAACAAAGGACTACTGTAGCAGTAACTGACTTGACAGCTCAAGACCTCAATTAAACTGATTGAAAGATTATGTCTTCATCATATGAAAATCATATGTATATGTCATGCAATGGAACAGAAAAGGTCTCAATCAGTTTTATTTGGATTGTACAAATACACAATTAAGCGATTTTTTTTACACCTATCTTACCTGAAAACTGACAACAAATAGAAAAGGAAGTAACTTTAAAAGTATCGACTTAAATACTTGAATAAGAATCTATTAAGCCTAAGCTACACAGAACTTATAAATATAGGATACACATTTCTAAGAATGGTTATGACATAACACAATTCAAAGAGATTAGTTTTCTTGGAATTAAATTACTATGATATGATACCTTAGATTTTTATCAACTATATAACGCACCAGTTTGATTTTTAACCCGAGGAGATAATCGTGATAGACGTGGCGACAAGTTATATAGTATATATCACGCCTTTTACGAATCGTAGCTTTGTTTGCCTTAAATATGTTAATGAGTAAGGCATGGCTATATATGATTTGTGATTACGACACATGTAAAATGCTTACCAATGAAACTTTACCTAGGTTTTAATGATTTTGTTAAACTTTCACAAACTCTGACTCACATAATGTTAATCTCTTTTATTTCTTCATTCTGATGATTTTTGGAATTAACTTTGATATGGACTTTGTAATATCTGCACACTACAGTACACCACGTTACTATTGGCTTCTCCTTGAAAAATTTGACCTGAATGTAAAAAAATATTCTCTGAATATCATGCCATTGTGCACCTGTTATTTTTTGTTGTTTCCTGGGTTACATTTTAGGCTTTCAATTAGCAAATCACAGACTTTGACATTGGTGTATGTGGGAGGGTACCCATTTTATATCAACAACCCCCCTTAAACCTTGACCCTACTATACCATTGTGCATCTTCTATTCTGTTTTTATTATCCGATTTTTTCCCCGAGGTGGGTGAGGGGTAGAAGGTACAAACCATAGACTTTGCACATTGGGATCATGGTGGTATTATTTTGTGAGCTGTACTTGCAATACTTCTAGTTTACTATAAGAGCAACTATCATAACATCATGATACTTAATACTAATAAATTTATATACCTATATAGAACTTCATTGATCATACATTGGCGACAAACTAAACAGCATGTAGATATCGAAAATGAAAGTATTATTGCATCATATGGTCAGATCATATGTTTTCGTACGTCACATGAATTCCTACTATGCATGCTTTTTCAATGGAAATTGTGACGTCACAATGCATTCTTAATAACACGAAAACCCATGAGACGAGGATAATTGAATAACATTAATTTTCAAAATTACTATATCAAAATTGAGTCTGAAAATTTAAAATCTAAAGTGAGATTTTATTCTCAATTTTCATTTGTTTTTATAAGTATTTAGGTTTAAAAGGTAGATTCAAATACACGCCCGGATGTAAAATTATGGTGTACACGACTTACTTCTTGAGCATATTCACATTTAATTTAATTCAAGATGCTTTTGTCTAGAACAGAAATTTAGATTGATGCATTAATAAGATAATACTTTCTACGGAATTTTATAAAACTGAATTAATGCGGATGCATCTTCAAGGTAAAGATTATTACACTTTACCAAATCAATTGTTGTTTTACTTCTTGTCTTTAATTACAATGATGCATGGCTTCTAGGAAGAGTCTTGATGTATACTGTAATTCGTTATAAATTGCTTTGAATTACAAATGAAGTTTTCAGTAACTGCAAACACTTGGTGTCTTTTGTCTTTTTATATTTGTAACTCTTTTTAATTTAGAAATTCAAATATACAAACCAAATAAATCGCAGTAAAGTTATCTTGTTGCGTACTCACACACTAGTTTTATAGCATAAATCTTCGTCATTTGAACTCTATGGTTGTTACATTTGCAATCATACCACATCTCTTTATTTTTTAACTCGGATGATATGGATATCCAAGGGGCTGTTAAAGTTACCGATTCTCGTCAGTCTTTCTTTGCTCTTCATTTTTATTTTTCAATTACACGTTTCATGTATTTGTCGAATTTACAATTTTTTTTCAATTATTATTATAAAGAGAGAGAGTCGGCTTCTCTGACAGCGATCTATAACCATGATAATACATTAAAACATGAAGTATAATGTCCGCATCTTTTTTAAATTATTTTCTTAATGCTTTTGTGTAATGATCTTAACAAAAACATTTTTCTTCTATAAGAATCCTTTATACGTTTTTTCTTAAATGTACACATATTTTTATTCGTTCGTATTTCAACGGAAATCATAACGATATTTATTTAACCAGATTTCTTATTTCGTACGATTTGCAGAAGATCTATTATTTGCAGAGGCGAGTTTGAAATGATGCTTTATAAAAATATGATGCAACCACAATTTTCAACTTTTATCAAAAGACAAAATTAATTCGGATAAATTTTCAAAAAAATCTCCTCATAAAGTATCCAGTCCAACAAAAACACTATAAAAAGAAAAAGTGAAGGAACATCTGATAAAGAAAAAAAGAAAAATGTGAAATGTAGAATTAGAGAAAGTTCATTTGCAAAGTGTATTGAAAAAAATTGTCAATCAAATTTATTTAAGACAACTCTTGTCAATCTTATGAGAGGGAATGCATACGTTAATATATGTGATCTCATGGAATAAATTAGAATGGAATATAGAGAAATACGTGATGAATACAAAAATACATAAATTTTTGTCATTTTTCCTCATCTAAGAATATTTGATATTGACGAGAATTCTAGTGAATGGTTTTAATAATCTGGAAATACTTGGTTGAAACTTAAACCACGTATTTAATAAAAGTTCATAGGCTGTCAATAACCGGCCTCATTAAGTTCGTACGTAAAGTTACGTACATATGTCATTTCATTGGAAATCTATATAACATATTCAGACCGTTTTTCAATTAAGAGGTAATGATATATGAACATCCGAGGGCCCAGTGATCTCCCCTATAAATACGTGTAATGTATACGCAGCTGCGTTTTGCGTGAATGTTGCAACACTCCTAGCCTTGGTCACCTTCCAAACTATCTGCTATATAAGAGTTCGTCGTATACGTACAACGATATACGTCAAAACCCACCTCGGTGGTGTTATAACTAGCATACATCAGACTGTCTGACCACAGCCATGTTTTCTGTAAACGCATAACAGCTCCAGTAGTTACATAATCATTGGAATCCTAACAAATGGTGGGATCGGAATAGGTTTTGGCAAATGGAACTCAATGTCCTTCATCCGGATGTTGCTAACTGAAGGACAGGTCTCGTTTTGTAGATTTTTTCATCGGTAACATTTTAGGTAGATATAAATTGTTTCGTGCAATACTACATTAGGATTTTTTTTTTATGTATGATTACAAATACAAGTGTTCATTATTGAGTTTTGTTTGATCTGTGTATTTCAGAACGCTGGCTTTTCGATTAAATCGACAATGGCTCTGAATTTCCGATTCGGATTTTTGTCGACACACAGAGTTACAGTATTCAAGAGATAAAAAAATGTAGTGTGCTTCAATTCGAGGTAATAGGAATTCGATATTGTATCCCATAGAGCTATTAAACTTAATACCAAATTAACGCATGACATTTTGATAGCGTTTTACAAGGTCGTAAAGGGGGCAAAAGTTGCAAAGGTCAAATGTAAGTTTTCAAACCAAACTAATTACAATTGTGAACTGAAATAAATAAATTACCAATGCAAACTTACATTAATTAAGTGAAGAAAGCGTAACATTTAGTACAATTGCTGATTTTTCAGAGTAGCAGGAATCATGAGATAGGAATGTAGGATGCATCAATTCGAGGTATTAGGACATTACTTAAATGTACGAAATTTGAATGTATAATGTGGAAGAAAAGTGTATACTAGGTAGATAAGCAATATTAACTGTTCACAACGTTAATTACATGCTCAACAGTAATAAGTTTTTCTATGATCTCACCAGAATTTCTTACACTACTAAAATTGAGACTTGTGTTTAGATAGACTTTATTGATATATTGATTTCGTAGATTTTAGTGGTAGTACGTGCATGCTTTGGTCAGAAGAACCAAAACAACAGTAGCAGTAATTGTTCCACACTTGCTAGAAGCTGATAATAAGAGGGATTTACGAGTTTTGTGTAATTTAGATACTAAATACAAATCCGGACACCATGATTTTGACTTGGCGAATGAAGATGTTGAGGATTGAGAAGAAATGGTTTTTATAACGTCTTTTTGAAATGAATTAGTAAAAACAAAGTTTTAAAAATTTGAACTACTTCACTTAAGACTTTGATTTAACAACACAACATTTTTTACAGCCTTATGAACTGGTACTTATGCTGATGCATATTCATCATTTAATTCCGTTACTTTGGTCTTATTCTAGAAATAGAAAGATGCTGCTGCATATTCATCATTTAATTCCATTACTTTGGTCTTATTCTAGAAATAGAAAGTTTTTATTTTCGACTTCTAAATACTTGTTCCTTAATACTTAAAAAAAATTATGCGGGTTAGAACAAGGATATAATTACTTTATTTAAAGAAGTATTACAAAAATACCGAACTCCAAGGCAAATTCAAAAAGGCGAAATCCATAAAACTTGACAAAACCAAACGTTATCAATTAACGGAACAAGTGAAAAACAACTGCTCTATTCCTGGCTTGATACAGGCGTTTTCGAATAAATGTTGAGTTAAACCTGGTTTTAAAGCTAGCTAAACCTCCCACTTGTATGACAGTATAGTTCCGTTATATTGATAAAATTGGGTGAGAAACTCAAACAGGCATAATAGGTTTGTTATGAAAAAGCATGTTAATCAGCTCTTTCTCGATTACAAGACTTAGTGTGGAATAAAATGAAACATATTATTTCCAATCTTTTATGTTGCATGACATCCAAATTACAAATTAAAAATTATATGATACAGCTTACAGCACTGGGTCGATACCGCTACTGGTCGATTATCAGTCTCCGAGGGTATCATCAGCTCAATAGTCAGTACTTCTGTACTGACAAGATTTATAACAAACCTTTCTAGATTTGTCCGTTTGTAAATTTAAAATTATTAAGAAACTAAGGTTTCAACTTCCTCAGGCAAAGTTGATTCTATATGGATTTGGTTATTATCTTTAAGACCTTTTTTGTCATATAGCTTAAATTTGCAACTGTTTCGGTTCTTATACATCATTGGCTTTCAAATATGTGACCGCAATGACATTTCCAGGCTGATAGAGTATAACGTCAATATGAGAAAAACGTCGTTTACCTTCAACGTTACGTCAAAATCTGTATTGGGATACACAAGTTTATTTCTATGACTAATTTGGAGTGTGGATACTAGGTAAAATAATAAATGCAGAAACTGCAATTACTTACTCAAATGTTTATGCAATATTTTGTTTATTACCACATATATGACATTTACCGTGATTTTTAAAATAAAAGAATGATCACTTATCAAAGTATGAAGGAAATTCAAACTGGTCAAATAGTAAAAAAAAAAAAAAAAATCACCGTGGAGTAGGGCATATTCGTTTTCCTAACAAATGTTTACTGTATTAAACTAACGGCAAAAATACAACTCATCTCCTTCTACTGTTCTTACAGGTAATTGGTTGATCTATTAGAAATAATTATTAAAGAAGTATGTGTACATCTTATTTCACTAGGTTTATACAATTGCTTAAACTATTGTAACATTTTTTTACGAAGATACATATAAAATGTTTTAATCATTCAATAACTGTATAAAGTATTTTAAAATTGAACAAATGTTATTTCAGTTTGATACATTTTGGGCAATTTCTTTTAGATATTCTTAAGCATGTTCATTTTAATTCCGAAAGATCATCAAAGTAAAGAACGCATAGCGAAATAACATTTTCTTAAATTCATTGCCATTGAACTGATAAACGTATACATTGTTATGCCAGAAAATCGCCTTTAATTGTAGCCAACAAAGACACAAATCAATAATAAAATTTAACAATATTTATTATACACTAGTTTACAAGAAGTATTACACAAAGAGTAATGTCAACTTAACTATCAAAATATGAGTCCAATCTTTTCTTTATCCGGAAATCTTCTGGGAATCCACAGAATATTATATCCAATAGGTCACAATCTAGTATGATGTAGTTTTCAATAAAAGTGTCAATCCAACTGCTGAGAATGTTGATTTCTATGTCTATCGATGTCTAAGTCTATCTATGTCTCTGTCTAAATCTCTATATTCAACTAACTTTTGGGTCTGTATTTAAATACTCAAACGGAAATTTCTAGACAACGCTAGAAATATAAATTACGCATCTTTTGTTATGATCATTCTGGAAACGTATCCGTCTGTCTGTCCATCCGTCAGTCCGGCAAATCAGTTTTCCAGACTTTTTCTCCATGCTTAAAAATATTGATTTGATATTTGGTGTATTGTTTTATCATGACAAGTTACAGGTCAAGTTCGATTTTCACGATCTTAGCTTTTCTCCTTGTTTAGTTAAAGCCCTTTCCTAGAATTAAATTTTGATGAAATATTAGATTTCTGTTCAAAGGGAAATAACTCATTTTTTAACTTTCCCTAGAATTAAATTTTTGATGAAATACTTATTAATTACTAGATTTCTGTTCAAAAGGAAATAACTCATTTTTTAAAAGATCTGTAAAAAACATTGTATTGAGATAAATGACATTTTGGATTTTTTCCTTTTCTTTAGTAAATTGTTTGAGGAATTTAGTGGTAGGTTTGTTATTTTATGTAGTTTACACCATGACAAGTTATAGATCAAGTAAGCATTTTGTTCCAGTACAATTAATTTTTAACCGGTAGGGGACTATGTATTGCCATGCAATACTCACAGAATGCTTGTTTATAATGTATCAGTGTCTAATAACAATTTCAATTTATATTTCTATAATGTACATTGAATAAATATTATTTATACATGTGACATATCCTATGACTTTTATTTACTTTATCTTATTTGTTTAAACTGTAGTACTTTACTTGAATATGATGGGTAAAACAATACTAGAAACAATACTAGAAATAAGCATTAATCTTCATTTTCTTGATCTATTGATACAATAACAGAATTATCACGTCATAACATTACCTAACTCATGTCTATCTATTCATATTATTTATACATTTTCCGGTATTGCGAGCATATCTAAAGATTTTATCAAAACATTCTTGGGCAAAAAATGCGCCTATTATAATGGCCCTTCCTCTTTTGGTATTAATGTCACTTGGATAACACATCAGAGAGAATTTAATGAGACCTACATCAGTGTTTAAGGAATGTTGTTATTTGTACTGTATTCCTGTCACGTAATGTTGTCCTTTTAGCGGTATTTTAAACATTGCCATATAAGCGGGAAGTTTGGCTAGCCATAAAACCAGGTTCAACTTATATATTTTCCAACTCAATTATAATGAACTTAGTTGATGTATGACTTGAAATTAAACTTATTTTTTATAGTATTGAAAGTTTGATTGTTCTGTAGAAACTTTATAACAGATGTGGTATGAGTGCCAATGAGACAACTCTCCATCCAAGTCCCAATTAGTAAAATTATACCATTATAGGTCAAAGTACGGCCTTCAATACGGAGACTTGGCTCACACCGAACAGCAAGCCACAAAGGGCCTCAAAAATGACTAATGTAAAACCATTCAAACAGGAAAACCAACGGTCTAATCTATATAAATAACGAGAAACACTTATGAACCACATCAACAAATGACAACCACTGAACATCAGGTTCCTGACTTAGGACAGGTGCAAACAAATGCAGCGGGTTTAAACGTTTTAATAGGCGCCAACCTTTACCCTAACCTGAAACAATAGTGTAACATCACAACATAGAAAGACACACTATAAAATATCAATTGAAATGGCTTAACTCAATCAAGAGACATATTAACAAAAACAAGTGAACATACACTGAAGGAATAAATTTGATCTATGACACAATGAAAATACAAAATTAATAAAAAAAGGGGTGAGATGTAAAACAATATCAGAAAGACAACCATAACCTTGGACAAAATGCCCCAAATAAAATAACGTACATAGGTAAATAAAAATAATTGTGTTGTAAGGTATACTAGTACATGGAGTACGATAATATTTTTATCGCTATTTTGTGCATTTTCCTTTGATCTTTTTGTGATAATTTTTCATATCATGCTACTCGCTTGAGATGGAAAATTATCGCTAGAAACTAGGAGGCACGTGGCGTTGCTAATGAAATTGACACGAAATTGACAACGTCGTCATAGGTAAAATAGCGATAAACAGATTATCATTGGTCATCTCAGTTGATTGCTTTTCTCGCTTGAGCCGGGACGGCGAAAGCGAGAAAAGCAATCAAGCTGAGATGATCAACAATAATCTATAATTACAAAATAAATAATTTTGTTGTTCATAGTACGAGAACAGAAGTGAAAAGGAGTATGGCCACGAAGTGCCGATATTGGCCCTGTGAGATGACAAAAAATAAAAGAGAAATAAGTTGGATCCTTTATAGCTAAATCATATCTACGTATATCGTTATTTGTTATTATAGTATAAAATCATATTTTTGTGACGTCATTAATGTGACGTAATACCCGGAATCAAACCGGAACGCTCAAAATGTCCAAATTCTTAAAGAATTTCACACTTCCTTGTTAAATTTCGCATTGGCCACAGGCCTCGAACAAAGTAATTGTACTCTTATTTTGATTTTTGACACTTTGACTCAGTTTGCAACAATATTTAGCGTGGTCGAGGCCTGTTGCCACATCGAAAATTTAACTTTTGCTAACAAGCAAATCCTGATTCAACGCCGCCATTTCCGAGGTACGATAGAGTCTGTGACGAAATAACTGCACCAAGAACTTGTACAATTGATATAAATAATTTATTATTTTCTTATTTATAACAGACAAAAAAGAAGAAAATGGAATAACAAGTCTTTGTTTGTAGCGAAGGTTCGTTAACCGCCGATCCGGCGAGGTTTTTAAACACGGATAGATACATCCTCATAACTGTTTTTATTAGAAAACAAGACAAATTGGTGGAAATAAAAATTATGAATTTGCAAATTTTTTTAAAGTTCATTTCCACGTCATTTTGTAATAATTAGCCTGGTCTGTGCTATGCAAACAACAATATATGACAGTTTTAATTTGAGCCGTAGTTTTATCCGTAAAATTCTACATTCAGCAGATCGATATGGGTGTCAACATAAATATTTAATACAAATTTCCTTTTAGATACACGTATTTTGTTTTTTAAAGACGAAATCGTCGAAATCGTCGAAATGTAACCTCCGCGGAATGTAATCTCATGTTGACGCTTTGGTGAAGTGTTTTCTTTCACGTCCGCATTTTCTATCATGTATGGTATGCCAAGTTAACATTTTAAATAATTACTACGGATGGTAAACAGAGACACATAATAATACATTATATGTCTCTGGTGTAAATAAATTACAGAACTATGAACAATAACATACATAGAAAATCGTAGGACATAAGAAGAAACAACGTGAGAATTTTGATATCATATTGCACAGTGGGTAAATAAGCTTTTCAATATTTCTTTAATTAAAATAAAAATTACGACGCCATGAGAGGGCATGGTGTATACTGTCCGTGACATTCAACCAGAATAAATATGTGTTTTCAAAGAAAACTGAAATAAAGATGAAACAAAACTATCCGACACAATCATATAGCTTGGGTAACTTCAAATTTTTATCTGATATTCACGAAGGATAGTGCATAATTGGTCAGAATGCACACAAGGAGCAATTGTTTATGTGGTCCCTTTTGGTGGTCTCTTTTAAATTTGAGTGAGACTATGTTACAAGCGACCAACAAAAGTGGCTGCTTACTATGAATAAATTATCTATGAGATATCTTTATATTTCTGATTTTTCGTTTCTTGTGGTGGCCTGAGGTTCGTGTTCAATCTGTAGTAACCTGTTTTATATTTTTTATTGCTGTTTTTTTGTCGTCTCTAAATGTTCATGGTGTTGTATGATTTTATTGGTCTGTTTTAATCATTCAATAACTGTATAAAGTATTTTAAAATTGAACAAATGTTATTTCAGTTTGATACATTTTGGACAATTTCTTTTAGATATTCTTAAGCATGTTCATTTTAATTCCGAAAGATCATCAAAGTAAAGAACGCATAGCGAAATAACATTTTTCTTAAATTCATTATATTGCCATTGAACTGATAAACGTATACATTGTTATGCCAGAAAATCGCCTTTTAATTGTAGCCAACAAAAGACACAAATCAATAATAAAATTTAACAATATTTATTATACACTAGTTTACAAGAAGTATTACACAAAGAGTAATGTCAACTTAACTATCAAAATATGAGTCCAATCTTTTCTTTATCCGGAAATCTTCTGGGAATCCACAGAATATTATATCCAATAGGTCACAATCTAGTATGATGTAGTTTTCAATAAAAGTGTCAATCCAACTGCTGAGAATGTTGATTTCTATGTCTATCGATGTCTAAGTCTATCTATGTCTCTGTCTAAATCTCTATATTCAACTAACTTTTGGGTCTGCATTTAAATACTCAAACGGAAATTTCTAGACAACGCTAGAAATATAAATTACGCATCTTTTGTTATGATCATTCTGGAAACGTAATAGTTACAATATCATAACACTTCCCCTTAAAAAAGTTTGAGTGTAACAAAACTTTTCATGAATACTATGTACAAAAATACATAGAATATACACAGTGTTTTAATAAATTCAAGATAAAGCATCTGTTATTACATTATATTTACCTTTAATATGTTTTACAATAACATCATATTCCTGTAACAATAAACTCCACCTAGTCAATCTCTGGTTCTTGTTTCTCATTTTATGTATGAAGGTGAGAGGATTATGATCAGTATAAACAAGAATAGGATGCACAGTGGATTTAAGTATACATCAAAATGTTGAAGTGCAGACAACAGTGCAAAACACTGTTTTCAATAGTCGAATAATTTTTCTGATGTTTATCTAATTTCTTAGAAAATATGATATAGGTTTTCAACATTATCATCTGTCTCTTGATATAAAACAGCTCCAACTCCTACATCGCTTGCATCAACGGCAAGTTTGAATTGTTTTTCAAAGTCTGGAGTGATCAGAACTGGATTATTAATTAAAAGTGATTTGCTATTTTCAAAAGCGTTTTGACAATTTTCACTCCAGATGAATTTAGAATCTTTCCGTAAAAGATCAGTCAATGGTTGAACAACAGTCGCAAAATTTGAACAGAATTTCCTGTAAAATCCAATCATGCCTAAATATCTCATAAGTTGTTTTTTATTTGTAGGAGGAGGAAATTTGGTAATTGCATCCACTTTAGCCGTAATAGGTTTCATCTGACCTTGGCCAACTGTATGCCCTAAATAATCAACAGTGGCCTGACAAAATTCACTTTTACCATGTGTTTACCAAGATTAACAGTCAAATTTGATTGTGACAATCTATCAAAAGTATCATATAAATGTGTTAAATGCTCTTCCCAGCTATCACTACATACAATAAGATCATCAATATAAGCATAACAACAGTCTAAATCTTTTATAACATTATTGATCATTCTTTGAAATGTAGCTGGAGCACTTTTCATGCCAAACGGCATTACAGTATATTGAAATAAGCCATCTGGTGTGACAAAAGCTGATATTTCTCGAGCTCTCTATGTCAATGGGACTTGCCAGTAACCCTTCAATAAATCAAATTTGCTCACAAATTTTGCTTTTCCAATATTATCAATGCAATCGTCTATCCTTGGAATCGGATAGGAATCAGATTTTGAAACAGACTTTACTTTTCTGAAATCAGTTACGAAACGAAAGGTGTTATCTGGTTTGGGCACAAGCAGACAAGGAGAGCTCCATTCACTGTTACTCGGCTCAATAATATCATTGCCAAGCATATATTTAATTTCTTGTCTCATAAATTCAAGTTTGAGTGGATTGAGCCGGTAAGGATGTTGCTTAATTGGAGAAGCATCACCAACATCGACATCATGACAAACAGCAGTGGTTTTGTTTGGCACATCTGGAAACAGATTTTTAAAAGAAAGTACCAAAGCTTTTAACTTTTCTCTACGATCAAAAGACAGATGTGCGAGTTTTGAATATGAATTTGGCAAAATTTCTGAATTTTTCAATCTGTCTCTTCCATAGTTTTAGAATTAAAAGGTGGTTCAATTATATCTGGTTTGTCATGATTGTTCTCCAATTTAACCATGGCTAAAGTGGCAACTGGTTTACTCTCACCTTCATTAGTACGCTCAAAATACGGTTTTAACATATTAATGTGACACACTCTATTTTGTTTACGCCGACCTGGTGTTTTACAATATAATTCAAATCATTGATTTTACTCTCTATGGTATAAGGACCACAATATTTAGCTTGTAATGGATGTCCAGGGACTGGCAAAATACAAGTACCTTATCACCAGGCTCAAAAAATCTGTCCCTGGCATCTTTATCATACCATATTTTCATCTTATTCTGAACAGTTTTAAATTGTTCTGAGCAATTTGACAAGCAGTATACAATTTTTCTTTAAATCTAGATACATAGTCTAGAAGATTCAAGTCAGTGTGTTCAGTAAGCCACTTTTCCTTTATCAATTTTAAAGGTCCCTCACAGTATGACCAAATACCAACTCAAAGGGACTAAAACCAAGGATTCTTGAACAGCCTCTCGGACCGCAAAAGTAAAAGTGAACACCATCATCCCAGTCCCTGTCAAAATGAAGACAAAAGTTCTAATCATGTTCTTCAATGTTTGATGAAAACGTTCTAAGGCACCTTGAGATTCTGGATAATAAGCACTTGACCTATACTGAGCAATCCCTAACTGGTACACGACTTGCTGAAATAAACCTGACATGAAATTTGAACCCTGGTCGGACTGTATAGACTTTGGAAGTCCTACTAGCGTGAAAAATTTGATCAGAGCTTTGACAATACTAGGTGTCTTGATATTCCTTAACGGAATAGCCTCAGGAAAACGAGCGGAGGTACACATAATCGTCAATAAATACGCATTTCCAGTCTTGGTCTTCGGTAAAGGTCCAACGCAATCAATGAGTACTCGGCTAAAAGGTTCTTCAAAGGCTGGAATAGGCAGAAGTGGTGCTGGTGGTATTTTCTGGTTAGGCTTACCAACAACCTGGCATATATGGCATGATTTGCAGTATTCTGCGACATCATTTCTAAGTCTTGGCCAATAGAAATGCTGCAAGATCTTAAGGCAAGTCTTCCTAATACCTAAGTGTCCAGCCATGGGTGTCATGAGCAAGACCAATAATGTCTTGCCTATAAACTTTAGGCACCACCACTTGATATACCACTCTCCATTCCTCCTCTGGGGTAGCATCAGGGGGCCTCCACTTTCTCATTAAAATGCCGTCTTGATGGTAATAGCATTCTGCCACTTTGTCTGCTTCTTCCTGTGGTTGAGCCCTCTTGCAGAGCTGAAGAACCTCAGGGTCTTTATTTTGTTCTTCGACAAATTTCCTTCGGTCTAATGAATGGCTGTTTACGTCTGGCCATGGCATAATTACATTCTTGCTAATGCTAGGTGGTCTTATTACGGCCTTCTCTGGGCATCCGGGACCTTCAATGTCAGCTAGAAAGGTGTCAGAAAGGTCCATGTAATCAAACTGGTCTTCTTGCAAATCCTCATTTTGCTGTTTTCTAGCCATCGCCCTAGTAACGACACAAGCTGGATACAGTTCAGCATCATCTTCAGGTGATTTAACATCCACCACCGGTTCATTGGTAATAATTGGTTCAGCAACCACTTTGTTCCTAGCTAGATCATTTCCTAGCAATAATGAAACACCTCAACAGGAGATTAGGACGAACACCCACAACAACTGGTCCAGTTATCAAATCTGACTTCAGATAAATACGATGGAGGGAACATCTATACAACCTAACTCCACACCTTGTAATAAAACGGACGCACCAACAGAAGTCTCCTCAGACAAAGGCAACACACCTTCTAACAATAAATACTGAGAAGCTCCAGTGTCCCGTAAAATCTTAATAGGCTGAGGAGTAGTATTATCAACAATAGAAACAAACCCATCAGACATAAAAGGTTTATAATCCTCCATGTAATCACAAAAACTGGACTTAAAAGCCTGACTCGCAGGACATTCCAACGTATTGGTAACACGGGGTGTCGTATAAGCACTGGTCTTGGGCTTATTATCTCTTTCATTCTTCTTCTGGAGTCTAAAACAATCAGCCATCAGGTGACCATTTTCTTACAATAAGCACAAGTCAGTGACTTCTCTCAAAAGTATCAAATTTTGGACTAGACATATTATAACTAGACTGACTCTTATTCTGTGCAACAGGTTTATTATCAGTACGCTCAGTGCTTTGATTCTTGTAATTTCCACTCGAAGTATTAAAATTTTGACCTTTGAAACTTCTCTTATGTGAAAGGGTATAATTATCGGAAATAACAGCTGCATCTTGTAATGTCTCAACAGTTTTGTCATCTAAATGTGTTTTTAAGTCTAAATGAACACACTGCTTGAACTCTTCCAATAACATCAATTGTCTTAAATTATCAAAATTTTTATCTATTTTCTTTGATGTAAGCCATTTATCAAATAGATCTTCTTTTTCCCTAGCAAATTCAACATAGGTTTGTGAATCAAACTTTTTATAAGACCTAAATTTCTGTCTATATGCTTCTGGCACTAGCTCATAAGCTTTCAAAACTTCTTTTTAACCGTGTCATAATCAGAACTATTTTCTGATGAAAGTGCTGAGTAAATTTCAGCGGTCTTGCCCTCAAAAACACTTTGCAGCATTGTAGTCCAAAAGGTTTCGGCCATTTCAAATTTTGAGCAATTTTCTCAAACTGTGGAAAAAATTTATCAACTGTTTTTTCACAAAATTTGGGAACTAAACGTATGTTTTTGCTGCATCAAATTTAAAATGTTCTGATTTTGATTGAATTTAGTATTGCTTTCTTCTTTTGGCCATTTCAATTTTCATTTTCTCCATCTCTAACCTTTCCTTCATTTCAAGTTCTGCCTGTTTTAATTTAAATTCATCTTCTTTTCTTTTTCTTTTCTCCATCTCTAATCTTTCCTTCGTTTCAAGTTCTGCCTGTTTTAATTTAAATTCATCTTCTTTTCTTTCTTTTCTCCATCTCTAATCTTTTTAACATCACAACATAGAAAGACACACTATAAAATATCAATTGAAATGGCTTAACTCAATCAAGAGACATATTAACAAAAACAAGTGAACATACACTGAACGAATAAATTTGATCTATGACACAATGAAAATACAAAATTAATAAAAAAGGGGGTGAGATGTAAAACAATATCAGAAAGACAACCATAACCTTGGACAAAATGCCGCCAAATAAAATAACGTACATAGGTAAATAAAAATAATTGTGTTGTAAGGTATACTAGTACATGGAGTACGATAATATTTTTTTATCGCTATTTTGTGCATTTTTCCTTTGATCTTTTTTTGTGATAATTTTTCATATCATGCTACTCGCTTGAGATGGAAAATTATCGCTAGAAACTAAGGAGGCACGTGGCGTTGCTAATGAAATTGACACGAAATTGACAACGTCGTCATAGGTAAAATAGCGATAAACAGATTATCATTGGTCATCTCAGCTTGATTGCTTTTCTCGCTTGAGCCGGGACGGCGAAAGCGAAAAGCAATCAAGCTGAGATGATCAACAATAATCTATAATTACAAAATAAATAATTTTGTTGTTCATAGTACGAGAACAGAAGTGAAAAGGAGTATGGCCACGAAGTGCCGATATTGGCCCTGTGAGATGACAAAAAATAAAAGAGAAATAAGTTGGATCCTTTATAGCTAAATCATATCTACGTATATCGTTATTTGTTATTATAGTATAAAATCATATTTTTGTGACGTCATTAATGTGACGTAATACCCGGAATCAAACCGGAACGCTCAAAATGTCCAAATTCTTAAAGAATTTCACACTTCCTTGTTAAATTTCGCATTGGCCACAGGCCTCGAACAAAGTAATTGTACTCTTATTTTGATTTTTGACACTTTGACTCAGTTTGCAACAATATTTAGCGTGGTCGAGGCCTGTTGCCACATCGAAAATTTTAACTTTTGCTAACAAGCAAATCCTGATTCAACGCCGCCATTTCCGAGGTACGATAGATTCTGTGACGAAATAACTGTACCAAGAACTTGTACAATTGCTATATATAATTTATTATTTTCTTATTTATAACAGACAAAAAAGAAGAAAATGGAATAACAAGTCTTTGTTTGTAGCGAAGGTTCGTTAACCGCCGATCCGGCGAGGTTTTTAAACACGGCTAGATACGTCCTCATAACTGTTTTTATTAGAAAACAAGACAAATTGGTGGAAATAAAAATTATGAATTTGCAAATTTTTTTAAAGTTCATTTCCACGTCATTTTGTAATAATTAGCCTGGTCTGTGCTATGCAAACAACAATATATGACAGTTTTTAATTTGAGCCGTAGTTTTTATCCGTAAAATTCTACATTCAGCAGATCGATATGGGTGTCAACATAAATATTTAATACAAATTTCCTTTTAGAACTGTTTTTTCACAAAATTTGGGAACTAAACGTATGTTTTTGCTGCATCAAATTTAAAATGTTCTGATTTTGATTGAATTTAGTATTGCTTTTTGTTATGCCAGAAAATCGCCTTTTAATTGTAGCCAACAAAAGACACAAATCAATAATAAAATTTAACAATATTTATTATACACTAGTTTACAAGAAGTATTACACAAAGAGTAATGTCAACTTAACTGTCAAAATATGAGTCCAATCTTTTCTTTATCCGGAAATCTTCTGGGAATCCACAGAATATTATATCCAATAGGTCACAATCTAGTATGATGTAGTTTTCAATAAAAGTGTCAATCCAACTGCTGAGAATGTTGATGTCTATATCTATCGATGTCTAAGTCTATCTATGTCTCTGTCTAAGTCTATCTATGTCTCTGTCTAAATCTCTATATTCAACTAACTTTTGGGTCTGCATTTAAATACTCAAACGGAAATTTCTAGACAACGCTAGAAATATAAATTACGCATCTTTTGTTATGATCATTCTGGAAACGTTATGTAAGTGAAATAGAAAGTTCTAATCATTTCATTAGTATCAATGATTGTTCCAGTGATTTCTAAACTGCATAATTGTAACACAATGTATTTTATTTTGTACACAATGTAAACATGTAAACATTCTTAGGCCACACAAAACAAGTTAGGCCAACTAAATAAATATAATAGTTACAATATCATAACAACATTTATAATAAACATACTTGACCGCCTTTAAAATGCAAGCGACAAATGTCACTTGAATATTTAATATCAAATCGTTGATCATAATGGAAGATACGCCCGAATAAAATCAAAATAGGAATAATTCAATATTATGGCAGTATTGGTATTTAATAAACGATTATATGAAAATATGATGCACAATATACTAATGAAAAGAATACGGAAAAAAGAGCATCATTAAACTGTACACGTTTTTGAGACAGATGTAAACTTGAAAAATATGAATATGACCAGACTTCGTAATGTAGAACATTATTAATTCGCATGTCTTAGCAAAACTCTTTTAATTATATTTCATATATAATGCTTAGAAGCATCCACACTCTTAATTCATCACATAAATAAACTTCTATGTCCCAATACAGAATTAGACGTAACGTTGAAAGTATATAGATATTCACTTGTTTCGGTACGTATACATACTAGGCTTTCAATTATTCGGTTTTGAACGTTATTGATGAAGGTAAATCCAGAAAAGCGCTTCGGACGCATAATTTTGGTTTAGTTTTATTTTCATTTATCTTTAAAATATATCAACAACCCTGTTCATCGACCGTACCCATGCACGCACTCCAGATTACTATTCGTTTTTAAAACGGTAACATAATTTTTTTATATACATTTTCTGTTCATTGGTCGGGATGTTGTCTCTTGGACACATTCCCTGTTTCCATTCTCTATTCTATTAATCTCCACAAACAAAAAATGGGATTGATGTTTAAAGTATATATTATAATTCCGTGACTATTTTAGACCAGACGATAATACATACCAATTGATTAATTGTATCAACATTAGGGCGCAACATATTGGTACTCATTTATTAGTCCCCTACCGACGAAGTCGAAGGGAACTTGAGGTTTTCACTCTGTCCGTCTGTCCGTCTGTCTGTCCATCCGTCAGTCCGGCAAATCAGTTTTCCAGACTTTTTTTCTCCATGCTTAAAAATATTGATTTGATATTTGGTGTATTGTTTTATCATGACAAGTTACAGGTCAAGTTCGATTTTCACGATCTTAGCTATTCTCCTTGTTTAGTTAAAGCCCTTTCCCTAGAATTAAATTTTTGATGAAATATTAGATTTCTGTTCAAAGGGAAATAACTCATTTTTTAACTTTCCCTAGAATTAAATTTTTGATGAAATACTTATTAATTACTAGATTTCTGTTCAAAAGGAAATAACTCATTTTTTAAAAGATCTGTAAAAAACATTGTATTGAGATAAATGACATTTTGGATTTTTTTCCTTTTCTTTAGTAAATTGTTTGAGGAATTTAGTGGTAGGTTTGTTATTTTATGTAGTTTACACCATGACAAGTTATAGATCAAGTAAGCATTTTGTTCCAGTACAATTAATTTTTAACCGGTAGGGGACTATGTATTGCCATGCAATACTCACAGAATGCTTGTTTATAATGTATCAGTGTCTAATAACAATTTCAATTCTATATTTCTATAATGTACATTGAATAAATATTATTTATACATGTGACATATCCTATGACTTTTATTTACTTTATCTTATTTGTTTAAACTGTAGTACTTTACTTGAATATGATGGGTAAAACAATACTAGAAACAATACTAGAAATAAGCATTAATCTTCATTTTCTTGATCTATTGATACAATAACAGAATTATCACGTCATAACATTACCTAACTCATGTCTATCTATTCATATTATTTATACATTTTCCGGTATTGCGAGCATATCTAAAGATTTTATCAAAACATTCTTGGGCAAAAAATGCGCCTATTATAATGGCCCTTCCTCTTTTGGTATTAATGTCACTTGGATAACACATCAGAGAGAATTTAATGAGACCTACTTCAGTGTTTAAGGAATGTTGTTATTTGTACTGTATTCCTGTCACGTAATGTTGTCCTTTTAGCGGTATTTTAAACATTGCCATATAAGCGGGAAGTTTGGCTAGCCATAAAACCAGGTTCAACTTATATATTTTCCAACTCGATTATAATGAACTTAGTTGATGTATGACTTGAAATTAAACTTATTTTTTATAGTATTGAAAGTTTGATTGTTCTGTAGAAACTTTATAACAGATGTGGTATGAGTGCCAATGAGACAACTCTCCATCCAAGTCCCAATTAGTAAAATTATACCATTATAGGTCAAAGTACGGCCTTCAATACGGAGACTTGGCTCACACCGAACAGCAAGCCACAAAAGGCCTCAAAAATGACTAATGTAAAACCATTCAAACAGGAAAACCAACGGTCTAATCTATATAAATAACGAGAAACACTTATGAACCACATCAACAAATGACAACCACTGAACATCAGGTTCCTGACTTAGGACAGGTGCAAACAAATGCAGCGGGTTTAAACGTTTTAATAGGCGCCAACCTTTACCCTAACCTGAAACAATAGTGTAACATCACAACATAGAAAGACACACTATAAAATATCAATTGAAATGGCTTAACTCAATCAAGAGACATATTAACAAAAACAAGTGAACATACACTGAACGAATAAATTTGATCTATGACACAATGAAAATACAAAATTAATAAAAAAGGGGGTGAGATGTAAAACAATATCAGAAAGACAACCATAACCTTGGACAAAATGCCCCAAATAAAATAACGTACATAGGTAAATAAAAATAATTGTGTTGTAAGGTATACTAGTACATGGAGTACGATAATATTTTTATCGCTATTTTGTGCATTTTCCTTTGATCTTTTTGTGATAATTTTTCATATCATGCTACTCGCTTGAGATGGAAAATTATCGCTAGAAACTAAGGAGGCACGTGGCGTTGCTAATGAAATTGACACGAAATTGACAACGTCGTCATAGGTAAAATAGCGATAAACAGATTATCATTGGTCATCTCAGCTTGATTGCTTTTCTCGCTTGAGCCGGGACGGCGAAAGCGAGAAAAGCAATCAAGCTGAGATGGTCAACAATAATCTATAATTACAAAATAAATAATTTTGTTGTTCATAGTACGAGAACAGAAGTGAAAAGGAGTATGGCCACGAAGTGCCGATATTGGCCCTGTGAGATGACAAAAAATAAAAGAGAAATAAGTTGGATCCTTTATAGCTAAATCATATCTACGTATATCGTTATTTGTTATTATAGTATAAAATCATATTTTTGTGACGTCATTAATGTGACGTAATACCCGGAATCAAACCGGAACGCTCAAAATGTCCAAATTCTTAAAGAATTTCACACTTCCTTGTTAAATTTCGCATTGGCCACAGGCCTCGAACAAAGTAATTGTACTCTTATTTTGATTTTTGACACTTTGACTCAGTTTGCAACAATATTTAGCGTGGTCGAGGCCTGTTGCCACATCGAAAATTTTAACTTTTGCTAACAAGCAAATCCTGATTCAACGCCGCCATTTCCGAGGTACGATAGATTCTGTGACGAAATAACTGCACCAAGAACTTGTACAATTGCTATATATAATTTATTATTTTCTTATTTATAACAGACAAAAAGAAGAAAATGGAATAACAAGTCTTTGTTTGTAGCGAAGGTTCGTTAACCGCCGATCCGGCGAGGTTTTAAACACGGCTAGATACGTCCTCATAACTGTTTTTATTAGAAAACAAGACAAATTGGTGGAAATAAAAATTATGAATTTGCAAATTTTTTTAAAGTTCATTTCCACGTCATTTTGTAATAATTAGCCTGGTCTGTGCTATGCAAACAACAATATGACAGTTTTTAATTTGAGCCGTAGTTTTTATCCGTAAAATTCTACATCCAGCAGATCGATATGGGTGTCAACATAAATATTTAATACAAATTTCCTTTTAGATACACGTATTTTGTTTTTTAAAGACGAAATCGTCGAAATCGTCGAAATGTAACCTCCGCGGAATGTAATCTCATGTTGACGCTTTGGTGAAGTGTTTTCTTTCACGTCCGCATTTTCTATCATGTATGGTATGCCAAGTTAACATTTTAAATAATTACTACGGATGGTGTAAACAGAGACACATAATAATACATTATATGTCTCTGGTGTAAATAAATTACAGAACTATGAACAATAACATACATAGAAAATCGTAGGACATAAGAAGAAACAACGTGAGAATTTTGATATCATATTGCACAGTGGGTAAATAAGCTTTTCAATATTTCTTTAATTAAAATAAAAATTACGACGCCATGAGAGGGCATGGTGTATACTGTCCGTGACATTCAACCAGAACAAATATGTGTTTTCAAAGAAAACTGAAATAAAGATGAAACAAAACTATCCGACACAATCATATAGCTTGGGTAACTTCAAATTTTTATCTGATATTCACGAAGGATAGCGTGCATAATTGGTCAGAATGCACACAAGGAGCAATTGTTTATGTGGTCCCTTTTTGGTGGTCTCTTTTAAATTTGAGTGAGACTATGTTACAAGCGACCAACAAAAGTGGCTGCTTACTATGAATAAATTATCTATGAGATATCTTTATATTTCTGATTTTTTCGTTTCTTGTGGTGGCCCGAGGTTCGTGTTCAATCTGTAGTTACCTGTTTTTATATTTTTTTATTGCTGTTTTTTTTTTGTCGTCTCTAAATGTTCATGGTGTTGTATGATTTTATTGGTCTTATGATTCTTTATTGCCCCCTTACCTTTTGAAGAATTTTCTCTAATGTTAAATGACAACACATGCAATTTTTTGTTTCCTGTTTGAAATAGATTCTCTAAATTGCTCTCCGTCATAAATATGCATGAAGTATTTGCCACTGGACGTTCGTCAAACAACTATCAATCCTATCTCCTCTAAAGTTACAGTACAATAATGACTTTAAACATAATTAAATAAATGATTAAAGATTTTAAAATCTTTTGAGAAGATATTTACGCATCAATTATTTCACTTTTTGGGAAAAAAGAAAAAAAAAGAATATTGAATATCAAAGAAACACACCATTTTACTACATGAGTTGTTTGTCTCATGATGATGGATGACTGTTTAACGTCCAGCGGCAAGTAAGATGCATATTCAGGACGAGAACATGTTAATTTGCGCACATTGCATCTAGACTCTGGTATCTAGGGTATACAAGACGTAATCTGAACATCACACATGGAGTCCAGAATTGAGGAGCTTCTTTTAGAGATGCAGCATTTATCCAACATACCATGGACGAAAGTGACAGTGAGCAGAGTGTAGCTGGAGAATTGAATATTAATTTTATCATTGTTAGGTAGCTGTCACATTGGCGTTTATCTCAGTATTCCTCTTGCTCATCTTTTTGAAACCTATTTGTTTATATTGTACTTTTTGCAACTAAGCAAACTTTTTGAAAACTCTTGAAACATTTTTACAGGTTAATATAACATATTCATGAGAAATAGTTCACATTTCATTTCACTTTAAAGAAAACAAACATTGTGGAGAGTTGTCTCATTGGCAATCATACCACATCTCCTTTTTATATATAGACGAAAATAATTGATCTTGTATATTAATTATAGTTATAGATAATACATTACTTGAATGGACGCAGCTTACATACACTTATATCGTTACAATCAACGCCAAATAAAAAAAACTGATATTCATGGATTTCTATTAGTTTTAAAATGAATCCATGCACGTCATTCGGTATCTGGTTGAAAGGTGTCTTCTTTGCAATAATATCACATCTTCTTTTTTTCATACGGATTGAGGCATGAATCTGTTTAATTTGACCAAATGATAATAAAAATAATAACAAAGTACACTCGAACTTTTTTCTAGATAAGAATGATAGTTGTATGTGGAATACCGGAACACTTTAACCACGAGCAAGACTAGTTAAGATTACAAGATAAAATCTAATGAAGAATAAATTGATAATTGTGAAAACCTTAAAAAAGAATTTTAGTTTAAAACTTAAAGGGGCATTGGCTGTCAAACTCATGTTCACCGATTTGACTCAAATTCTCATATTCGACTTATAACATTCTGAAACGTATATCCAAATTATTTTTTTTTAGTTTTTTAAACTAGGCAGTGGTTATTTTGCCGCCGCCGGCAAAATAGAAAATGTGTTATTTTGTCGTCTTTGATTAAAATATCTTAATTAAAAAAACAAAATAGCATATTTCGATAGCAATGGCTATTTTTGCCATATAGTTGAATAAGATAAATGTCACATAATTTGAGATGCATATAATCGTTTAAAAACATTTATGAGTCCAAGTGAAAATAAGAATTTGTAAAAAGGAATAAAAATAAAAACTGTTGAGCATCCGTTTGTAGCAATGAAATCATATCAAAACATGTAGTTGAAATTACTTCTAAAATCAGTCTAAATAAATGCTACATGTATGCATAAGAATAAAATCTCAGATTTTTAAACTATGTTGTAAAAAAAAATGAAAGACAAAAATCTCATTGCATATCGATATGATAAAAACGTTATACAGTCTAAAAAAAAAACAATCACATAGCTTCAAAATCAAAACAGTTTAAATTAAATTTAGTTTTGAAATAATAGTCAGTTTTGAATTGCATATCAGTAAACAAAATCTTTTTACTGGCATGCTGGCTTCCGCTTACAGAGAGTTGGCAAAATAGCATAGTTTCAATTTGGGCGGCGCCGGCAAAATAGCCACTGCCTTTAAACTATTACTTTGTCTAGTAAAAAGTTCTGGGAAGATATTAAAAGGATTCTTTGAACCATTTGAAATAATTATATTTCAATTTTTACAGATGAATACATATTGCATGCGCTTTAGGTACAATTAGAGATAGCAGTACTATGTAATGTGGTCAGTGACGTATGCATGAATGGCAGTATTATATGAAACTATTGATCATTCAAGTGTTTAATTCTGAATGTTGCTTTGAGAGTTAGCATGTAATCCTCCGGAATGAGAATGATGTTTATGAGTGCACGTGTGGTTCTAGTGTCTGATGACTTTTGTACAATTATAATGTGTTCTATGATTATTGAAGTACATGTAATGCTATGTACTGTCCATACACAATGTTTATCTTAATCTGTGTTTTCATCTTTTACTTCTTTACTAGAAAATAAACTTTTCTGTGTTTAAGTGAATCGCCGTTTTCTTTCTATATACAAATAAGACGATGTGGTGTGATCAACTATCCTCATACTTTTTTACGACTGTACTTCGCTCACCAAGATATTTTACAGCTTTCAATCTAAATTCCATCTACCCAATAGAAGACATTCATTGCTTATGTTTTAAAATTCTTTATGACTTTTAATTTAATCTATGTTTTAGAATTATGTTTGTTTACATAGTCTCTGCAATTTCTATTTCGTGAATATCAATACAGAAAACGAGTATTCGGGCCACTTATACCAAATTTTATTGAAGCGCTTATGTGCAGCTTAAACCTGATTATTAGTAAGCTCCTGTTAATAGAGTTAAAAAAACGATGATATATGGACGAGATTCAAGAAATATTTTGCAAAAAAATTCTTGTGGTAAAATGATTATAAAGTTTCTAGAACGTTAATGAAAACAATTTTAACGTTACGGGCAAATGGCTAAAATACCATTGTACCTTGGTCTTTTCTGACGCCCTGGAAAATTATACAAATACAGTTACAAGTCTAATGGTTATCGTTTTATGAACTACACTAGTTAGTGATCCTTCTGCAGTAATTTCGTCAATTTCTGAGACAGGGCCGTTTATAACCCTTCGTGACCCTACTCCTTTATCGTCATACCAAACACTTATATATAAAAAATAGTGAGACGAGATATAACACTAAATAAGTAAACATTAAATAACAAAAATGCATTACAAATTGTATAAACAGGTCAAATTAACACGAAAGTACGATTTGAGAGTACTCGCAGTTACTGAAAGCTAGTTAAAAGCCAAAAGCCAAAAACAATTAATAATAAAAAGCATGCATCAGAGACTAAAATCAACTAAAACACATCCCAGGGATTTAGTGTTTTAACATCATGGACAGTCAAAGAAGACATGACTTGTGCAATGCCAAAATAAAAGTATTCATTTCAAGTTTTAGGGGAAGATGTTAGTAGAGCATTTAAACCTAGATACGACCCATGTAACAAGTAAAATAACAAGAATACCAGACTCCAAGGAAAATTCAAAACGGAAAGTCTCTAATGAAATAGTAAAATCAAAAGCTCAAACACATCAAACGAATGGAAAACAACTATCATATTCCTGACTTGGTACAGGCATTTCCTTATGTAGAAAATGGTGGATTAACCCTGTTCATATTGCTAGCTAAACCTCTCACTTAATGATCCTTTGAATAAACTTATTCATAAAGGTAATCAATTAAACATTGTAGTAAGATCTTTCAATATCATCTTTATCAGTACTAACATTGGTTTTGTTATTGAATTAAAGCATAACAAAATATGTATTGCTATACAGTTAAGCACACTGATTAATTAATGAAAACATAACAAAATATGTATTGCTATACAGTTATGCACACTGATTAATTAATTAAAACATAACAATATATGTATTGCTATACAGTTATTCACACTGATTAATTAATTAAAACATAACAAAATATGTATTACTATACAGTTATTCACACTGATTAATTAATTAAAACATAACAAAATATGTATTGCTATACAGTTATTCACACTGATTAATTAATTAAAACATAACAAAATATGTATTGCTATACAGTTATTCACACTGATTAATTAATGAAAATCAGATATACAATAAAGCAATCAACGACAACCACTGAAAAACAGGCTTCTGACTTGAACAATATGAAAGGTTGAATAAAGTTTGTGAAGGCGCATGCCCCTAACCTGGGACAATAATGTAACATTACAACATGAGAACAAACTGTAAAAGTCAGTTAAATCGCTCGACTCGGGACGAAGCACCAAAACATATTAGTGTGATTTAGAAAGTGATAAACACGTGGGAATATATCTAATTTTTATACTTGAAAACCGAGTAAACATGAACCAATCGAATATTAATATAAACATCATTAGCGTATTTTTATTCTATTAGGCAAAATTACAAAAACACTAATACTTAACTGCCAGTACCATCGCCAATAAATATTGTATTTTTTTGTCCTTAACCTATGATGCAATATTTACATTTAAAAAAAAAAAAAAAAAAACTGTGGAGGGAATTCGTGTCAAACCGTCGATCTATTTATACATTTATTTTCCTTTACATGACAAACGACTTGAATTTGTAAATTATGTAGAAAGATTCTGTGACAATTTCCATGTGGCCTAAAGACATACTAATGAAAAATGTGACAACAGCTTGAATTTGAACGGGATGGTTTTCTCTACTTTACATTATGCTTTTCAGTGATTGACAATCAATTCGTATTTATAAATATAATGAATATTAAATAAATAAAGGTAGTATTTTGCTTTTTCATTATTTGCAAAAGCTAGTTTTCAAAACATTGAACACTCGAATTGTCTGTTGCTAGCAAAACTGATGAAATTTAGATATGGGAAATAATTGGCTTTAATATGAAAATGGAGTGTAGGTCATACTGAAGTAGCCAATGAGGATAATTTCCTCATTAAAACGCTAATATAGATTCAGTAAAAATAAAATTTGTAGTTGGCAACGTCCCTGAATGCTTTAATAGTGTAAAGGAGTAGGTTCGATAAGGCCCTAAAATGGCCTCTATTTCTAGCTAAAATTTAAAGTTAGAATTAATTGACCAATAGCACAATGATCATAGCTAATACACTGACTTGAAAGAAAATATGTCTTTTTGTTGAAAATTTACGTATGTTCGTTCTATTTATGACGTCACAAATAGCACTCATTCTGATTTTCCACGAAAATTCAATGAAAATGGGTAAATTTCCATTGATTTCTAAGACAGGAAACATAGAGCGCAGGCGTCGACAAAAGAGATCTTTTAACATAATCTTTGTTATGACATTTTACATATCTGTCTTAAATATTTAGTTTGTCGAAGCCTGCGCTCTTTGTTTCCTCGGCCTTAATTTGGTTGAAATCAGTACGGTTTTTCAAATTTCGCAAAAATCTCTAATTTTGACCTATTTAGGATGTACAAATCAACGCTTCAATATAAAACTTTGACAAAAATAGTTCTATTTAACTTTCTCACATGTCTTTTCGTCAATTTAACACATTTATTATCCTGAAACATTGAACTTGATAATCGGGGCCAAATTTGGCCCTTACCGAACTTTCTCCTTTGTCACACTAAATGAAAGTAAAGGGTTTACAGTTTCATTTGATTCAATTTCTGTAAAACAAAAATCATATTTTGGCATTACACATGCCAAAATATGCATTTTAAAGCCATTTCCGTTTTAGACGTAATTGTCATTCTGACTTTCTATTTTACAGGTTTTCATGTTTTATATTTGTGTTTCGAGGCTTATATCAAGTTTATTAATCATTTGTGAACTCTGAATCTAGAGAAAAGTAAACTTTTATCACAGAAAAACTGTACAAGATGTGTTGTATTTATTGTCCTGGTCTATCGACCTGTTTGTAGTAAGTGAAATGTGAGGAGCTTTGTACATAAAAGTTGAAGCCAATAAAAAAATGTTCACTACATCTGTGTAAAAAGCACTTGACAATGATAAGCGAACATGCGTCATGTCATATACTACATTTATTGTTTTCTGTAGGATAGGTAGTGGTTCAAAGATGTGCCTTTTGAGACTAAAATAACATGCAAGTTATCCTCTGAAAAGCATAAAAAACTGAGCATCAGACTAGCTGTCTGCCAAAATAAAAGTTGAATACATGTTCAATGCATTCAGACTACTTGTTTTATGACATCCTAACATAAAGATGCCTATTGTCTTTTGACTTGAAAATAGACATATGGTCATCGACACCTCTCCTTCTCGACAGTAAAGCCATCACTAAAAAGGGACTTTCAGTTATGCTGTTCGACGTGCAAAAATACTCTATCACATCCAGTTGGAACGTGGACCACCTTTAATCCAGTGCATCGCATAATGGACATTTTTCATGTTTTCTGCACGTAAGAGGACACTTGCAACTCTTTAGAAGGCCATCGCATGCAACTGCTAGATAAAAAAATGTTTGTCCTTATCCAACATAATTTTGTATCGATCTGATGAGTTATTCCCTTTTCGACTGTATTTATATTTTGTTCTTATGTTAGGTTAAGGGAAGGGTTGAGCGCTCACAAACATGTTTAACTCTGCTACATTCTTTATGTGCCCGTCCAAAGTCAGGAGCCCGTAGTGCAGTGGTTGTCGTTTGTTCATGTCTGTCATATTTGTTTTTCGTAACTTAATTTAGAAATTTTTAATTGATGTTTATATTAGTGTTTCATGTTCTGTCCGACTCGGCTTCTGTCAAAATCCATTATTTATTTAGGTGGACGATACACATTTTATTACTAGAATTATGATGTCTGTGGTAGAGACGGCAATGTTTTCTTAACCGTCTCATGAACTTGGTGCACGTGTTAATTTTCAATCTTTGTCAGGCTTATCAGTCAGTTGCATTAATAAGTGAGTAGCAGTAGCAGTGCAAAAATTCAAATCAAATTTTTTGGTTATTTCATAACTATTCTTACAATGCCAACATAACAATACGAATTACGACAGTATACTTATTGTGTTTATATTAAACACCTACAACATTTTCAACAAGAGGTATGAAGATTTAGAATTATACTCGATATTTGACACTTTCGATTGTGTCGAAACGGATCCGGTGGAAATAAATGCTTTATTTTGCAATTTGTGAGATTACATTTACTTGGGAACGAGTAGGCCGATCAATAGTGATGTGTTCTATTAGACGCTACGCAATTATTTGTTCATATAGAAATGGATGCTAAATTTCAAATGGTAACAACTATGTATATAAATATATCTAGTATACAACTCTAAACGTACGTCAGATTTTTAACTGGTTTGTTATTTACGCTTGTGTTCGGTCAATGCCGATATTTTCTGCTAATGACTCGGAGTGGATATCGGCTTATAGCTAAGATTGCACTGGTATACCAACATTTTTAGACGTGTCTTGACAATTTGGTACAAATTTATCTTCTAGACAGGTCAGTTTATTGTAATTTATTTTATTTTCTAGATTTTTCATTGTTTCTGAAAGCTATCGTTAAAATAGATACTTTTAAATGATTAATAATCGATAGACATGTCATCTCAATTCATATTTTGGTCATACAACAAATTATGCGTGCAGTTTGAAACTGACAAGCAGCAATTTAGCATGATCATTCGAATTATCTACACATTCACTCGATATAAGATCTACAGAAGAGAATTTGTTGCGCCTAATTGAGTTTACGATGTTGTATATATATTTTCGACATTCATAGAACGTACGCGTGTAGTCAAGAGACAAAAAAAAAAATACTTTCTATTTATACATATATATATTTATATCTTTTATTTTTGAAGAATTGTTGTGCTACACAAGGTTCGCAAGTGCATAGGTTCATCTTGAATGTGAAATTTTCTATTTAATATTTGCTTTATCATTGACATGTTTATGGTGATCACCTGATTTACACGTGCACATAGACTTCAGATTTTGTATACCATGTACATATGGAACTATGATTACAGAGATGTTACACCAGGTTGTATTTAGTAATCGTTACACTGTACTCTTAATTATTGATCATAATACATATTATTGTTAACACTCAACAAGACTACGTTCTGCACAAAGGTTGTTACTTGACATTCTGTAGTAGCTTCAGGTGTACCTAATAAATATTTGTCGATTTGTCGATTATGCACATCATATTCATAACTATTATGTTATCGAGGGAGAGTAGCTCAAGACATCTTATATTGTTTACACTGCACAAGAATCATGAGAATGAGAGTAAAATCATCGGACTACAACACATTTATTATATGGCACTAGAAGATGCCCGCGAAATCGCGGTACAATTTGGCAAGTGTTGAAACAAAGAGTGTGGACACAGTAATAAGGTAGACACAGTAAGGATTTGGACACGGTTAATGCATTTAATTCTATTTTTTTTTAACGATGAAAATGAGGAACATAATGCAAAAGACCCCATTCATCTCGGTGGCAAAATAAAGATATTAAATACCCAACTCGGAAAGTGGGGCAAAGTGTGATTTTCAGTAGTTTTCTTTTTTTTTTACCCTTTTTACATAATAACCGTATGAGCTACGTCAAATCCGTTTACATTACCGAAAGGGATTAAAAATGAGTAACACAATGGAAAAAATCCCATCGAAATCGGATAAAAAATAAATCTATAGCACTTCATCAGGAATCAACCCCTGACTGAGCATGCGCGAAAGCGTATAAGACACGGATCGATAACGGTCTCCGAATTTGGATATTTTCTCAAAAAATTGGCGTTTTCTGTGGAAAAAGATTGTTTCAAAGACAAATTTAGGAAGTACAAAACACTACATTTATACGTCATATCACAAATGTTTCCGACTTTGTACGGTTTCAGAGGAGTTGCAGCTTAATGAAATCGGTCTCTTCCTTTAGTAGTATAGATTTGTTATTGTTTGCAATACATATATAAGCCAAGGGTTCTTCCTTTGAATTGGTTTAAAAATGCAATTTCACATTTACAATTTTACAAATGTATGTACATACATGTATATATACACTTTACCAAATTTACATGGTAAAGCAGATACATGTCCATTCGCTGTAACTATTCATACTCGACTCTCCGCATGTCATATATTTATATTCACTTCATGAAAGCATTCGTCACTTTCTAACACCCATCAAAATAGCATTTACCTCTAGTCCACAAAACTGCTTATACATTAAATTAACAGTAATTCAGACTGTCTGCTATAGTGCATCAAACAATTAACCTTCAAGTACTCAACAACGACGACCTTATCAATTTATCTACGTAAATCTGATTACAGATTAGGAAATTAACGAAATTAAGGTTCCATGACACAATGAATGATAGATAAGTCATGCAACTTAACGTTTTATCCTAATATATATACATTTGTCCCCGACAACGATTACATACTATGAGCAAGTTAGAAAGGATACGGTATATATAAATTCATGACACAATATCACAATATGCTTTTATTGCCGTCCTTTATCTCAAAGTCACACTGACACTTCAACATAGGGCAAACAACTAACTCATCACAAGTTCAGATGTCACGATACGTGTGTATGTAATGGTTGGATTGGTTGAAACTATTATTTTACTACTTACTAGTAGTGCTCAAAGTGTGCATATTTGTTATTTGGTTGATTATTACATAGTAAGGTTTAGTATGTTAAATGATACCAGATATTGTGCACACAGTTACATTCGTTTTTTCTTTATTTCATATTTGGAATATGGAGGAGAAGCTCTTTGTCTGTTGTTCATTCAACCAATTGGATAAGTGATACTTAAAGCGTATTTATGTGAAGAACTGACATCAACTGAAGTTATTGAAGAGGCCTAAATACATACGATCGCGTGAAAACTGCAATTTAGAACTTTGCTGACAATTATCTTCATCACTGTTTATATTTACATTTGACATATTGTTAGCTTACTATTTCACCGACTTACATTTTCAAATACATTGTATCAACTACAAGAATAGTATTTATTGTCCGACCGAAGTCCATTTTGACTGCATAGAGATATTTTGTCCAGTCACACAATTAGACAAACGATTTTAGCGGACATTTCCTTTCAATCAGGCGCGGCTAGCAGCATTATAATTTCATTGTTAAAGATTGATGGCATCGCTTGTCCGAATTAATTGCTATTTCAGATGTTTCGTTTCAGAAAGCGAAGTAACTATAAATTTAAAAGCTACAAAGACAGATATTTTCCGACAAGGTATTATAATTTCATTATTCAGGATTGATGACATCGCTTTTTCGTATAAATTGCTATTCCAGCTGCTGAGTGTAAGACGAAACCTATATACGCAAAGATTCGTTTTTCGTTGAAGAAATCGGACACCCAGTTTCCCGGAACTATTTTATAAGCAAGCTTAAAACAATACTCATGGCATTAGGATATAGTGAAAAGGATTATAGCGGACATTCCTTTCGATCAGGTGCAGCCACTAGCGCTAGTTCTAAAGGTATTGAGGACAGCATGATACAATCACTGGGACGTTGGAAATCAGATTGTTTTAAACGCTACAGTAAAAAATTTAAATCGGATATTAAATCAACGATCGGTTATAACTTTGTAATAACTGACAAAATACTTCCTGCTGGACGTTTACAGACTTTATATCAACAATGACTACATTTGTAATTATGGTATAGTGTCTGTGATCGTTCTTATAAGAGTGGTCGTTAATAGCTATCAATTATCTGCGGTCAAGGTTTATTTATATTTAGTTGTATATCTTTAATTATTGTTCACGCCAGTAATTCTCTTATCAATTGGTCTATTAAGGTCAACGCATTGAGGTTTTATTGCGTAAACCCCTGAGGGTTTACGCAGTATATATTGGACGATAGATGTAGTCTTTCGGAACACCGGATGTTATTCGGAACACTTCTGTTCTTTCTATGACCACCTTTCAAATACATGCGCAATAGCTTACTAATCTGTTGAATAAGCATTAGCATCTTAAGTTGCTATAGAGATATTTTACGTATGATCTGAAATTTATTATGATATAATATTTTCTTGCACACGATTACAAGCTGCTAATATTAACCTACATGCGTAGTATTTTAATTAGAGTCAAACGTTGAAACCAGCTGTGTTTAGATATGAGATAAGATTTCATGTAAACAATGCGCTTTATATTCTGAACGAGAATAATTAAAAATAAAATCTTTAGAAAGAGTTTTAGTAGCATTTTATTTTAGATTTTAAGTTTAGGGAAGATGTACATGATGTAAAAAGCAAGCTATTTATTTTTTTATACTGAAATTAAAGGGAAGTCTTTCTTGCATATGATTAAATTACAGTTATTTTTTGTGATTAAATATTGCAGTTTAAAAAAAAAAAATTGGTTATTAAAAATAAAAATGTAATTAAATAGATATTGAATATGAAAAATAAAATAAAACGGAAACCTACAACTAAAATATATTAAAAAGAATACACTTGACTATGCAAATGTTTTGTCGTTTTCGTTTGTTAATACAATACATGCAAACATTAATTTGTTTCTAACTTGAACCTGTTTAAACGAATTTTTTTTTTCTACGTTTATAAAAGTATGTTTTCAACAACATGAGCATGAATTATTGAAAGTTCAAATAGGATCAGAAAAGAATTATTAAACGATGTTTCTACTTCTGTAGCAGTTAGAAAATAACAACAAACGCCTCAAAACGTTTTCAAAACTTTAGTTAGTAACAATTGCACCCTAAAAGTGCCGCTTTATTTACGATCATAAATCTTAAAATTAATCATGCATGCAATTTCGGTAGACTTAAAGGAGACATGACACGATTTTCAATTTGTGTTCCAAAATGTTTATTTATACTTAATCTTCCCCAAAAATACATTGATAGCAATATAAGTGTCAAATATTTTGTAAAATATGTATTTTAATGAGATTTTAATGCAACGATTTATGACCTGTCAAATATGCATATTTCCATCCCGGAAGTCACTCAGAACGAGGCTACTACGTCAGTGGTTACTTTCATTCATATTGACATATGGGTACAGCGCAAATTTAGTTTCGATTATTATCCAACAAAACGCATGACAGTGATGAACAATGATTTTGTGTGATGCCGATGGATTCAACAATATAATAAAAAAGAATATTGACATGATGTTTTCTGTTTTTCAAATGACACGCAGACTTAGAAGGTGTAAAGATGTGACATTTTAACAAGCCCAAACCACACTTCTCTCCTCCCACTTTCATAAGGAATCCAGAGTTGGGGTCTCGGTGCCATGCCATATGAGTTCATCATAGGTCACAGGTGTGCGGTACAGGTGATTGATTTTCGCAATTTCAGGTCTCGTTTGAAGTTGTAAGCCTCAGGTGTCACGCCACATGGGGGATTGATAAGACATAGTTATTACGCAATATTACTTCATTAGTTCTTTGTGTATATCCTGGATGTTGGTTTGCCGAGGGCACAGGTGAGATTGGAATATATTATTGTTACAGTAATAACGGTACAACTGCCTGATGTTTAATGAACACCTGTACTACGACCATGCAATACCCTATGCACTACCTGAGACTACTATAACACAGAGATTGGTCACTATCGATTTATTGGATTATCTGAGTCTCCGGTATAGTTAGCTACGTTATTTTAACGTAGTTTCGTATTTAACCGTAGTTTCGTATTCGACCGTAGCAGACGACATAAATCATCACCTAATCACTGAGACTGCTATAAAAGTATCGGATATTATTATTTTTCTTTTAAAATAAATTAAAAACAAAATTGAATTAATCAAAAAGGAAAATAGTTTTTATCTTTTAAATGTAGTTATCTCTATTAATATTTAAATTTTGTTTTAATCATTAATAATTTGTTAATAGTTTCATGTTGTTATTATGCGGCCACTCTTGAAATTGTGAATGTGATTAATCTTATCAATCTTACAGTTACATTGTTTTGCTACACGTCCGTTAATTGTATCTAATATACAAATATTTTACCTGTAAGGACAGGTAGTCTCAAAAGCATGGGAGATGAATTTTGTTTCACAGCTGGGTGCCCAAGATACACGAGGCTCCGTTTATTGCAGTAAACTTTAAAATTTTATTCTATACTTGTAAAGGTATGTTTCACTGCTGAGTGCCCAATATGCATGTTTATTGTAGTAAACCTTGTCAAATATCGTCGGTGCACTTGTGGTAGGATTCAGGAGGGTGTGGATGGGGTTTATAGAATAGAGAATAAGGGGAAAAAGTATAGAATGGAGAAAATGGACCGACAAATAAAGAATAGAGAAGAGAAAATATTTAGGTGATAAAATTTAAAGAATAGAGAAAATGGCATAGAAATTATAGGAAATAAAGAACCCCATCCAGACCCTCATCAGATTATCCAACGTAAATTTTATTTTCAAACCATTTTTCGGTTTCAACTCCCCCTTTTACCTCTTTTTAAATTTCAGTCTGATAATTAGTTTTTTTATCACATTCCTTTCTAAAGAATCAGTTTAATCAGGATGCCTTTCTTAGTATACATGATAATTAAAAGGTTTAATTATTCAATCAATTTAGATTAAGTTTTGCAAACAATGTAATTAGCGGCGATCAGAGAAGAGAGAAAATATATCATTAAAGGTAAAGAGTAATTTCCTTACGTAACAGATCAGCAAAGAGGTTTATAACTTCAATGGGTACATAAAGCAAACATCAATATATTAACATGGTCAAGATAGTACATTGTTGTGTCCAAATCTTGTGTTAAACGACAACATTTACCACGAAATGCTTAAACAGGAGTTATTGTCTAGAACCAAAGCAACAATTTTGAATTAAAATTAAAATCCTTTTCAATTTGATCAATGAAAAGACTGGTGGTTAAGAATTGTCAAGTTTTCAATTTCTAAGCTACATGAGAGCGTCAGTGGCAAATATTTCTCGAAATGGGGTTCATTGCGTTTTTACAGAATCTTTATGACGTACACTATTCTCTGTATCCTAGTGATTGAAGCTATACTAAGTATCTCAAAACTCAATTTAATTTGTAATATTAGTTGCCAATTTCCAAATATAGCAACGCCTCAATTGAAGTTCCTTTTTTGGTGGTGTATTTCTGGGTGTACTAAATGTTGTTATATATAATTAAATATATAGTGTGGCTCCAGGTTTAATGACGAATCATAAGATATTCTAAATGAAGAAAGCTTCCAAATTGCATGACTAAATAATCAAAATATCTAATTAATTATCTCTATGTTCACATAAATAGAACAGCATTAGTGTAAATTATGATAATATTTTTTCAACACCAGAAATATTGACCTCTTTCGTAAACCCAAACAAGGAATTTTGTGTTTCAATATAGAACCAGAAAGTTTTTAAAATTTGATTGATTGTTGGTTGCTTAACGTCCAGTGGTTTGAAAATTTGAATATTGTCTGTTGTTAAAAGTGTCGTATGTTTTAGTTATAACACTAGGCTCTTCGTATATTTTTGTAACCCAAATAATCGAGCCACTTAGATGAAGAGTTGAGAACTGCTTTAACCACAGCAAATATAAATGTGCTTGTTGCCGGCATGATGCTTTATAGGTTCCTATAACATTTTTCGTTTGGGTATCTGCTGACAGTTTTCCATGTGAAAATTCTGAGAAGCCAAAAATTGCGGAATGTGTAAATAAATACGTAGCAATGTCAGATCTAAACAAGAATGTTAAATATGATAGCACATGATGATGTCACCCTTTCTGTAAATTCAACTTCGATTCACAACTGCTTGTCAATGGCGAATATTTCATGTACAGTCAGTCTGATTAGACCGAAATGAACACTTTACAACTTTCTGTTTAAAGTTTGTTCTTATGTTGTGTCGTTACACCAATGTCCCATGCTAGTGTTTTTTATGTGCCTGTCTCAAGTCGGGAGCCTGTATTTCAGTGGTTGCCGTTGGTTGATGTCGGTCATATTTGATTTTTGTAAATTGCTTTGTTAATGTAGACTCTTCGTTTTCTCTACTGAATTGTTTTATATTTTTCATGTCGGGGAATTTTGAAGCACAGTATAAGTTTTTCATTGTTGAAGGTAATTACATGTACGGTGGATTCAATAGCTTACATCCACATCATTGAACTTAATTTAACTTAAGTAGTTGTCTGATTGGCGATCATTATTAAAATCAAAATCTCCTTATTTTTATTAGTATTGCTACAAGTGGCTATTCCTTTATTATATCAAATTTCATGCTTCTGTTCCTTTTATTATAATGGTACTTCGCCATTCTTCCAATGCGTGATTTCTTTCTGGGAGGCATTCTTAATCCTACAATAAAGAATATATTATGAATAAAAAAATAACTTTTATGAAGTTTATAGCATAGGCAAATCAGTATTTGTTAAGACAGTAATCTGAGATAAGGCTCAGCAGTAATTGAACAATCATGACAGTATTTATCAAAACATTTAAACTGATAAAGAAAGCAGACCAAGGTGCATGTACTTAGAATATCATGTTTGGGTCTAGTATTTAAAATATATATATATATATATGTCTATAACTCTTTATGTAGACATGGCTACAAACTTTCATTGCATACATTTATTATTCTCACATGTATAGACTGAATATATATATTATCAACGGAACAAAATATAAGTCTGAATTTCTTAAATTAACAATACAAATTGACCTATCACTCAGTATCAGACCTCATGTTGTGTGTGCACCTTGTCACGTGTGATTCTCAGTTCTGCATCGGAATTGTAACACTGATACAGAAAAATGATATTTCATATAATTACAAATTTTACATCATTACACAGGTTTATTATTAAGGCTTGCAAATGAAATATCCGGAAAACAGATTGTTCATTTGAATGTAAGTTATGGGTGAGTTGCTCATTGACCCGATCTCACGGACTGGTAAAACTCGAGGTTACCTTCCGGTTTGGACAGTAAATTCAAGTCCATAACTGCACTTATTTTATTTAAAGTGCTTATAAACAAACATTTATGATTGTTTCAAATCTTTAATTCACACTTACCGAAACATAAAACTCTTTATACATCCACATTTGCTAATTATTAAATCCTCTTCCACTGTCAAAGATGGCGGATCGTGTCCCTCTTGTCAAACACTTCGGGTCACGTGCCGAGTCACGTGATCGACGACTTAGAATTAATTACTATTTGACTGGTCAGTACGGGAAGTGACCAATCTCTCTGTTATAATAGTCTCAGGCACTACCAATTAAATACCCTAACCAGTGTTGATAACTAATAGACAACCTGTATATAGATCTTATTTTTATTGCTTTTAAAATATGCAGATGTAAAAAGGTTTATAACAGTTGCATTTTTTTAATTGACTTCTTGAGATGGATAAGTAATATTTATGTATGCTTGCAAGTCTATAACTTCATAAGAAATTGTTAGGCAAAAAGCATAAAAAGCAAACAAGGAAATGATACGAGAATGTGAATCATAAGTCTTTTACATTCTTGTATTGAACATCGAATATAATTATTGACAACGATCTAGTTGGTAAAGATTCAGATCATCATGAAAAACATTTCTTTTAACATGGAAACTTAATAATAAATGAAGAAAGTGTCGTTTGAACCATTTATTTGGTATAACCGTACGGCCTCCAACAATGAGAAAACCCCATGCCGTATAACGAGAAAACTAACGACCTTATTTATAACAAAATAATTTCCGAAGAAAAAATATGACAGACATGAACCAACGACAACCACTGATCTACATGTTCCTGATTTAAGACAGGCACATTCAAAATGTGTCGCGGGTATATGTTTGTGAGCGCCTATTCATTTATTCAAATTACTCTTTTTTGTTGCAATGTTTTGAAAAAGAACATTATGTGTTATGAATATTTTCCTGGAATCATGCATTTTGCTGGTAGCAATAAACAAACTGATTGCTAAATGATATTTGGAAGAGAGGGGTGGAAATATATGTGAATTTGAATTTACTTTGTAATTCATTAAATTTGAAGTTAGATTTATAAGGGTCTGAATGGAATTCCATACTTTAGAAGTGTAGTGTAACTATATTAATTGTTTCAACATAAGATATTTTTTTCTTAAACATGTATGGTTTTAAAGGTATATAACAGAACACGTGACTAAATCATACTACAGGGCCTTCTTACCTTTCACCTGGTCAAGTATGCTATAGGTGTCGAAATTTAATCACTTAAACAACAGCCTCAATAAATGTTTACATGAAAGGGGAGTAATAAAATTGTTAATTGAATATCCTAATGTGGAAATAGTGTGATAAAGGATTTGTCACTACACAAATCATTGGTGTGATATAATGTATTATATGTCTCTGTCGTAACAGAGAGAAAAAAGAACAATTTGATCATCAAATTAGAAATTTATATTTTCAATCATGATTAAAAGTAGTTTGATTTAAATTAAAATAAATGCAGAAAGCGGTTTATTAAATTAATTCATCAGACAAACCCATAGGTATGGTAACAGTCCGATCGGTTTTTCAGACAAAACCGTCGTTGTTGGACTCTTCGCATGAAAAATTAATATCTTTTCTTGGTTATTTTCCACACACAATGGCTCAAATTGATGATATCAATTGTCTTTGTAGTTTGTCAGTAATCGGGAAAAGTGCTGTCAATACGTTCATAGTGTATCGACATCGTCCAGTTCGAGACATTTTCCCAGCTTGTAACCACTGACGTAAGCACGATCACGTGATCGTTTTCTAATTAAAAATCATTCATTATGACAAGCGCTGGATTCTTTGACATAAAAAATGCCGATTGATCAGGTTTTGACCAGCAAAATTGCACAAAACATGTTTTAAGACTTATATTTATTAATTTAATAAAAAAAAAAAAAAATCGTGTCACGTCTCCTTTAATAGGGTCAGCGATAAGATATCAAATGTCTATTTTTAGATACCGAGTGATGACAGATGCAGATAGAGATAAGAACAAATACTTTCTATTTATAGTTACCTTAGCCAGGAACTAATTATCACTTCTGTAGTAATTAATTTTAAAATGTTCCTCTTTATAAAAACAAAATAATTATTTGTTTGTGAAAACAATCAGATAATGAATTTTCGGTTTTAATAGATTATGTATAAATTTGATATTTAGGTTTTTATGCATGTAAAATAATTTTATGAAATTTTGAAGTTTGTTTTATTAATGATAATTTTTAAATTTTTTATCAAAAGCAACAAAGCTTTGTGTGATCATTTTGATAATGTACTGATATAAACGCGTTCTCTATAAATTAATGAAAAGCTCCTGGTCAACAGTACTAATTATCACTTCTGTAGTAATTAATTTTAAAATGTTCCTCTTTATAAAAACAAAATAATTATTTTTGGTGAAAACAATCAGATAATGAATTTTCGGTTTTAATAGATTATGTATAAATTTGATATTTAGGTTTTTATGCATGCAAAATAATTTTATGAAATTTTGAAGTTTGTTTTATTAATGATAATTTTTTTAAATTTTTATCAAAAGCAACAAAGCTTTGTGTGATCATTTGATAATGTACTGATATAAACGGTTTATTCCTCCTATTCCTACATTTGATAATTTGGTATGTAAAATGTAAGAAATCCATGTAGGAATAGGAGGAATAATTGTACAAACATGGGATTAAATCGGATTAGGTTGTAAAAACATGAAGCTAATTAACTTCAGGTAAATTTAAATGAAATACCTTTTAGTTTTCAATTCATGTGCAATTTTAGTGTACTAACAGTATAAAATGTTGCAAATTATTAAAAGAAATATATATTCTTATCTTTTTTTTTTGTACTGTTAAGTTATGTTTGTTTCCTCTTATATCACTGAGAGACAATAAATTTTAAAAAATCGGCATAGTTGCATTTATTTATTTCATCATGTTCATGAAAAATAGTAAATAGCACAATAATGTAAACACTATATATGGTCCCAAAAACCTTTAAGCACTTTAATAGGAATTGTTACAAATACATGAGCAAAACGAAATCAAAGTTATAGGACATTAGTCAACATATAATGCGGTGACAGAAGTGTAAAAAGTCGTCTAAATTTTGAGTTAAATCTCCTCACACGGCTGAAATGGTCTTAGTATCAAGACAAATATGTCTACTATATTTTCCACACTGTCGTTAGAATTTCGTATTGTTATATTTTTCGAAAAAGTCGTTTTAACGACTAGAATATATTGGAAAGTTTGCAACCCCCTTTTTACAAAAGTAAAATGAAAACTTGAATCACCGATATTTTCTTACATTTAATGAATACAATTTTTTCTAGCTATTATCATATATTAACATATTTTATTCTGTATTTTATCATCATCTAATCTATAAAATTTGCAAAGTTTTGACTCTTTAAAAGTTAAGTAATTTTATTGCAAATTCAGACACAAACTTTAGTTTCTTCTTCATAGTAGTTGTCATTACTACCTAATATTGTTTTAAGCATATAGTACTTCATAAAACTTGTTACTGCTTGGTACAGAGTGCCTGAGCGGCCGTTCTTGTAAGGCAAAGGCAGTTTGAGTAGCCTCTTGATCTGGCAATGTTAGCAGAGATATATGTGATGGTGTACGGAGTAGGTCGTTGCCATCGATGTTAAATCCCTCTGTAAAATCTATCCTACAGCTCTTACTTCTAGGTTTGAATGAAGAGTAGAAGTATCGGCGATGGCATGCCTTCTGGGAGTTGTATGGATTGGTTAAAGAAATGCTCCAAATTAACAAATAGGCTTGGTCTTTTTCACTTTGGTTAAATTTATACTTTTGTAGCATTTATTCTAGCATCAACGCCATTTACTTAGAACATAGTAAAAATAAATAATGTTCACAGTACAATATAATATCCCCATAAATATTAAAATAAAAGTCGTATTTACAATGCATCTTCTTTTTTTATTATTTATTTTTATCATTGTAATAATCCTTTCCACATTACCTGTACTTACCTGTATTTTAATCAAAAAATTGCTAAAACAACAAAACACCTTATACCAACATCTATTGTTCTTTGTTTGTAGGAATAGAAGGAATATGAATTTATAAAATGTAGGAATAGCAGGAAGACACCATATAAACGCGTTCTCTATAAATTAATTAAAAGCTCCTGGTCAACAGTTCTCATAACTGTGTAAACTAAACTTCCTCTGATGTCTTATATAATCGCTACGGTGTATGGGTTGTATGTGTTTCTTTGTGGTGTTAAATTAGCCTTGCAAAAACAAATCGGTTGTTGTACTAATTAATTAGTTAACAAGACAGTAAGTGAGTATAAAATTATTTTTAATTGATACTGAGAGATTCTTAATTATATAGAGCGACGCCTGTTGTTACCATTTGTTGCTGACATAATAGCTACATTGTAAAGTCCAAGCAGGTGTAGTGAGATGTAAACTTTACGAATGAGACAATAGCCTTTTCAAATGATTGTTTAGTAATCTAATTTAGAAAAAAAATACTAAAAAAATAACATAGAAAATCTTGCGACGTTAATGATTTTTTCATATTGTAATAACGTTTTTATAATTTTTTAGTCGTTAACTACTTAAGAAACCTTGCATATGACATGCTGTCGTATAAAACTGGTATGAAAGAAAAGAAATCGTTACAAATGAAATGCAAATCGGCGTAAATGCAAAACGCCGGTTTAAGATAAATTAATTTACATGTTCCTGTCTTAGTTAAAAGTTTATTATACCCAGTTATATTTCTTCAAATGGTTGCTCGCAACAATAAAATCTTTTCTCCCACCGGAGGTACACAGAGGAGGACGACATTGAAGGTGTCTTCCAATTCACTGTATTTTAAATCCATTAAGCATCACTAAAACCTTGCAGAGCTGGTGTAAGGATCTTAATAATACAATAACAAGTCCTTGTTCAAATAACTTTGAACATACACTACAGCTCAGGTGGATTCTGCTTTGTCTACCGGCCCATCAAAGGAGGGCACCGGGTGGGCAAAATTCTACCTTGTCCACTCTGCCCACCCATAGGAATGGGCATGTAGTTTCTTTATTTAATCTAAAAACATGCAAGTACAATCACTTGAAAAAGCAGATAAGCATTTGTAATCAATATTTTTACAAAAAGAGATTATAGCTAGAGTGGGCACGGGTGGGCAGGTGGAAAAGCAAAATCAAACACAGGCTGTTGTGTATCTCAAATTCCCCCCAAAAAACAGCTATTAAGTTTCACATATTGCATTTCTTTTTTATAAGCACAAACATCATTAATTTTTTATTAAGCCTAGAAACTAACTCTTTTCTTAAAAAAATATCTAATATTTAATACCAAACATGCATTTTGGGTTTACGATTGCATTTCTTTTTTTAAAGAAAGCAACTTGTTAGTTAATTGGCTTTGGTGGGCTGTGTCGGTATTTACTTTAGATCATACGTTTGATGTGTATTTTATTATGTTTGAAACATGTTATATAAATTGTTTATAAATCAGGCAGTATTTTTCATGTCGGGACCTGTTATAGCCGGCTACTCGGTTTTTCTTATTGTTGAATAATTGCTTACATCCACTTTATTTGAACTTTGGTAGTTAGTTGTCTCATCAGCAATCATACCACATCTCCTTATATTTATATAAGCATACCACATCTCCATATTTGTATATAACATCTTTTTCAGTGGCAGTCCAGATTTTTCTATTTTAATCCATTTTTTCATGATAGCAGAATACGTTTAACGGTGCCAATTTTACTGCACATGATGCGCAATTAGACTATTGTTAATATTTCTTCAGTGCTTGAGGCTAAACTATTTGAATGTTCAAAACCTAATATTTACGCTGAAGAGCTGTTAAATCAAGAACATGTATCAAAATTAAGCCATACCTCTATCATAATAATATGCATTCGTGAATGTGAAAACCGAAATAAGGTTTATGATGATTGAAGAACGTTTACGATATGAATATTGAGCTTGCACATTGGGTCGATACTTCTGCTGGTGGACTATCAGTCCCCGAGGGTATCATCAGCTCAGTAGTCAGTACTTCGGTACTGACATGATTTATAACAAACCTTTCTAAAACTGTCCGTTGTTTAATTTTGAAATTATAAAGAAACTAAGGTTTCAACTCCCTCAGGCAAAGTTGAGCTTAGATAAATTTGGCTATTTGTTTTAGGTATTTTTGTCATATATCTCTTCAACTGTTTCGGTACTTATATATCCCTCGGATTTCGAATGTTTGGCTTTGAGCGTTCCTGATGAAGGTAAATCCAGAAAAACGCTTCGGACGCATGGAATTATTAAACGTGTTGTTTTCAATTTTTTGAACTGTTACACCTTTGCCAGGTTAGTTGAGCGTCATCAATCATGTATAACCCCGCCATATTTGTATTGGTTTTGATTGGTTGATGTCTGCCATTATATAGATAAAACAATATTATCAACAAGCATATGGCATTGTGCTGAATGTTCTGTTATTTAAATTTATTTGTTCTTATTTTTCATTTTTGTTTTTGTTGATTAATACGAGAGGATATCATTTTAAAAAAAAGCTTGAATGACGTGATGAGTATAGATCATAATTATAACAAATTATTTTTTCAATGCTGTAAGGCTGAATAAATAATATAAGTTGCAATATGTTGTTAAATGAATTATTGCTTGTTAGCTGAAGGGGGTAGGTGATTGATTAAAAACTTGTAATTTTGATAGTCCAAAATGCAAAATATTCCAGATAATAGGACCTTGTTATAAAAATTGATATTATTTTCGTAAACTTAGGAGTAGTTAAAGCCAGACGTTACGTTGATATCATGGAAGCTGCATTTTTTTCACTTCGCTTTGACAATACAACTGAGAATATCACAGAAAACAATATTCTTCATAACAAAACCAATGGAATATTCATCGTTGATTTTCGAGTTTACTACAGATATGGATTTGAATTTTCCTTGTACGGATATTTTATGCCAGTTTGGACATTATTGAACATAGTCTTATATACCACAATGATATTTGTTTTTGTGAAGTGTAATCTTACTTCAAAAACTCATTTGTGCTTAATAGCGTTAGCTATAAGTGACAGCATCGCACCAATATGTCCTAGTTTCTTTTGGTTTTATTTCTTCACCGTGAAAGAAGAATTTCGTTATGTGCCGTTTGAATGGTGTCGGGCGTTCCACTATCTGACGGAAATTATACCAAGTCTATTCACATACACGTCCTTCTTTTTAACATTAGTACTGGCAATTCAGAGGTATACTGTCATTGCTTTCCCCTTTAAGGTTGGAAAATTGTGCTCTCGAAAAATAATGCACATTTGTATAATTCTATGCTTTGTAGGTTCGATTTCCATTAGAGCGATTCACTTTTTCCACTACAGCTATGTAAAACAAATAATTCAACGCAATGAAAATAAAAACACCACGGAGGAAATTTGTGCTTTTGGAGACCCGGAATGGCTTGATATAAAGTTTTCCAAATATGCTGCCATCCTTCAAACTACACATACCATTATTGTTAATGTAATTCCATGTACTATATTGATAATTATAGAATGTTTAATGCTAAGAGCTGTGCACAAGAGTTCTATTTCAAGAAAAAGAATGGTGAGAAGTTCCACGGGATTATCAAAACTACAGAAAAATGAGAAAAGACTAACATACACTACAATAGCAATAACAGGCGTACTTCTATTGTATAAAATTCCAACTATCTGTATCCAAATCATAGATATTCTCAGGTCTATGTTTGGTATCCAGCTATTAACAAACTACTATGATTTATGGACCACAAATGTTGTCTTGAATATATTTTATTGGATGTGTACGCCATCAAACTTTTTGATCACATGCTATTTGAGTGGAGAATTTCGAAAAGGATTGAAAGGACTGTTTCGTCGTTCAAAAAATCGTGTTCAAATACAAAACTTTTCATCCTTGTCGTCTGGTACTGCTTCATCTCATATGTAATTAATCTGTATCATTTAATGTATTGCATATGTATACTGCAAACCATATAATTTTTACAAGAGATTTTTTTTGCGACTTTCGGGAGTAGAAAAATAAAGCAAACATACATCGTCGCTAATTTGTAAATCTTAGATATCCCCTTGTGTTTGTACATCGAGAAAATAAGAAAATCGCTAAAATAAATGACAACGAAGTCGACGAGAAAAGGCATAACGCGAAATAAAATATCCGCAAATATAAGTTGGTTTACAGTGTTAAATCTATTTTGCCGTGTTCAAACAAGAACAGAACAATCAGTGGGAATAAATGGAAATTGTTATTTGTTCATGCCACGAAACCTTTTCACTTCCTTTACAAATATCAAGAAAATTAATAACGCCTGCGCATGAAATTTATAACATGAAATTGAGAATGGAATTGTGGAATGTGTTTTTTGTTTTGTTTTTCAACGTTTATTATCTTGAAAAGACGCCGAGGCCTTCAATGCAGAGTAAAACCAACCCTTATATCATTTGAAATTTAAGAAACCACAAGGAAATATTTTAGTTTCAACTTTTATATGGGGTCGTTTATGCTTCATATGTAAATTGGTGAACACAAATGTGGAGTAGCAAAAACATATAGTTTCCCGATTAAATGGGAGTGTGTAAACTTTGCCTTACCAAATATCATTTAAATGGACTGTATAATATCACTAAACTGACGATAACTGTTTTTGCAGTGCTTTATTACATTTTTCTTTGTATAAATATTGCTCACAATTATGACAATCCAAATGATCTGTATGAAGTTAATCACATTTTGTTCTGTGTTTGAGGGTTCCTAATGAAAATAAATTTAGGAAAGCCCTCTACCATAACCAGAAGCAGTTTTAAACAATATATATGATTTTCACTAGAAACTTCACCAACTTTATTTACCATATATATTATATATATATTGGTTGGTCATCGTTTTTTAACTGCACCATTCCGATTGTGGGATAATACTATGAAACTATGAACAATTGCAAATATTTGGAAAGTCCATTTCGAGATGTTCTACGAACAAACTACAGAAGTTAATAAAAGTCATACTTTATAAGTTTGGTGCTTCTGAAGCGCTTTCTTGGATTTACCTTCATTTGGACGCTCGAACTCAAACGTTTGAAAGCCATGGATGTATAAATACAGAGACATGAAATAGGAGCTACATGACGAAACAGTACATGAAAAAAATAGACAAATTCATCTTTGGTCAACTTTGCCTAAGAGAGTTTGATCCTTAGTTTCTTAGTAATTTCTTAATTTATCAACGGCCCTTTTAGTGATGAATATTTTCCGACAAGGTTTCTCCATGTGCATATGTTGGTCCTTACTGGAAATCAGTATTGAAATGCTGAACAATTGAAATATGCATGATAGCCATTTACATATATTAGTGTCGTCCAAACTCCTTATGTCGACTAAGATAATTTCCCCCCTTTCCCTAACTCCACACTTCTATGATGAAGTTGACTAAGCAAGACTATTACGATAGTCTTTTCAGTTGTTGTTTTATTTCTTGTATTGTCAAGTTACATTCGTCACTCAAAATAATGGCACAGTACTCATCCGTAAGTTAGCTAGCAGAACAGAACAAAATTTCATTATGCATTATTTTATTTCACAATTTTTCAAAATAAAATCCTGACAGAATTCGTTATCTTCTAGAACTATGATTAGTATCACCCTATCAGAATTAATTATATTGAACGATAAAATTAGACATCCTTACAGAAATATATATTATATATTTTTTTTAAATTATCTTTCTTTAACCAACCAGGTATTGAAACATTTATTTTCCTCAGTGGCAATCTTTAAAATATACGGCATAAAATAAAGAACCCAAATATTCATATTTTTATAAAGACATTAGGGTTTAATGATAAAAAGTAACATTTAAAAGACTGGCATTTAAACAGCCTTCAATAATTGCTTTCATCATCAAATATTTTGGTTATTTATATTTTATTTTATATTTTATTTTACTACAGATACATTTCAAATTTCAATTTAGCCTTGGGGTTCTATGCATTATATTGTAGGACACAATAAAATACCAAATCCAACATATTTGCACAACCACACCATTCATGGCAATTTTGTTAGTTATCCGTCATTGCAGGTGTTTTTTTTACCTTTCTGAAGTATGTGTTCTATTATTTCACTCACTTCCACTCAACACGACAGGGGCGGATCCAGGATTTAGTTTAAAAGGATCGTAATCCTTATAATTTTGCCTAGTAGAGTAAACTGATGTTTTCTCGATTTTAGGGGTACACACCATCTCAACTGAATCCCCCATGCCAAAAACAATATCAACATTTGTCCACGAGGCAACACATGTCTGTATCCATAGTTATATTTCATTACAATAAATCATTATTTTTCGGGGGTTTCGGTGTTAAAGATTTGAAACTTCTATGGATCACTGAAGATAAATGTAAATAATTTGGTGAATGAATACCACTTTTCTATCATAAAAAGGGGAATTTCTGTATCGTTCCAAAGTGCTTATTTATTTTTTATATCCATAAATTCACTGTACAAAAAGGAAGCGTAAAAAAGCACCGCAAACTGTGATCCTCGTCAAGTCTTTCCGTATAATAACTTAACTATGAATAGATCACATGTTTTTCGTACCCGAAAACGTTTTGGCGATCTCAGTGGATCGTACTCCTTAGACCTGCTAATAGTGTAGTTGTCACAAATAATAATATGCAAGGAAGAAGATACCAGATTACCCGGAAGTAAAAGTATATTCAGAATTTGTTTAAAGCAGAAATAGTTTTAATCAATGGGTGGACAGCGGACGTACAGACGGACGGACGGACAAGAAGGACAAACACAACAACTGAAAATCAAAACACCTCCCGTCGAATTATATAGGTTAGAGATAATGATTCTTTACCAAAACAATGGCTCATCTGTTTCTAGAAAAAAATGAACTTTGATATATACTAGTATATGGAAAAGTTCTATTTGGCAGTGTCTTAGATCATGAATTGATTATTAAGAAAAGTTTTATTTAGTCCAGCTTTGGCGTATTTCTTTGCTTGATATATGTATTCCTCTAAAAAAGATAAAAATCTAAAGTTAAATAAGTGTTGCAATTCATGATATAATATACACAGCATTTGTAAAACCACATATTATCATATCGTCCAGTCTTATGTAAGTTATTCTGTTATCTATAAGCATACATAAAAAGTGTAAGTTTATAAAATGCTGCTGTTGTTGATTTTATTGTTATTGTTTTTCAATTAGTTCAATGAAGAAGTGCCTTTTAATTGGTTTCATGAAATACGGCAAAGTCTGGTCTTAAAATCATTATCAAATATATAAACATATTAAGATTGATTATTGTTTGCTTCACGTCCAGTGGTAAACATTTCATGCATGTTTAGGACGAGAACAAATTAGCAATAAATACAATAATAGGTTGGCCTAGCAACAGTGTTATTTCTCGTCGCCATACACCAAATTAATACAATCTTCCTACTTTTACGTATATATGATGTGAAGGACAAGGGGTTGCAATTAATAATCAAAGTGATTTTCAAATTTGAAGATTAAATTTATGCACTGAATGAAAAATATAAAGATTCATTTTAACTTCATCGGATATTACCTCAATAGTATATGGAATTCATCGCATATTACCTCATACGTAGTATACGGAATTCATTGGATTTTACCTCATTCGTAGTATACGGAATTCATCGGATATTATCTCATTCGTAGTATACGGAATTCATCGGATTTATCACATACGTAGTACACGGGATATTACCTCAAACGTAGTATATGGAATTCCTACACCCGCCGCCGCACATTCTGTTCTTTTCTTTACTACATGGCATATTACATTCACTTTCAGGTACTCGTGGAAATTTAACAGTGTCCATTGTGTTTCCGCAAAAACACGCTCTAGTATACTGTACCAATGCAGAAATATTTCGTTTAAAAAAAGATATCTTTGACACATTGCTCCAATTAGAATAAAATACAATTAGCTTGTAATGCAAACAATTTTAGTTCATGCACATAATGTCTTTTCTTGTTTTATTGACTTGTTCGAGTGCTTTCTCATTGCCGTAAAAAGCGGATCACTCATGAAAATGAATGAAACATATCGCGATTATATTGTGTCAATAGACAAAATTAGAGACAAAAGCTTACCGACATTTTGATGTGGTTGAGCAGGAGCTTCTTAACCTTCCAGATCATTTGTTGCTCAGTCTTTAGTTTTCTATGTTGTGTGTTGTGTACTGTTGTTAGTCTTTTAATTTTATTTTCGCTTTTTGACATGGCATTATCAGTCTGATTTCGACTTACTAGGTTGAATATCCCCTTGGTATCTTTCGCCTCTCTTTTTTAAGCAATAGAGACACATCATTTTGAGGCGACTGACACCAATTACATTTTTATTCTAGCATTAGCATTGGTATTGTTTAATTTGTGCAGTTAAATACTACATAGGTATGACTTTAAAGGTAAATGTTGGTTTATAGTTAAAAATTTCTTTTCATGTCTAAATTTAATTGAATAGAAATAAATTAAGAATTGTCTGAAAACATATATTATAAATGTAGTTATGAAACATTACTTTGAGAAACGGAAATAAAAAAGTCCTCGCCTCAAAACTTGGTTTCAAGTTTGCAATCATTAAGTTTTACTAACCTGTAAACCAAGGTACTTATATCCTTTGCAGATACTTTTGCATTTTGCCAACGAAAGATCGTTTACATACAAGTTTGACTTTGCGTTCAGCATTCGACCTCCACAATCTTTATAGCATCCGGTATATCCTACAATGAATATCGGCGGATGAAATAAATATATCTGGTCATAATTCATACCTTATTGAACTATTTCTAGTTAAAAAAAATCCTCATGCAACCCCACTCCGGGTTTTTTTTTTCTAACGTTTTATTATTGCCAAAACCTAACCAGGCTAATCTGGACAAATTATACATTATTTGTACCGGTAAAAATTTAAAACATTCAAATAAATAGATTGACAATTTTACCTTTTAATACACAGACAATACCTTTATACATCAATGTTATATTAAAGTACATAGGTAATTTTTTCAGAGAAAAGTGCCTTTATTTAAGTAATATGCGTCGCGTTAAAAAATCATTTGGGTATTTTTCATAAAGAATTTCAGTAATAAATCAAAGAAGCAATAGTTTAACATAGTTGAAATCTCATTAAAATAATTCTGCCATTTGAAATAAGACTGTGAATCTTTTCCAAGAATTATAAAAATAAAAGAATTATTCTCAAGTATACCTACATCATATCGATTTTTCCCACTGTGCAGTTTTTAAAGTGTAAAATAAATACATGTATTTAAAATTGTCGGGTTAATAAAATAAAAAATAATTTAACATTTTACCTGTCGTTTCGCGATGAACATTCGAAAATGGAATGTCTCTTACGTCCTTCTTTATGTCTTTCAAGCCATTTTATATTGCAGTTAACCGGTGAGTACTCGTGTTCGTGACTTCTTTTAGACGATCCACTTTCGACATTACAGTATCAAGTTGATTGATTTTTTTCTCAATGCTGGCAAGTTTGGTCATTATTCTTACATCATTCGTTGGTGCATCATCACAAGCTTTATTTTCAGATAAGAGAAATCCTCTGATAGGGACATCCTTTGCTCCATTCAGTGTCAAGGTAATATGGTTTTGGTCAGCTGCTACAATTCTGTAAACAAGTCCAAACAAACCAAATAGATGTAATAACTGCATGGTATTCTTTCCAGGTACATCACAGAAGTTCCTTTATATTTGGTACATGTAATTATCAGATTGCATGTTTAAAAAAATTATGAGCACCTACTTGACCAAAAAATTGATCGTCAATTATAAATTCAATGGTATAAGCACATTCTTGGAATTGTTTTTTTAAAACTTCATGCAACCCATAAGGATTGTTGTTTCTGACCGATATTTTTTCATGAGCCGCAGAATCCAATCAATAGTGTAGCTACCTTTAAGTTAGCTAGTTTTCTTTAGTGCTAAATCCAATTTTATCCTGCTTTCCAACTCGTGTACTGTTTTCTATTTACTTGTAAACAATAACAAATATATTTATGTCATAACAAATCCTGTAAAAGGTATTAAGGCAAAAAAATTTTCATTCTTGATAAAATCGATCCTTTCACTAAAGTATCATGTTTCGTAGAATGTTTAAAGGAAAACTTAAATGGTGAAAAGGGCAGCCTGTTCCCATAACTATTATTTTTAAATATGATCATTCAGAGAGGTTACGAAAATTGATTGTGTGGAATTTAAATAATGCATTTTTGAAAGGAAATTTCGCTTTATAAATAATACGGATCATGCATTTTGAACGAACAAATAGTATACAGATTATATATATATGTTACAGGTAACTATTCAATTCATGCATTTTTTTTTTAAATGACTGAATGTTCAGGCTATTTACAAAATGCCTAACCTTGACAGACATTATATAAAATTACTAGAAACACCTAGTCATTTTGTAAATTGACTGGAGTAAAAAAAAATCATCAAATTGCCTATTCAATTTCAGGTAATTTGTATAAAAAGAGTATCATTGAAATATGACCAAAACACAATACATTGCAGAGAAAATGCATTATGATACAGTAAAATTAAGTTTATTCTTCAAATACCAACTGGGAAAGTTTGTACATATGTCATAGTTCTTTTGTGAACTACATTAAGTTTGTACTTACTTTGTATTTCAGATATTAATTCTATGACTTTCTTATCATGGTGACAGAAAGACAAATTTTGTTTACAAACGTTTAAAAAAAATCAGTTTCAAAACAAAAGTGTGAAATATGAAGAGGAGAAAACGAAGGATGATATTTGATTGATGGATTGTTGTTTGTTCGCGTTTAATGGCAAATATGTTATGCTTATTTAGGACGAGAACAAATAGATAATAAACCAAATAGGTAAGTTCTGCAATGGATTGATCGGATTAATTAAGAACAAGAATTTTGACAGCCGGTTGAAAAGAGAGTATGTTGGATAGGGCCAGATGTTACAACAAAACGAATTCCACTCTAAATCATTGGTTTCACCATACAAGGTCGTGTTTGGTTGTAAAGTATATGAGTATCTTCATCGTCACTGCCTCAAGGACATTCTTAGGTCTTTTTTTCTGGCGAATTAAGACGACAGCAGTGTACTGATGCTAGAATAAAACAATGAAGCAAGAAGAGACAAATCAAAGTGCGTCCAAAGGGTAAGCGTCTCCCGCTATACATTAACCATCCACTATGCGACGAATCTGATTTAGTCTGGTGAATGTTCTGATAACCCAAAAGATATAAGACAACTTATCATGTGGACACACGAAAAGAATATATTCCTGTGCATGCTGTTTCCGAAACCCAATGTTTTTCAAACGTTTAAATATTGATAGAGCTTAGTAAACTCATGGTCTGGGATTCATCAAATGTGGTTGTAGTGCTAAGAGCAGATTTAACGCCAAACGAGATATTTGCCATAAAAACAGAACAAATGTTGGATATAACCTGCCATCTAAATATTTTATGAAATAAGAAATAATTGTCGATTTCAGTACTTGTGGGAGTTTAAAATAATTCAGTTCAATTTATGTTTTGATGCAAGCGTTAAAATTCATATATTATCATAGATAAAACTAGTTTTTGTTGTTCTATATCTAGTTTCAATGGCTCAGTTTTTGTGTACATTTCAATCTATAAAATAATTCAGGCATTTTGTGAAATGCCTTTCAATTTTTCAAGGCATTTTGTCAAATGCCTGATAAAATTAGTCAATATATAAATTGCCTAAATCTTACAGACATTTTAGAAAATGCTTAAAGTTGTCAGGCATTTTACAAAATACCTAAATTAAGAAAATGTCTATAACATAGACATATGTAGTTTCAATATAAATTGATATATATGCTTATTGTCTGTTATTAATGCGCTTGCGCATATTTCGAATTCTATGTATATATGCACATTGTAGCACATTTTGTCATGCCGGGATATTTTATAGTTTACCATATGGTATGGGTTTTGCTTTGTTAAAGGTTGTACAGTGACTTATAGCTGTTGACATGCCCATCCTTTAATATCTAGTGGGTAGTTGTCTCATTGGTAATCATACAACACCTCTTTAATTTTACATAATATTAACATTGACATCATATTATATTAAACACTCTGTTCTCTTTGTCAGATCTTTCAATCATTTTGCTAGACACTGATTAATACAAAACAAATTATTTCTCTATAGCAAAATATATTTATGAAAAATAACAGATAAAAGGGAATATATTGAACCTGAGAATACCTTATAGGCATTATTTTGATTCATCACGATATTTTAAAACAGAATCTACGTTATTAATGATATCAAATATGAAGCATAGTTTTATTTATGCATTATTAATGAAAAAAATATGTTTGTTTTATTATAGATTAACTGGACTCATCATTCAAAATAATAACATCCTCATGTGATGCGGTTATCAAAATTGATTATTGTACAAAATGTATATTAATTGAACGCACATTATACATACCAGGTATAAAACAGTATTCATTTTTAGTTTGAGGAATACAAATACATTGTTATAATTATAATTTAAAATGGAAAATTTCAATAATATACACAACGCACCAGGGTTTAATAGAACATTTGATAATGCATTTTCAAATTCCGTTAACCTAGATACCATATTGAATATTACTGTTGCTAATAATGTAACCAACTCGACTGATTCGGAGGTAATTGTAGTGGATTTTCGCCAATTTTACAAATACGGATTTGAGTTTATACTGTACGGCTATTTCATGCCAGTTTGGGCTTCGATGAGTATTATAATGTATGCTCTCATGATAACCGTTTTCATACGATATGGAATGACCACCAAGACCCACATATGTTTGATCGCTATAGCAGTATGTGACAGTGTGTCACCAATTGCTCCGACATCCATCTGGGTTTATTTCTTCGCTATCAAGAAATATTCATATTACTTGCCATTTGAATGGTGTCAGATATACCACTACACAACGGAAGTTATACCACAATTCTTCACGTACACGTCATATTTCATAACAATTATGATGACTGTGCAGAGATATATCATGGTTGCTCATCCATTTAGAGCCGACAAACTTTGTTCTAAGACAGTTGTCTATGTTATGATTGTCTTCTGTTTTCTGACATCAGTATCAATACGTCTTGTACATTTATTCCATTACAAATACGGCGAAACAACAGTGCCTGGAATAGACATTGCAAATACAACCATGCAAGCATGTACGTATAGTCGTCCGGCCTGGATGCCAATATCATTTTATAAATACTTGGGATTTTTGATGACAGCACAAACAATCATAGTCGGGGTAATTCCATGTACGGTGTTAGTTGTTAGCGAACTGTTGATGATAAAGGCAATAAACGTCAGATCAGCAAAACGTGAAGCGATGACATCCAAAGCAAAGGGTCAGTCCAAAAACGACAAAAATGAAAGAAGATTGACCATGATAACGATATTTATAACTGCAGTTACCCTTTTTTATATGGTCCCTGTAGTCATAATACAAGTGATTGATGTATTAGTGTTGATGTTTGATTTGGAAATAGGAGACTATAATAATCTTAGAACTGCTATTGTAGTGTTGAATGTGTTGTATTGGATGTGTATTCCTTCTAACTTTTTAATTACTTGTTGCTTAAATAGTGAATTCAGATGTGGAATCAGGAACCTCTTCATAAAACCGGAATCAGTCCACAACACGATCATATCGATTGTTTCTTTGGCAAAAACACAAGAATCGGTGTGTAACTCTGAAACTACAGAATCTGTAAACTGTAATGACACTGAAACTGTCATGGATGAGCAGAAAACTTCAATGTAGTTCATTCAGAAGCAACTTGTGATTTTTGTAATTTTCATGTTGAAGAGCCAAAAATCAAGAAATTTTATACATAAACATAAGACAACTGTTGTTAAAAAATACCATATTGTTTAAAGTACATTTAGACCAAACAAGATGTGAGTGTACGTTAATCAAATAGGAACACGAACAGCGAAAAATAATCAAAATGAATACACAAAGAGGGCAACATACAGTTTTCGACAGTAGACAGAGGTCTATTTAATATGAAGAGCTCTTAGACTAAATCGTCCCTTGTACGTACAGGTCTACAGTTGGTAAATGAAAGAAAATCTGTCCTGTTTGTTTTGTTCACACATTGTTGTCAATATAATGGAATTTTATGCGACTGTCATACAAGTGAGAGGTTTAGCTAGCTTTAAAACCAGGTTTAAACTACCATTTTCTACATACATGTAAGGAAATGCCTGTACTAAGTCAGGAATATGACAGTTGTTTTCCATTCGTTTGATGTGTTTGAGCTTTTGATTTTGCCAATTGTTAAGGGACTTTCCGTTTTTATTTTCCTTGGAGTTCGGTATTTTTGTTGTTTTACTTTTCACGATACATCAGATAATTTTGAGTTAGATTAACCTATAATAGATAATAATCAAATAATTCAAAAACAAAGTATCAAAATACTAATACAAGTTTTATAAATTAAACAAATAGTTTTTTGTAGTTGCGGAAAAAAATTTCCATTTTGTATGGCCTTATATATGAAGTCGTAATTGAGGAAATAAGAGTTCTAATTAACGTGAAAATAAAGGTTATTTTACGATGAATTTATTTTTGTTGGTTAATAGTACAAAGCCATTTATTGCACACAAAAAATACGGATAATAAACACATTTCAGTATGACAAATCATCAAATAAAAACGGTCATGCCCCCCCAAAAAAAACTCTTTACCTCTTTTCATATTGTTTACACCTCTATCAGGTCTCTCTTCAAAACAATATGCATTAGTTTGAATGTTTGTATGCGTTTTTTATTGAAAGTAAACGTACTGTATTATATTAATATAGTAACTTAAGTATTGTAATATTTGTTTTTTCTTTTTGAATTATTTTCACAAGTTTTTTCTATTTTATTCAAATGAGAAATGTATTTGGATCAATTGAAAGTAGCAAATATATAGAGGAGTGACATTAGCCATAAAATTTCATAGTAATGCACCAACCTAACACATGGCTATATTTTATTCAATTTAAAAGCTTATTATTTGTACTTTCTATTTTGCCCGGTCGTAAAAAAATCGAACGATGCAATTTCAAAGATCAAAGGTCAATGATGGACAATTTCCTGTTTTTCACAGATGTCAACCTTATTGCATATTTTGTCGTGTACAAAATTAGATAATGTATGAACATCAGGAAAACGTTTAAATTAAAGGTAAAGCAGTCACCACTGTCCTAGGTTAGGGGAGGGTTAGTGCTTTTAAACATGTTTAACCCCGCCACATTCTGTATGTGCCTGTCCCAAGTCAGCAGCCTGTAATTCAGTGGTTGTCATTTGTTGCTGAATATCATATTTGTTTGTCGTTCATTTTTTTGTACATAATTCAGGCCGTTAGTTTTCTCGTCTGAATTGTTTTACATTTGTCATTTCGGAGCCTTTTATAGTAGACTATGCGGTATGGGTTTTGCTCATTGTTTAAGGCCGTACGGTGATATATAGTTGTTAACTTATCTGGTTGAGAGTTGTCTCATTAGCAAGCATACCACTTCTTCTTGCCTTTATACTTAATCTCATTTTTAAATATTTATGGCGTGTTTTAAATGGACAGCATCTTTTTCTAATTATTTGATTTGTAAATTTGATAATAAACATTTATATAATTCAAGGACTTTTCTTGTATAAAAACAGCAAAAGATTTATTTTTAAATAAAGAGATTTCGCTTTATACAAACTAGAAACGTGTCTTCATTGTTGCTTCAACGCCATAGTGCATTGTTAATTGAGTACACTATTATATACTAGACATCTCCTTATTATTTATATTGTAATGATCTTTGTGCCTGTCCAAATTGAAAAAAAAAACCACATAAGAAGACGTAATTTTCAAGTTACAGATTAGTGACATGTTGCAGTTACATTGAATTTCATTCTATATTTTTTATCTTTCGTAAATGTACTGTAACAGTTGATAAATTAAGATACCATAAAGTTGACCTTAGATGGATTTGTTATTCTTTTAGTCATACAGCTCTTGACGTATTCAAGTCCTTATACATTTTTGCTTTCATATTTTGGGGTTCCAGCGTTCCAGGTGAAGAAATCCAGAATATCTTGTCGGACGCATCAAATTGAAAAAAGCTATTTCATAAAACATACTGGAGCTGTTGGTGTAACTGTTTACTAAAACTGCATGTAGCAAATGACTTAATAAATTTGTATTAATAAAACGATGAATATATATTTGTACGTCTTCCTAAATTTCCGCAATACACTCTACCATCATAGATATAAATTCTTGCATCTGTATTAAGTACCATTAAGTGACATCTGAACAAATTGGTTATCATTTCCTATTTTGTAAAACGAAAAATTTAATCAAGGGAACAATCTCAAACCATGAGTCGACGAAACAAATAACGCCATGACCGTACAAAAAGTCGAACAAATAAACAACAATCCACAAAACACTTCACTGAGATGTAAAAACGAACGCGTATTAATTTTCAGTCATATTTAATAAAACAACTATTATAATAATGTCCTTACATACACAATATACTAAGTAATTGCATTTGTGTGTTCCTAGCTCATGGTGAACACAGTCTTTATTCGAATATTGAACCTTATCATTCCAATATTAATAGTGACTAAACTTCTTCTACCACTTTTTCGAACAAAAAAGAAGCAGCATTATTTATAGTTATAGAAATAAGTAGATGTGGTATGATTGCCAATGAGACAACTATCCATCAAGCTAGTTAATATCATGCAAAGGAGAATTTAGTGCTTACAAACACAGGTATCTCATTTCAATTTTTCCATCGATTTAGGAGCATATACATGTACAAAGAAATATACAAACAAGAAATTTAGAGCAAATTTTTTTCTTCATTTTTTGAGGATTTTCCTTAAGAATTGCAATTTTCATTCAATATTGGGTAATAAATCTCTAAATTGCATTTCATTTAGCATGAATTGAATTCTGTTCTTTATGTTTCAAACGATATTTAGCGAGAAAAAAATTATACAAGAGCCAGAAAATAAAATTTATTTAATTCTAACAAGTGTGGACACAGATCAGTGTGGATAGTATGTTTGGATGTTTGACAGTGTTTTCTGACAAAAAGAGTTCTCTGGTTTTCCCCATAGGGTTCTATGTTGAATTGTTGTGCCCAGTGACAGTCAACCTGTACCAAACTTTGAAAATAGCAGTCTTATATTCAATATTGCGTTTTACTGTTCAATATATATAAGAAGATGTGTTACGAGTGCCAATGAGACAACTCTCCATCCAAGTCACACTTTGTAAAAGTAAACCATTATCAGGTCAATCAAGACTGTCATGTAGGAGACACTACTTTAAATCAGTGCTGACCGTTCATAGATTTTATTTAGCTAGACATTGCTTTTAATATCAAATCTACATATTGGCAAACGTGCTATGATTGCTTCCTGTATATAATATGTACATTCCTGAAAATAAATTTTGTGCATGTGCAACGTTACATTGGAGGATTTCCTTTCAACATTTTAACTTTGAAATAACTTCTATGTGAACAGATTAACATTTAAAAAAATGATTGTTAAGGGAACACAGCTAGATGAGTGTGCTCAAACGCTGGAGAGATTTACGTAAAGAAGTAAAAGATTTGGAAGGGTTGCCAAATTATTCCAATAAAATAGGTTTCAAAATTTAATTTGGGATAGCAGCAAAAACTTAAAAATAGAGGAGGACCACATTAGGTGCATTTCTGCATGATGTGATTGTAGTATGCATGTAATATTTGTATGGTTCTATTTATGTTCCTTTAAGGTGGTCACTTTTTACTTTGGTTTGTCCACAAAAAAAAAATAAACATTTGTTCAGGATCTTCCCAGTATCATTAGTAAAAGTTTTTGTTTAAATGTGGAAATTAAAGATATATTATGGTTTGATAGTAACGATAATATACCAGATATGGCAGATTCCAATACAGATGCTCATTACTCCTACAAACTGATTAAAATTCTTTTAGATATGAACAGGATTGAAGGACAAAAGGATAAAAATATAATTTATACTTAGGAACATTACCGGTATGTATAAGTGAAAGATCATTTACTCTCAAGACTCATCAGCAGGCAGCACAGATGTTAAAAAAGTGTTACAAAACCACCTACATGCATATGTAGCATCATATTTTTAGTAGCACGAGTATCATTGTTTGGTAAATTTGTGCTTTTCTATTTGGCTTCTGGACAAAAAATGTTTGGCTCAAGTGCAAATAAAATGCTTTAATCTCCCCATAAATGGGAACATTGAATGGATGGTACAACTCCTTTTGCTGACAGTTTTAATCATATTACTTTGCAGCAGATCATGTGCAGATGTGAGTTGTCTGTCAAATCTTTATATCACAAAGAATGCATTTGCATAACAATGAACTGAGCTCAAAGCAAAACACTTTAATAATACACTTGGACAAAAGCTCAATCCAGTGATATACTTTGCAATAGAGGACTGTCATGAACATTCTCCTTCATAACCAACAACATGATAAACATGGAGCAGAAGTCCTGAAAAGACATGTTTTTATTTATATTACTAGTATATGTACATATACATATCCCAGTTTAAACATACAAAATTGTGGTAAAACATTCAGTTTCTAGCAAGTAGTTTCAGTTTCTAGCAAATAGTTCATGCACTAATATATTTGCTGAGTGGCCTCTTTTGAAATAAGATCATACTTCCACATAATCATTGTAATTAGGTGACCAAACATAAAACTATAAAAGTTATCACTTATCTATCAGTATCTATTTACCATCACAACTGAATCAGTATATACATATATAAGACTCTGATTGACATCCAGTCTTTAACCAACCCCATTCCTGAAGTTGACATTCAAATCTGACATCACAATAAAAATAACATTTCAAATCTACATGTTATTGTATGACCAATTATATATCCCTAAAATATACATCTATTTTGTTGTTCTCAAATGTAATTGATGTCTTTTTTACAGACTAGCCACAATGAAATCCAAATTTTATAAAATGTTAGGTTGAACCCAATGCTAAAAAAGTTGTGAAAAATATAATATTTTAAGTCGTGCAAATACATGTAATAATACATTTCAGCAATCGGCTGCACTTTTAGTTTTTTATTTTGTCTATTGTTTGAGATTGTGTATTGACCTCTAGAATTGTTTCAAATGTAAATTAATAATAATCCTGGTGGCATTTATTTAAATGAAGGATGAACTTCTTACACCAGAACATTAATAGGTCTTATTGTTATTTTCTGAGGTTTGGCCTTTTAATTTTAAGCTGTAACATGCCAATAGACCATGAAAACCATGACTAAGGTGGTTGACCAACTATTCCCATTGATGAGATGTTGTTATTCTGACATATGCACAACACACCAAATATTATTGACTTACCAGTACTGGTTCCTATAAACTGAACAAATCAGATTTAGCATATAACAGAGCTCCACATAAGAATTCACAAATTGGGGTTTTACCCTTTTTTTTTAATGTAATGAGTGAAAGTTATTTTAAATTGCATTATTTACTCAATTTACCATTCAAGCAAATATCAAATTGGGTTTTCACCACCAAACTCTTTAATGTATTGGATTTTTCATCATCAATATATTGAATTTAGGCATGTTATAATGAAGTTATGTCAAACCAAGATGTTAATCCATGATTCAAATATGTTTCTTTCTATTATATATATATATATATATATATATAACTCGTCTAAACATCAGCCCAACAATGTTAGATCTGTAAATTTGCTTTCGCAAATTTTTGTTCTTCCTCGCCGGGATTCGAACTCATGCTACTGAGATATCGTGACACCAAATCGCCTGCACTGTATCCGACACGCTAGACCACGACCACCTAGGCTTCACAAAATAAAGCTTTCGGTGGCCGGGTGTTACCTTTCCTTGGTAGCATGAGTTCGAATCCCGGCGAGGAAGAACAAAAATTTGCGAAAGCAAATTTACAGATCTTACATTGTTGGGCTGATGTTTAGACGAGTTTATATATATATATATATATATATATATATATATATATATATATATACAAGTCTAAATTGAAAACAACGTTCAAACCTATGATTGCGTTGGATAAAACCGCAATTTTTATACGTGTGCATGTAAAACAAATTTCTTGGTAGAGGGTCTAAATACAGCACAAACAACATTTTCCAAAAGACCAAAAAGTGAAAAGTATATTTTAACAAAACGCATTTGACTAGCAGGTCGAACAACTGATGTTCTTAAACCCTGCTGACTGCCATTGGCGATTGCCAAATAAACGGATCACCAGTTGTAGCAAAATGGATCTTATAATAATTTATTACCAAACAGAAAACAATAAACTTGCGGAAAAGATGGTATACCGCAAACATGGGTGCAAAATTTGTACACCATATCCGGATTTCGACAATTAATGTCTCTTCAGTGATGTTAGGAATCGAAACGGTATTTGGAAGGCCATATAATTTACCTCAATTTAGGATAGACTTGAATTTTGAAAGAGTCGATATATATACAACTCGTCTAAACATCAGCCCAACAATGTTAGATCTGTAAATTTGCTTTCGCAAATTTTTTGTTCTTCCCTCGCCGGGATTCGAACATATATACATGTATATGTGATGGCTGTTTTATTTGGTTTATACCTTGATGAGCAATTGTTCTTTTAATTTGAGTCTCGTTTGTTTTAACTGTTCAGCCAGTTTTGTATTTTCTCTCAAAAGTTTTTAGATTTTTAAGTAGTACTTGAGAACATTTGATCCTGTAAGACAGTTTTACCAGTCCTTTCAACTTTTCGCCAGACCTACTTTAAATAAACTGCTTCTCTGACCGCAGCTGGATACGCCCGCAGAGGTCCAACCCTGAACAGTTGGGGCAAAAATGGACACAATATTCAAGCTTGATACAGGTCTGCTTTTGGATTGTAATTAAATATTTCACATATTATAGGTTTCTGAATAAATGTAGTCAAAGAAATTGAAATTGGTTATATATTCAATTAAAGATTTCTTGCTGTTGTGCAATAAATAATAAATTTTAATAATAAATTTATTTATTTAAGTGTCACATATTGATTGCAATACACTGTGCTGTTGCGCAATACTTAGTAAATCTGTTGTCCGACTATAAACAAATAAAGTTCAATTAATTCTCAATGTCATATTAGAAATTTATGAAAATCGAAAGGGAGCTTACATCAATAGATATAAACAATTCACCAAAGATTCATGAGAATTGCTGTCAGCATTTTTGAGTTATTGTCCGAAAACTGGAAAATCCCCCCTTTTTTAATGAATAAAACCCCAGAACTCAGAAATGTAAAATGTAAAATTTATAAAATTCTAAAGGGAGCTTACATCAATAGATATAAACAATTCACCAAAGTTTCATAAGAACTGCTGAAAGCATTTTAGAGTTTTGTCTGAAAACTGGAAAATCCCCTTTTTATGAATAAAACCCTGTAACTCAGAAACGTAAAATCTAAAATTTATAAAAAAACGAAAGGGAGCTCACGTCAATAAATATAAACAATTCACCAAAGTTTTATCCAAATTGGTTAAAGCGTTTTTGAGTTAATGTCCGACATGTTGATGAGGGACGGACAGACGGACAACAGTATACCATAATACATTCCGTAAACGGGGTATAAAAATAAATAGAGAATGTGCCCATGGACACAGATGATGCCCCCGCTGCATACAACATTATAAAGGAACATAACTCCAGAATGATAAAAGTGACGCTACCAAAATTTGTACATGTCAGATCTAAGTTTTGTGGTAATACGTATTGTGTAAAGGTTTCATAATGTTTGGTTGGGGCAATCTTAAGTTACAGAACTGAAATTAACAATTTTGCATTTTCTTTCCATTTAAAAAGGGACATAACTCGAGAATGGTTAAAGTGACCCCACCAAAATTCCAACATGATCTGTATTTTGTGGAAATACGCATTGTGTATAAGTTTGATAACATTTGGTTGAGGCTAACTTAAGTTAGAGAACAGAAACTAAAAATTTTGCAATTTTTCCATTTATACAGGGGGAGAACTCTAGATCAGTTAATGTGATGCCATCAAAATTAAAAATTGATCTGTGTTTTGTGGTAATAAGCATTGTGTATAAGTTTGATAACATTTGGTTGAAGATAACTTAGGTTAGAGAACGGAAACTAAAAATTTTGTAAGTTTTCCATTTATAAAGGGGAACAACTCTAGAACGGATAGAATGACGCTACCAAAATTCAACTTGATCTGTATTTTGTGGTAATCAGCAGTGTGTAAAGTTTGATAACAATTGTATGAGGCAAACTCAAGTTAGAGAATGGAATCTAAAATTTTGTAATTTTCCATTTATATAAAGGGCTCTAGATCAGTTGTAAGTGACGCCATCAAAATTAAAACTTGATCTGTGTTTTGTGGTAATAAGCATTGTGTATAAGTTTGATAACATTAGGTTGAGGCAAACTAATGTTAGAGAACGGAAACAAAAAATTCATCAACTTTTCCATTTTGTAATTTTTCCATTTATAAAGGGGCAGAACTCTAGAACGGTAAAAGTGACGCCACCAAAATTCAAACTTGATCTGAGTTTTGTGGTAATAAGCATTGTGTATAAGTTTGATAACATTTGGTGGAGGCAAACTTAAAGTTAGAGAACAGAAACCAATTTTTGGGACGTACGTACGTATAGACAGACGGACAAGGGTAAAACTTAATGCCCCCTCCGCTACGGCAGGGGCATAAAAAAACTTTATTACACGAATCATTTTGGTGAATTAAATTCTTATAATTGATAATCAGCACTTCTGTCATTAGAGAAATGTTATTAAGAACCTTTAGAACAAACATTATTTCTTGTTTGTCTTGACGATCACAAAGACACTTGATGATCTTTAATAGTGCAGTGATACCGGCGGTCCCCTCTATCCAGTAAATGACGTCATAAAGGCGTGTAAATTTTCCAGCAAACATAACGTTAACTCTAAAGAGGTCTATCTATATAAAAGGAAAGGGTTCCTCACCTACAATTGCAGCTGTCAGTGTTAATGTGTAATGGTGACTGCCAAAAATAAGTCAATTTGTTAGTGAATTTACAAATGACTATTTAAAACAGTGGACATGACTAAGTATTCATAAAACTAAAAGCAACCACGTCCACTTGTATTTTTGTCCATCTGATGAGTTAAGCCTTTTCAACTGATTTTTATAGTTCGTTCTTATGTTGTACTGTTATACCACTGTCCCAGGTTAGGGGAGGTTGGGATCCCGCCAACATGTTTAACCCCGCCACATTATGTATGTATGTGCCTGTCCCAAGTCAGGAGCCTGTAGTTCAGTGGTTGTCGTTTGTTTATGTGTTACATATTTGTTTTCGTTCATTTTTGTACATAAATAAGGCCGTTAGTTTTCTCGTTTAATTTTGTTTTACATTGTCATTTCAGGGCCTTTTATAGCTGACTATGCGGTATGGGCTTTGCTCATTGTTGAAGGCCGTACGGTGACCTATAGTTGTTAATTTCTATGTCATTTGGTCTCTTGTGGACAGTTGTCTCATTGGCAATCATACCACATCTTCTTTTTATAAGACATTTTAGCTTCATATGGAGCATTTTAGTATTCATAATTATAAAAGGACAGGTTTGGGGATCAACATCTCGTTTCTGAGTGTTACAAACATAATACTCCTTACTTTGGACCACACCATATGCATTTTAAAAATACATGTAATTTATAGTATACATACTGTCATACATGTACATTCGCTGTTTTGCCAGACAAGCTGGGGCGGTGGCCTGGGAAGTAAGAGTAATCTCGCACTAGTACATTTTGTAATACTAATATGAAGGGAAAAAGCATTACAAAAATTATATGCAACCATATATACATGTATGTATTTTAACCAAAAAATTTCACTGCATGTATTTTTTTTTCAAGTATTGAACATGTTTGTTGAAATTATATTTTCAATGTGTTGCTTCGTGCAGACTATAGTATATCTAATTTACATACATGTATATATATGGATGATGATAATGTATTGTCTATTGAATAAGTTTCATGGGCATATTAGTTCAAGATAAAAAATTTAGTTAGACAAATAGGTGGAATGTAGTATATTTTGCGAAATCCGTAAAAATAATCCAAAATTTAGAATGATATCGAAATTTCCGACAGGTGTTTGTTTCGACATTTGTTTACAAATAATAATGTCTGTGATAGATTATTCCATGATGTCAAGATTCATCAATGGAATTTCCGAAAACAAAAAGATTATATTCTCTGTTTTCAAAGGCAAAGAAGTTTCATATAAAAAAATCACAACTACGTGTACATGTATTTAACTACTGAACAGGGTTGTGTTCAATATAGTAGCAGCTGCTACATAGATTTTTTACTACTAAACATGTAGCTAGCCTATAAGCTGCTATCTTGACTTTATCTATTTAGCAGCTAGGCTAGCTGCATGTTCAGTAGTCAAAATCTACGTAGTCCTATGAAGCTGCTAAGATATCAGTGGCGGATCAAGAAATTTTCATAAGTGGGGGCCTGCTCCGGTCATGCTTAAGTGATTCCCTATATAATCAACCCCTGCACCCCTAATTCCGACTCTGGATATAGAACGCAACCCTGGAACACTAACACTAGTATGGTACTATGAATCTATGACTTCTGATCGGAAACACCTACTAACACACACAGAAATATCATCAAATAGTGAAATTATATAAGATTGATTGCACCTTGTAAGTTGTATGGATAATTCCGACACGTGTTACATCGGGTGCCTATGAATCTATGACTTCTGATCTAAAACACCTACTAAAACTCACAGAAATATCATCAAATAGTGAAATATAAGATTGTTTGCACCTTGTATGGATAATTCCGACACGTGTTACATCAGGAACCCGTTTGTTTACAAATAATAATATCACGTGATCACGCAATGCACTGACGACAAACTCTACACAATTACTGTAATTAAACAATTAACACATACATAACCCATTTACCTTGCAGACATGCAAAGGGTTTGTGTACAGTTAATGAAGAAATTATTTCATCAAATAGATCAGATTTCCACCCATGACACAAATCGACTGGGTTGACATACCAAAGGCTATTTTCTATTAGAAATGTCAAAAACATGATGATAAAATAGTTTAATGTTGCAGGTTATTTTCTTTTTTTGGCGCGAAATATTCTTACTCCTATTGCTTGACGCTTGACGTAACAAAATTTGTATAGAATACAATTTAACTATAGCTCAGCGGAAATAAAAGTTAATATGCAGAAGCATGACAATATATTAATGATAAAATGTGTATATATTACAGTAAAAGATTAGAATTTGACTTTACCAGTATACTTCACTTAGAATTACATTTGAGCGCTAGAACATCTCTGTTTGTAAATCGGTTGAATCCAGGGTCAAAGTTCAACATATTAACGGAAATTTTGTGTATCAACGGAAAATTTAGTTTGTGCTTTGCATCGAGGCTTGCGTTGCTTTTATTTTACTGCAGGTTTGGCATAATTAAAACGGAATTATAGAAAATGAAATGTTGTTAGTAGATACAAAACAGAAAATGATAAACACTTTTAGCAAAAGATGAATTGGATCGGGGTTCTGTGTATTTGCGTAAACCCTGAGGGTTTACGCAGTATATATTGGACGATAGATGTAGTCTTTCGGAACACCGGATGTTATTCGGAACACTTCTGTTCTTTCTATGACCACCTTTCAAATACATGCGCAATAGCTTACTAATCTGTTGAATAAGCATTAGCATCTTAAGTTGCTATAGAGATATTTTACGTATGATCTGAAATTTATTATGATATAGTAAAATTATTTTCTTGCACACGATTACAAGCTGCTAATATTAACCTACATGCGTAGTATTTTAATTAGAGTCAAACGTTGAAACCAGCTGTGTTTAGATATGAGATAAGATTTCATGTAAACAATGCGCTTTATATTCTGAACGAGAATAATTAAAATAAAATCTTTAGAAAGAGTTTTAGCAGCATTTTATTTTAGATTTTAAGTTATGGGAAGATGTACATGATGTAAAAAGCAAGCTATTTATTTTTATACTGAAATTAAAGGGAAGTCTTTCTTGCATATGATTAAATTACAGTTATTTTTGTGATTAAATATTGCAACTTTAATAAAAAAAATTGGTTATTAAAAATGTAATTAAATAGATATTGAATATGAAAAATAAAATAAAACGGAAACCTACAACTAAAATATATTAAAAAAAATACACTTGACTATGCAAATGTTTTGTCGTTTTCGTTTGTTAATACAATACATGCACACATTAATTTGTTTCTAACTTGAACCTGTGTAAACGATTTTTTTTCTACGTTTATAAAAGTATGTTTTCAACAACATGAGCATGAATTATTGAAAGTTCAAATAGGAGCAGAAAAGAATTATTAAACGATGTTTCTACTTCTGTAGCAGTTAGAAAATAACAACAAACGCCTCAAAACGTTTTCAAAACTTTAGTTAGTAACAATTGCACCCTAAAAGTGCCGCTTTAATTACGATCATAAATCTTAAAATTAATCATGGATGCAATTTCGGTAGACTTAATAGGGTCAGCGATAAGATATCAAATGTCTATTTTAGATACCGAGTGATGACAGATGCAGATAGAGATGAGAACAAATACTTTCTATTTATAGTTACCTTAGCCACAAACACTTTCTATTTATAGTTACCTTAGCCAGGAACTAATTATCACTTCTGTAGTAATTAATTTTAAAATGTTCCTCTTTATAAAACAAAATAATTATTTTTTTGTGAAAACAATCAGATAATGAATTTTCGGTTTTAATAGATTATGTATAAATTTGATATTTAGGTTTTTTATGCATGTAAAATAATATTATGAAATTTTGAAGTTTGTTTTATTAATGATAATTTTTTTTTAATTTTTATCAAAAGCAACATTTTGAGAATGTACTGATATAAACGCGTGATGAGCGTGGCCAACTTTGAACATGTTCAAAACAATCGTGGTGCGGTCGTGGCGAAATCAGGTCGTAGTAGAAGCGTAGTGAGAGCGCAGTAAGGTCGGTATGAACGTGGTATGGTCGTGGTAAGAGCGTGCTATAATCGCAGTAGTAGCGTGGTAAGATCGTGTTGCAATCAGATAAATCGTAGTATGGTCGTAGTGGGGACGTGATGAGCGTAGAAAGATCGTGATAATCGTAGTGAGGTCGCAGAATAAGCGTGGTGAGAATGTGGTATAATCGTAGCGGGATCGTTGTAGAAGCGTAATGAAGACGTAGTACTAGCAACGTGATTGAAACGAAAATTTACATTTAATGCCGCTCATACTGCGAGCTCACAACGATCTGAAATTATTTTCGATCGTGGTGAGCGAGGTGCGATCGTGGTCTAGTGTGACTGGGGCATAAGCATTTCCGCGAGGAAAAAACAAAAATTTGCTTCCGCAGTTGCAGATTTAACATTGTTGTTATGATATTTTGAGTAGTTTTAAAATATAAACCAATAATATATATATAAATTGAGAATGGAAATTGGGAATATGTCAAAGAGACAACAACCCGACCAAAGAGCAGACAACAGCCGAGGCCACCAATGGGTCTTCGATACAGCGAGAAAATCCGCACCCGGAGGTGGTCCTCAGCTGGCCCCTAACTAAAATTGTGTGCTAGTTCAGTGAAAATGGACGTTACACTAAACTCCAAAACATATAAATAAACTAAAATTAAAAAAACATACTAGACTTACAAAGTTATATATAAATATAAACCAGTTTGATACAATTATAAAAAAAAGTTTGGGATTATCAAAAAGAATGCAGCTCGGAATTTATAACTTTTTCAAACTGGCTACAAAACAAATAATCATGATTAATTGATTAAATTTCTTCACATTTGAACTTTAGCCTGAAAACTAACTCTTATATATATATAAAAACAGCACCTTAGAATGGAATATCCAATGGTGTGACTTAGCATGTTGTCTTTCGGGAGTGCGGAGATTAAAAAAATGATTCCTTTAACAAGAGTAAAACAATGCATCTTTATTAAACAATTATCTGATATTTAATGCCAATAGATATAGGAAGATGTGGTATAAGACAACTCTCCATCCAAGTAACAATTTATAAAAGTAAACCATTATAGGTCAAGGTACGGCCTTCAACACGGAGCCTTGGCTCAAACACGCATTGGGTTTACGATTGCATTTCTTTTTAAAGAAAGCAACTTGTCATATTATTTGTACAACCCTCCTTTACTCTTGGGAAGCGTGTTCTTTACATCGAGGCTTGCGTTGCTTTACATCGAGGCCACAGTAGTTCAACCAATCGGGGAATGTTTATTTGGGGCATGTGACCTATTTTAACTGCAGGTTTTAGAATATTTTAATCGAAATTATAGAAAAATGGAATGTTGTTAGTACATATAAAACAGAAAATGATGAATACTTTTAGGAAAAGATAAATTGGACTGGGGTTATTGACATAAGTTGTACAACTCTCCTTACTGATGCCATATTTTGGAATTTCTGTGACCTAAATGGTTCGCGAAAATTAATATTTTTATATATAGTATAGTAACAAAGGTTAGGAGAGTGTTTATTCTTGACCTTTGATATTGATTTAACAGAAACTGCACCGATTTTTTTACGACCGAGCAAAACAGAACGTACAACTAATGAGCTTTCGAGTGATTTGTTATATAGCCGTGTGTAAGGTGGGCGCATTAAAGTCCTTAGATAAGAGCCTTTTTCGAAAAATGTCACTCGCCGTACAGAAGTGTACTGAAAAACCTAGTTTAGACGTTCTCCTTTGTTCCAACTGTCCCAAGTCGGGAATCTCGGTAGTGGTTGTTTTTATTTGTATCTCTGCCTTTGAAGATTTAAGTGTTGACAGCAGATTATAAGTTATAGTAGTTTTTATAAACTGATTAACAACTGAGCTAGGCTAGGGACGACTGATTCAGAGGTTGGCATATGATATAGTCGCTCTCTGTTGTTGAAGTCCGTATTTTGACACTACCTTACCTCACTGGTCTTTTGTTTTGATGGTTGGTGTTTCATTTACCCACATGTCATTTTTCAATATGTATTTCTAATATGCCCGGTTTTGACGGCGTATGATAGAATAGGTTAGATATACATCAAGATGTGAGAGAATTCGAAAAAAATAAATGGGTCGTTGTTTTTTGCAAACCATGTGTTTCTGCAAAATTAATTGAAAAAAAAATGCATTTGAAACTGTTAAAATTTCCCCATTTGATATTGAAAACAAAAAGAGAAGATACCAAGGGTGAATTGAAATTATAATTCCAACAAAAATATACAATATCATGGCAAAAAAAAAAAGAGAAAACGATGAAATAACAAACAACAATAATAACAAAACTTTACATAGAAAACTAAAGACTGAGCAACACGAACCCCACCAAAAATCAGGGGTGGCACTCAGGTGCTCCGGAAGAGTAAGCAGTTCCTGCTCCTCATGTGGCACTAATTGTGTTGTTTAATCAAATAAAACTCCGGTAATATCTCGCTTTCGGTACTGTTACAATCGAGAAAAGAAGACGGGATTGTGGTTACGAAAAGTTGAACATATCCGTAGTCATATGTGACACAGATAACGGTCAACCAAATCAAGATGGCGTCCGTAAAATTTTCGAATTATGACTTCAACTTTACCACATGTAATCCTTGATACAATAGCTTTCTCTTGTAAGAACTCAAGCCCTGGAGTATTGTATCAAATGGGAGATACATACACCGTTTGCAGGTGTCGCTGGATTGTTGCAATACAGAAATGCCTCTTTTTTAGTAAAGTTTAGTTCTCTACCGACCCTCACTAACTATTTCTAGATGTAAGTCCTGACAGGATGCCATCATTACTGCATCTGTGTTATCCTTTATTTCAAGTACTTTGGGATAGATGCAATGAACAAAGTCACATAATTTTGAGTTATGCAGTGAAAGGACACCATCTATATAACGGTACGAGAAATTAAAAGACAAAGCCAGCTTCTTTTCATTGTTTTTTAGAAGCTTCTGTATTGAAAGCTGTGCCATGTTGAAGGCTTTCCCCATAGAATAACCGGAAAGGATAACTGCGTATGCAAATGAGAGAAAATAAAAAGTGTACGATTTTCGATTCGATAGTTTATATTGATTTTCGATTTTTTTTCTACTGTTATGAGGGCTTCGTCCTAAAGAAAACAACCGTGAGCATCAAAACCAAATGAGCCCCACTTAACTGAGCCGAATTAGAGACATTTCATATAGACACTTTATCTTTTGTAGTTGTTGATTTCTGTATAGCGGCCAGTAGATGATTTTTTTTATTGTGTCGTTGGGTTGGTGACTCTTTGACGTACACTCCATGCCTTCTTTTATTTATAACTAAATTATCCAGAACGGTCTAAGGTCAAAAGACAAGGTTCACTTTTGGCAAAATATGGCGTTGAATCGCAACTTTATCATAAATATCAAATAGGCCACACCTTGGTTCTTAAATGGATCTATTTTAAAAGCTGAAATATTCAGTGAAACAAATATCTTCATAATAGTACATAATAGGCTCAAGAAGCAGAACATCTTGGAGATGTTGTCAAAATACGATGATTTTGCGAATTTTGGGAAATAAAAGATTTAATTTTATTTTGGCCACAACGTACGATCCGAAATGTTCCGTAACTAAAACGTGACCAGGTTAATATCTAATCCTTAGACAAAAAAGAATCTGGATCGGGGATGGCGGCAAAAGTAAATTTTGCTAAAGCCTGTTACAAATTATGGAAAAATTGAACCTAAACTGATCTTTTAACACAAATTATGCATATTTCAGGGTAATAAAGTCGTGACTTACAATGTGAGGTGGCAAAAAGTTATTTTGTATTAACAGTAATAGCACAACTATATGTGAAATTTGTAGTCTTTTTGTTTTACAATATTAGTACAGTATCTATAAGGGTCAGTTACAGTAAATCGTGAACATACCGTCCCTGAACATCTGAGGTAGTTGCAAATTAAATTTTCGTACAATTCATGAACTGAAAGCTAGTAAAAATAAAGCAATTAAACTGTTATACAATACCGAAATACTGGCCATAATATTACACATTGGTAAGAAAAGAGGAACATTTTTTCAAATGAGTTATTTCCCTTTTACCAGAAAAATCTCATCTAACCGTTCCATACGTAACAATACATTCGGATGCATACGTATGTGAATGACTGTGGAACGTGTTTTAAATTCGGTTAACTCCCATTTACCAGACAAAAAACATCAACCTTAACTAACCATACGTTCAATCCCCACCATAACATTTTATGTACGAATGTTTGTAGGTAAATCATTGGTTACGTTGCTTCTCCTGACCTCTCTATTAATACAACGTTATTTAAGGTGGTACCTAACACTACAGGAGATAACTCTGTAAAATCAGCTAAACGTTTTAATCACGTTGTTTTGTTAAGGAAATATTAAGCTTCTCAATGATCAAAATTAGTGTTTGTCAAACTGCTATATAACCAACGAAATTTTTCTGATAAAGTGGTTGGTTCAAATTTTTAAAATTTTTATATTTTTGTCAAAGGGTCAAAGTAAACATTTTGTCAAAATTTTATGAAAATTAAACGAGCCAAATTAATATTAGTCAAGGTGTTGGGTACCACCTTAAACATGTAGCAAATGGGATAAAAAGAATGGAGAATAAATGCTACAAATTGTTTTCTTCCTTGTATTAAAGTGCACCATTCGTTGTCAACATCAGTACATCGCAATAATAAATAAAATACCTGAACCTTTTAAATTATATGTTTAAAAGGTTGTTGGCTTTCTTTCGTGAAAAGGTTTAAATTGAAATTTGTTTGGACAAAGAAATGGAATGATTTAGTTGGTTTTTTTTAACTTTTTGGAACTAAAAGCGTTCAATCTCTTTTTTTCACATATGTTTATTATGAATTGAAACATTTAATAACATGATTATATCAAAATAGTTTATAAACATAATGTATCTATCTTTTTGATAAAGGGGATACAGCTACGTTTTAAACAGAAAATTAAACTAGGATTTGTTTATTTCATACATTTATAAAGGCGGAATTTAGAAATAATTAGAAAAAGTCAGTTTGGTTTAATTTTGTTAAAATAAACGCAAAAACATCACTGATGTATTATTAGCTGAAAGAGGGTTGATGATTAAAAGGAAGCTATTCAACCAAGAGTTCCAAGTGGTGAAGTTGACACCATCCTTTCGAAAATTTTACAGACGCCATCACGAGTTGGTTGACTGTTATGGAATATCTTTTTCACAGATGACGACGGATACACTGTATGTTCCAATTATCGTCACCATAATCCCGTCCTCTTTTCTTCGAATGTGACCTACCTAATTAGACTTATCACCGGGGTTGTACTTACAAGAACAACAGGACGGGGCCACATGTGGAACAGGATATGCTTACCCTTCCGGAGCACCTGATATCACCCCCCCCCTTTTTTTTGGTGCGGTTCGTGTTGCTCAGTCTTTACTTTTCTATGTTGTGTTTTGTATACTATGTGTCTTTTGGTCTTTTTCATTTTTTGCCATGGCATTGTCAGTTTATTTTCGACTTATGAGTTTGAATGTCAATTTGGTATATTTTGCCTCTCTGGGTGGACGGTATTCTGCCGTGTGAAGGGGAATTGTCCGCCAGTAAGATAAACCCCTGTGGTAGTTACTAAACGTGTGGTTCTAGAAGCAAGTTTTACATACATATCAGGACACACACGTACTGATGGAATATGATATTAAACCTGCTACATATAGCAGGTGGACACACTGAGCATGTTTTTACGGTCAATAAAGCCATATATATTACCTTACAGAGACACATCTTTATCGGAGAGGCAGCTAATTTTCAAGTTTTTTTTATTGTTCCGGCTGATGATGAATTCTAGTAGTCCGACCTCCCCGCACTCGAGTTGAACATGTATGCTTCTACGAAAACATGCTAGTATACTTTTTAAACACGCATGCCTTCTTATGAAATTTGAGCGTAATTATTTTCTATTTTATTTAACTCCACCATCTCTTGGTATCTTTAAATTCACTACTAAGACGTCAGTGGTTTTTCCTTTTTCAGCTAGATTACATTTAATAATTCTTAGGTCATATGATATTCAAAATACTTCATATTTGTTTTCTTCAATTTCAAAACTATCATTTTTTTTCATTAATTCTTACGAAAACACCTTCACAAATTAAGACGGATGTGGTAAGGTACTTACTTATTAATCATAAATGTTTTGAAATATTTGATTATTATATAATTACATGTTTAAGTTTAATTGGCTGAATTCACTCGCGAGGCACTTCAATATCATATTTTATTTCCGTATAAAATACAACATGTATGAGTGCACTTGTATCCTTGACAATGTTTAAAGGTTGCACTTTGTAAATACAGCTGTTTCTCAAGCCACACCTCTTTTGGGGAGATATATAATATTCATAGACATTTTGTTTTGTTTACGTACTGGTTCCCAGCTATGATCTCTATGTTTCATCTCATAAAGACATAACTTGGGAATGTTACCAGTATAAAAACACATGGTAGAGGTGAAAATTGAAATCTAAAGAAGACCCACAGTGACGGTAGGGGTAGTACAGATTTTTAGTATAAGTTTAAACTCTTAGAAGTTCGGGGCATATACATGTTGAAAATATGCCGCACAGCCCTATGTTTTGACCTTTGAATAAAAAAGTAGTGCATATAAACTTTCCGTTCTAGGATATAATTTTTTACGAAACTTCATAGTAAAAGTGGCACAGTTTTAGCCGCAAAGGGAGTTCCTATGGGAAATTGCATTGTCTATATTTACAGAATTGCAACCTAAAAGAAGCATGAAAATTGTGCAATATGATTTCAGAATCCTTTACGAAATGCACAAAATACCCTACTTTTTTCCATTGAAAAATGTGTGTTTAGCAACTGCTACTTGTATACAATTGTATGACAGAGAGCAAATACACATGTGAATGCAATCGAAGTGATGCTGTAGTTGCAAAATACAATCTCTTTGTTCTTACTGTGCTATAATGTGGAAAATGCACGACTAATGTGAGCATTAACTACTTCTGATACAATGCACAGTTCAAATGTACTCCTGCCTTACAATAACGACATAGTAAATCAATTAACAACTTTGTGCAAACTTCATCGTTTCGAAATATGAAATAACATAAATATTGTAAAAGAGCTAGGGATAAGAGAACGACTCCTTCTTAAAACTGAGAACTTTTTACATTTTGTTGTACAATGAAAATCGAATTAATTCATATTTGCTTTGGAATAGTTTTGGGCTCAACGGAATTTATTAAGATTTTTTTTTTAATATTTAGTTCTGTTCAGAGACTTTTTCTAGGCCGAATTTAATGAAGATCCTATTTTAACTTATAAGTTGTACTTGACAGAAGTATAGGTCTTGGCATGAGAAGAGGAAAATTTTTCAAATGAGTTACTAAGTATTTCCCTTTTTCCAGAAAAATCTCAACTAACCGTGTCATGCATATACGTATGTAGGTCCATGATGTAGCCGTCAGACTAATCAAATACATTTGCATGGAAGATCGTGTTTTATCTTCGGTTATCTTCCGTTTACCAGACAAAAAACCTCAACCTTTACTAAATCCACCATAATAACATTTAACGTACGATTATTGTAAGTTAATCATGTTGCTTCTCAAGACCTCACTATTTTTACACAGCGTTATTTAAATTGAAGAAACTTGAATAAAAAGTAGGGAGAACAAATGCTATAAATTGTTATCTTCCTTTTACCAAGTTGTTTCATTCGTTGTAAATCTCTTTGCATCGCAATGATAAGTAAAATACATGTATGATATTACCTGAACTTTTAAATTATGCCTTAAAAATTTTAGTCTTTTGCTTTCTGACGTAGAAAGGTCTACGTTTAAATTGAGATTGGTTTGTCTAATTCGCCATGATTTAATTTTTTTGTTTAACTGTTTGAACTAAATGTGTTCAATCTCAGTGTAACATAATAGAAAAAAAACATATGGAGCATCCATTCGTGACATATGTACAGCAAAAAAAACCACTTTTATTGCTGTTCCTTATCTCAAAGTCACAGTGAGGCCTTCAACACGGAGCAAACCCTCCACCTACACAAACACTTAGTGTCTTTTTGTTGTGGGGATGTATAAGTACCCGGCCACGTCCACTCTATTTTCTGCTTTGTATCGATCTGATGAGTTAAGACCTTTTCAACTGATTTTTTTAAATTGTTCTTATATTGAACTGTTACACCACTGTCCCAGGTTAGGGGTGGGTCGGCGCGCCTTCAAACTAGTTTAACCCCGCCACATTTTATATGTGCATGTCCCAAGTCAGGAGCCTGTAATTGAGTGGTTGTCGTTTATTTCTGTTTCTCAAATTTGTTTACATTTATTGTTTTGTACATAAATCAAATTAGTTGTTCTTATGTTGAACTGTTACAACATTGTCCCAGATTAGGGGGAGGGTTTAGCGCCAACAAACTAGTTTAACCCGGCATATTCTGTATGTGCCTGTCCCAAGTCAGGAGCCTGTAATTCAGTGGTTGTCGTTTGTTTCTGTATATCATATTTGTTTTTCGTTCATTATTTTGTACATAAATGAGGCCGTTAGTTTTCTCGTTTGAATTGTGTTACATTTGTCATTTCGGGGCCTTTTATAGCTGACTATGCGGTATGGGTTTTACTCATTGTCGAAGGCCGTACGGTGACCTATGATTGTTAATTTATGTGTCATCTGGTCTTCTTGTGGAGAGTTGTCTCATTGGTAATCATACCACATCTTCTTATTTTTATATATAGCTACGATTTATAATGAAAACTAATTTAGGAATTGTTTGTTTCATACAGCTGTATATCTTTATAAAAGCGGGATTTCAAAATACAATTTCGCTATTAACAGTCAATTTGATACAATTTTGTTAAAATAAGCTCATCGCTGATGTATTATTAGCTTGCAAGTCAATAATTCAACCTCATTGAATCCGTATACAATCGACCTTCAATTTCACCCTTACGCGTTTGCATAAAAGAGGTAAAAAGAGGATTTTCATATTTTTTTAATCTCTGACATGTGATCAAACAAACCTAGAAAATTCGTCATCGTTTTCTATCCATGTGCTTGTCTGTGTACTTATATATATGCTATCGGAGGTTATATCGGTGGTTGATTATATTGCGTTCTAAATATTCACGTTTGAAATTTTTGTTATTTGGAAATACGTTTTTTTTTTTTTTTATGTTTCATATGTAAATCATATATCATTAAAAAATATCTTTTTTATTAATTTTTATGAAAACACCTTCGCAAATTAAAACGGATGTAATGAGATACTTACATATTAATCATTCACACGTTTTGAAATATTTGATTATTTTATAGTTACATTGCATATATGCTTCATTAGAATCCGTAACTTTGATTGGCTGACAACAATCGTGAGGTACTCCAAAATCATATGTTATTTCCGTATAAAACACAACAGCTATGAGTGCACCTATATCCGTGACAAATGAATGTTAAAATAATGCATTAAAAAACAAACGAAAAGTTCGAAATTGCTCTTAATTTCATTGTTTTAGCATAAAGATAAAATTATAAGACTTGAAGGCTTCTTTTTATAAATTTATAGGCCTGGGTTGTAAAAGCGTTGATCATGCGCACATTTTTAATATGAAGAGAAGAGCTACATACAAAATGTGCTTCGGTCAACGCTTTTACACACCAATAAAATTATAAAAAGAAGTATTCAAATCTTAAATAATAGTTTAATCAGAAATCATTAAATTTTGATAAAAAGGCATTGAAACATACGCCATAAGATTTCGTAATGCCATAAAATACCCTACATTTGATCAATTAACAATTTTGTGTGCAAACTTCATCGTATCGAAATATGAAATAACATGATATTTTAAAAGTGCTAAAGATAAGAGAACGACTCCTTCTTAAAACTGGGAACTTCTGACTTTTTTTTTTGTACAATGAAAATTCAAGTAATCAAGATTTGCCTTGGATTTATTTTGTGCTCAATGGAATTTATTTCGACTTTTTCAATATCTAGTTCTCACTGTGTATCATCACCACCGGATATAGGTACCCTTGGCCTGGTTCTCTGTTCATTGTCTAAGAAAAATTACATTACTGTACAAATATCAGTGTATAGCTACCTGGGTACCTATATGTTGGTATATGTACAGTAATGTAGTTTTTCTTAGACAATGAACAGAGAACCAGGCCAAGGGTACCTATATCCGGTGGTTCTGTCGAGCCATTTTTTCTAGGTTCTAGGATGCATTTAATGAAGATCATATTTTTTAGTATGTGACTAAACAGGAACAAAAAAAAAAAAAAATACAAATCAATACATTTCGTTTACATGCCAAGAAATTGCCTCCGTTGAAATTTTGCAAACATCCCATAGAGCAAATTACATGGATGATTAATTTTGACCATTTGGTATATGGCTGTGTTTTAAGTGAGACGTACACGCGGGTCGTAAATTAATTTATTGAATGAAATCAAATCTTTAACTACTAATGGATGCCGTAGGAGGTCGACCGGAATTTTAGCGAGGATTTCTTGGTATGTAACAGATAGAAAACTCAGGGTAAACATTCATAGAACCGAGACAAGGGCAGTGGCAAATATTTCATGTATATTTTGAACAGAGAGGATTACCCCGGTACCCTTTGCAAAAAATAATCTTCTTTTTCTTCTATGTGCCAACGGACTTTATGTTATGAATTGTAGTTTCACTTTCCATATTCGGTATTTATTCTAATTTAAGCTCCACGTAGTAAAAATCACGTGATTCGGGAATATAGTATCTTGGAGTTAGACTATTTCTTTCTTTTCGGGCGGGGACTCCAAGCAATCAACATGCATGTGTATAACGGCACTGTAGATTTTCTTATTAAATAAAGAAAGTTGCCGGTCGGTACATGAATAGATCGGTTAGAAATCAAAGTTTTAATTTTAATTAGATTAGAGGGTTGAAAATAGAGAGCACAAAAAAAAAAGGGGGGTGTTCCACAGGGAATATTTCCTTCTTATGAACTCTACATCTGAAAGGTTTAATTTTTTTTATTTAATTGAAAGAGAGAAAAACAAATGTAAGACAAACAAATTGTGAATGATCTTTCTTCCTTTCTCCCGTAACAGATAGAAAACTCAGGGTAAACATTCATAGAACCGAGACAAGGGGCCAGTGGCAAATATTTCATGTATATTTTGAACACAGAGAGGATTACCCGGTACCCTTTGCAAAAATAATCTTCTTTTCTTCTATGTGCCAACGGACTTTATGTTATGAATTGTAGTTTCACTTTCCATATTCGGTATTTATTCTAATTTAAGCTCCAAGTAGTAAAAATCACGTGATTCGGGAATATAGTATCTTGGAGTTAGACTATTTCTTTCTTTTCGGGCGGGGACTCCAAGCAATCAACATGCATGTGTATAACGGCACTGTAGATTTTCTTATTAAATAAAGAAAGTTGCCGGTCGGTACATGAATAGATCGGTTAGAAATCAAAGTTTTAATTTTAATTAGATTAGAGGGTTGAAAATAGAGAGCACAAAAAAAAGGGGGTGTTCCACAGGGAATATTTCCTTCTTATGAACTCTACATCTGAAAGGTTTAATTTTTTTTATTTAATTGAAAGAGAGAAAAACAAATGTAAGACAAACAAATTGTGAATGATCTTTCTTCCTTTCTCCCGTAACAGATAGAAAACTCAGGGTAAACATTCATAGAACCGAGACAAGGGGCAGTGGCAAATATTTCATGTATATTTTGAACACAGAGAGGATTACCCCGGTACCCTTTGCAAAAAATAATCTTCTTTTTCTTCTATGTGCCAACGGACTTTATGTTATGAATTGTAGTTTCACTTTCCATATTCGGTATTTATTCTAATTTAAGCTCCAGGTAGTAAAAATCACGTGATTCGGGAATATAGTATCTTGGAGTTAGACTATTTCTTTCTTTTCGGGCGGGGACTCCAAGCAATCAACATGCATGTGTATAACGGCACTGTAGATTTTCTTATTAAATAAAGAAAGTTGCCGGTCGGTACATGAATAGATCGGTTAGAAATCAAAGTTTTAATTTTAATTAGATTAGAGGGTTGAAAATAGAGAGCACATAAAAAAAAGGGGGGGTGTTCCACAGAGAATATTTCCTTCTTATGAACTCTACATCTGAAAGGTTTAATTTTTTTTATTTAATTGAAAGAGAGAAAAACAAATGTAAGACAAACAAATTGTGAATGATCTTTCTTCCTTTCTCCCGTAACAGATAGAAAACTCAGGGTAAACATTCATAGAACCGAGACAACGGGCAGTGGCAAATATTTCATGTATATTTTGAACACAGAGAGGATTACCCCGGTACCCTTTGCAAAAAATAATCTTCTTTTTCTTCTATGTGTTAACGGACTTTATGTTATGAATTGTAGTTTCACTTTCCATATTCGGTATTTATTCTAATTTAAGCTCCACGTAGTAAAAATCACGTGATTCGGGAATATAGTATCTTGGAGTTAGACTATTTCTTTCTTTTCGGGCGGGGACATGCATGTGTATAACGGCACTGTAGATTTTCTTATTAAATAAAGAAAGTTGCCGGTCGGTACATGAATAGATCGGTTAGAAATCAAAGTTTTAATTTTAATTAGATTAGAGGGTTGAAAATAGAGAGCACAAAAAAGGGGGGTGTTCCACAGGGAATATTTCCTTCTTATGAACTCTACATCTGAAAGGTTTAATTTTTTTTATTTAATTGAAAGAGAGAAAAATAAATGTAAGACAAACAAATTGTGAATGGTCTTTCTTCCTTTCTCCCGTAACAGATAGAAAACTCAGGGTTAACATTCATAGAACCGAGACAAGGGGCCAGTGGCAAATATTTCATGTATATTTTGAAAACAAAGAGGATTACCTCGGTACCCTTTGCGAAAAATAATCTTCTTTTCTTCTATGTGCCAACGGACTTTATGTTATGAATTGTAGTTTCACTTTCCATATTCGGTATTTATTCTAATTTAAGCTCCAAGTAGTAAAAATCACGTGATTCGGGAATATAGTATCTTGGAGTTAGACTATTTCTTTCTTTTCGGGCGGGACTCCAAGCAATCAACATGCATGTGTATAACGGCACTGTAGATTTTCTTATTAAATAAAGAAAGTTGCCGGTCGGCACATGAATAGACCGGTTAGAAATCAAAGTTTTAATTTTAATTAGATTAGAGGGTTGAAAATAGAGAGCACAAAAAAGGGGGTGTTCCACAGGGAATATTTCCTTCTTATGAACTCTACATCTGAAAGGTTTAATTTTTTTTATTTAATTGAAAGAGAGAAAAACAAATGTAAGACAAACAAATTGTGAATGATCTTTCTTCCTTTCTCCCGTAACAGATAGAAAACTCAGGGTAAACATTCATAGAACCGAGACAAGGGCAGTGGCAAATATTTCATGTATATTTTGAACACAGAGAGATTACCCCGGTACCCTTTGCAAAAAATAATCTTCTTTTTCTTCTATGTGCCAACGGACTTTATGTTATGAATTGTAGTTTCACTTTCCATATTCGGTATTTATTCTAATTTAAGCTCCACGTAGTAAAAATCACGTGATTCGGGAATATAGTATCTTGGAGTTAGACTATTTCTTTCTTTTCAGGCGGGGACATGCATGTGTATAACGGCACTGTAGATTTTCTTATTAAATAAAGAAAGTTGCCGGTCGGTACATGAATAGATCGGTTAGAAATCAAAGTTTTAATTTTAATTAGATTAGAGGGTTGAAAATAGAGAGCACAAAAAAAGGGGTGTTCCACAGGGAATATTTCCTTCTTATGAACTCTACATCTGAAAGGTTTAATTTTTTTTATTTAATTGAAAGAGAGAAAAACAAATGTAAGACAAACAAATTGTGAATGATCTTTCTTCCTTTCTCCCGTAACAGATAGAAAACTCAGGGTAAACATTCATAGAACCGAGACAACGGGCAGTGGCAAATATTTCATGTATATTTTGAACACAGAGAGGATTACTCCGGTACCCTTTGCAAAAATAATCTTCTTTTCTTCTATGTGCCAACGGACTTTATGTTATGAATTGTAGTTTCACTTTCCATATTCGGTATTTATTCTAATTTAAGCTCCACGTAGTAAAAATCACGTGATTCGGGAATATAGTATCTTGGAGTTAGACTATTTCTTTCTTTTCGGGCGGGGACTCAAGCAATCAACATGCATGTGTATAACGGCACTGTAGATTTTCTTATTAAATAAAGAAAGTTGCCGGTCGGCACATGAATAGACCGGTTAGAAATCAAAGTTTTAATTTTAATTAGATTAGAGGGTTGAAAATAGAGAGCACAAAAAAGGGGGGGGGGGTGTTCCACAGAGAATATTTCCTTCTTATGAACTCTACATCTGAAAGGTTTAATTTTTTTTATTTAATTGAAAGAGAGAAAAACAAATGTAAGACAAACAAATTGTGAATGATCTTTCTTCCTTTCTCCCGTAACAGATAGAAAACTCAGGGTAAACATTCATAGAACCGAGACAAGGGGCAGTGGCAAATATTTCATGTATATTTTGAACAGAGAGGATTACCCCGGTACCCTTTGCAAAAAAATAATCTTCTTTTTCTTCTATGTGCCAACGGACTTTATGTTATGAATTGTAGTTTCACTTTCCATATTCGGTATTTATTCTAATTTAAGCTCCAGGTAGTAAAAATCACGTGATTCGGGAATATAGTATCTTGGAGTTAGACTATTTCTTTCTTTTCGGGCGGGGACATGCATGTGTATAACGGCACTGTAGATTTTCTTATTAAATAAAGAAAGTTGCCGGTCGGTACATGAATAGATCGGTTAGAAATCAAAGTTTTAATTTTAATTAGATTAGAGGGTTGAAAATAGAGAGCACAAAAAAGGGGTGTTCCACAGGGAATATTTCCTTCTTATGAACTCTACATCTGAAAGGTTTAATTTTTTTTATTTAATTGAAAGAGAGAAAAACAAATGTAAGACAAACAAATTGTGAATGATCTTTCTTCCTTTCTCCCGTAACAGATAGAAAACTCAGGGTAAACATTCATAGAACCGAGACAAGGGGCAGTGGCAAATATTTCATGTATATTTTGAACACAGAGAGGATTACTCCGGTACCCTTTGCAAAAAATAATCTTCTTTTTCTTCTATGTGCCAACGGACTTTATGTTATGAATTGTAGTTTCACTTTCCATATTCGGTATTTATTCTAATTTAAGCTCCACGTAGTAAAATCACGTGATTCGGGAATATAGTATCTTGGAGTTAGACTATTTCTTTCTTTTCGGGCGGGGACTCCAAGCAATCAACATGCATGTGTATAACGGCACTGTAGATTTTCTTATTAAATAAAGAAAGTTGCCGGTCGGCACATGAATAGACCGGTTAGAAATCAAAGTTTTAATTTTAATTAGATTAGAGGGTTGAAAATAGAGAGCACAAAAAAGGGGTGTTCCACAGGAATATTTCCTTCTTATGAACTCTACATCTGAAAGGTTTAATTTTTTTTATTTAATTGAAAGAGAGAAAAACAAATGTAAGACAAACAAATTGTGAATGATCTTTCTTCCTTTCTCCCGTAACAGATAGAAAACTCAGGGTAAACATTCATAGAACCGAGACAAGGGGCAGTGGCAAATATTTCATGTATATTTTGAACACAGAGAGGATTACCCGGTACCCTTTGCAAAAATAATCTTTTCTTCTATGTGCCAACGGACTTTATGTTATGAATTGTAGTTTCACTTTCCATATTCGGTATTTATTCTAATTTAAGCTCCACGTAGTAAAAATCACGTGATTCGGGAATAAAGTATCTTGGAGTTAGACTATTTCTTTCTTTTCGGGCGGGGACATGCATGTGTATAACGGCACTGTAGATTTTCTTATTAAATAAAGAAAGTTGCCGGTCGGTACATGAATAGATCGGTTAGAAATCAAAGTTTTAATTTTAATTAGATTAGAGGGTTGAAAATAGAGAGCACAAAAAAAAGGGGGGTGTTCCACAGGGAATATTTCCTTCTTATGAACTCTACATCTGAAAGGTTTAATTTTTTTTATTTAATTGAAAGAGAGAAAAACAAATGTAAGACAAAGAAATTGTGAATGATCTTTCTTCCTTTCTCCCGTAACAGATAGAAAACTCAGGGTAAACATTCATAGAACCGAGACAAGGGGCAGTGGCAAATATTTCATGTATATTTTGAACACAGAGAGGATTACCCCGGTACCCTTTGCAAAAATAATCTTCTTTTTCTTCTATGTGCCAACGGACTTTATGTTATGAATTGTAGTTTCACTTTCCATATTCGGTATTTATTCGTATTTAAGCTCCAGGTAGTAAAAATCACTTGATTCGGGAATATAGTATCTTGGAGTTAGACTATTTCTTTCTTTTCGGGCGGGGACTCAAGCAATCAACATGCATGTGTATAACGGCACTGTAGATTTTCTTATTAAATAAAGAAAGTTGCCGGTCGGTACATGAATAGATCGGTTAGAAATCAAAGTTTTAATTTTAATTAGATTAGAGGGTTGAAAATAGAGAGCACATAAAAAAAAGGGGGGGTGTTCCACAGAGAATATTTCCTTCTTATGAACTCTACATCTGAAAGGTTTAATTTTTTTTATTTAATTGAAAGAGAGAAAAACAAATGTAAGACAAACAAATTGTGAATGATCTTTCTTCCTTTCTCCCGTAACAGATAGAAAACTCAGGGTAAACATTCATAGAACCGAGACAACGGGCAGTGGCAAATATTTCATGTATATTTTGAACACAGAGAGGATTACCCCGGTACCCTTTGCAAAAAATAATCTTCTTTTTCTTCTATGTGCCAACGGACTTTATGTTATGAATTGTAGTTTCACTTTCCATATTCGGTATTTATTCTAATTTAAGCTCCACGTAGTAAAAATCACGTGATTCGGGAATATAGTATCTTGGAGTTAGACTATTTCTTTCTTTTCGGGCGGGGACATGCATGTGTATAACGGCACTGTAGATTTTCTTATTAAATAAAGAAAGTTGCCGGTCGGTACATGAATAGATCGGTTAGAAATCAAAGTTTTAATTTTAATTAGATTAGAGGGTTGAAAATAGAGAGCACAAAAAAGGGGGTGTTCCACAGGGAATATTTCCTTCTTATGAACTCTACATCTGAAAGGTTTAATTTTTTTATTTAATTGAAAGAGAAAAATAAATGTAAGACAAACAAATTGTGAATGATCTTTCTTCCTTTCTCCCGTAACAGATAGAAAACTCAGGGTAAACATTCATAGAACCGAGACAAGGGGAGTGGCAAATATTTCATGTATATTTTGAACACAGAGAGGATTACCCCGGTACCCTTTGCAAAAAATAATCTTCTTTTTCTTCTATGTGCCAACGGACTTTATGTTATGAATTGTAGTTTCACTTTCCATATTCGGTATTTATTCTAATTTAAGCTCCAAGTAGTAAAAATCACGTGATTCGGGAATATAGTATCTTGGAGTTAGACTATTTCTTTCTTTTCGGGCGGGGACTCCAAGCAATCAACATGCATGTGTATAACGGCACTGTAGATTTTCTTATTAAATAAAGAAAGTTGCCGGTCGGTACATGAATAGATCGGTTAGAAATCAAAGTTTTAATTTTAATTAGATTAGAGGTTGAAAATAGAGAGCACAAAAAAAGGGGGTGTTCCACAGGGAATATTTACTTCTTATGAACTCTACATCTGAAAGGTTTAATTTTTTATTTAATTGAAAGAGAGAAAAACAAATGTAAGACAAATTGTGAATGGTCTTTCTTCCTTTCTCCCGTAACAGATAGAAAACTCAGGGTTAACATTCATAGAACCGAGACAAGGGGCCTGTGGCAAATATTTCATGTATATTTTGAAAACAAAGAGGATTACCTCGGTACCCTTTGCCAAAAATAATCTTCTTTTTCTTCTATTTGCCAACGGACTTTATGTTATGAATTGTAGTTTCACTTTCCATATTCGGTATTTATTCTAACTTAAGCTCCACGTAGTAAGAATCACGTGATTCAGGAATATACTATCTTGGAGTTAGACTATTTCTTTCTTTTCGGGCGGGGACTCCAAGCAATCAACATGCATGTGTATAACGGCACTGTAGATTTTCTTATTATATAAAAAAAGTTGCCGGTCCGGTACATGAATAGATCCGTTAGAAATCAAAGTTTTAATTTTAATTAGATTAGAGGTTGAAAATAGAGAGCACATAAAAAAGGGGGTGTTCCACAGAGAATATTTCGTTCTTATGAACTCTACATCTGAAAGGTTTAATTTTTTATTTAATTGAAAGAGAGAAAAACAAATGTAAGACAAACAAATTGTGAATGATCTTTCTTCCTTTCTCCCGTAACAGATAGAAAACTCAGGGTAAACATTCATAGAACCGAGACAAGGGGTAGTGGCAAATATTTCATGTATATTTTGAACACAGAGAGGATTACGCCGGTACCCTTTGCAAAAAATAATCTTCTTTTTCTTCTATGTGCCAACGGACTTTATGTTATGAATTGTAGTTTCACTTTCCATATTCGGTATTTATTCTAATTTAAGCTCCACGTAGTAAAAATCACGTGATTCGGGAATATAGTATCTTGGAGTTAGACTATTTCTTTCTTTTCGGGCGGGGACATGCATGTGTATAACGGCACTGTAGATTTTCTTATTAAATAAAGAAAGTTGCCGGTCGGTACATGAATAGATCGGTTAGAAATCAAAGTTTTAATTTTAATTAGATTAGAGGGTTGAAAATAGAGAGCACAAAAAAAGGGGGGGTGTTCCACAGGGAATATTTCCTTCTTATGAACTCTACATCTGAAAGGTTTAATTTTTTTTATTTAATTGAAAGAGAGAAAAATAAATGTAAGACAAACAAATTGTGAATGATCTTTCTTCCTTTCTCCCGTAACAGATAGAAAACTCAGGGTAAACATTCATAGAACCGAGACAAGGGGCAGTGGCAAATATTTCATGTATATTTTGAACACAGAGAGGATTACCCCGGTACCCTTTGCAAAAAATAATCTTTTTCTTCTATGTGCCAACGGACTTTATGTTATGAATTGTAGTTTCACTTTCCATATTCGGTATTTATTCTAATTTAAGCTCCACGTAGTAAAAATCACGTGATTCGGGAATAAAGTATCTTGGAGTTAGACTATTTCTTTCTTTTCGGGCGGGGACATGCATGTGTATAACGGCACTGTAGATTTTCTTATTAAATAAAGAAAGTTGCCGGTCGGTACATGAATAGATCGGTTAGAAATCAAAGTTTTAATTTTAATTAGATTAGAGGGTTGAAAAAGGAGCACAAAAAAGGGGTGTTCCACAGGAATATTTCCTTCTTATGAACTCTACATCTGAAAGGTTTAATTTTTTATTTAATTGAAAGAGAGAAAACAAATGTAAGACAAACAAATTGTGAATGATCTTTCTTCCTTTCTCCCGTAACAGATAGAAAACTCAGGGTAAACATTCATAGAACCGAGACAAGGGCAGTGGCAAATATTTCATGTATATTTTGAACACAGAGAGGATTACCCCGCTACCCTTTGTAAAAATAATCTTCTTTTTCTTCTATGTGCCAACGGACTTTATGTTATGAATTGTAGTTTCACTTTCCATATTCGGTATTTATTCTAATTTAAGCTCCAGGTAGTAAAAATCACGTGATTCGGGAATATAGTATCTTGCAGTTAGACTATTTCTTTCTTTTCGGGCGGGGACTCCAAGCAATCAACATGCATGTGTATAACGGCACTGTAGATTTTCTTATTAAATAAAGAAAGTTGCCGGTCGGTACATGAATAGATCGGTTAGAAATCAAAGTTTTAATTTTAATTAGATTAGAGGGTTGAAAATAGAGAGCACATAAAAAAAAGGGGGGGTGTTCCACAGAGAATATTTCCTTCTTATGAACTCTACATCTGAAAGGTTTAATTTTTTTTATTTAATTGAAAGAGAGAAAAACAAATGTAAGACAAACAAATTGTGAATGATCTTTCTTCCTTTCTCCCGTAACAGATAGAAAACTCAGGGTAAACATTCATAGAACCGAGACAAGGGGCAGTGGCAAATATTTCATGTATATTTTGAACACAGAGAGGATTACCCCGGTACCCTTTGCAAAAAATAATCTTCTTTTTCTTCTATGTGCCAACGGACTTTGTGTTATGAATTGTAGTTTCACTTTCCATATTCGGTATTTATTCTAATTTAAGCTCCACGTAGTAAAAATCACGTGATTCGGGAATATAGTATCTTGGAATTAGACTATTTCTTTCTTTTCGGGCGGGGACTCCAAGCAATCAACATTGATAGTATCTTGGAGTTAGACTATTTCTTTCTTTTCGGCCGGGGACTCCAAGCAATCAACATGCATGTGTATAACGGCACTGTAGATTTTCTTATTAAATAAAGAAAGTTGCCGGTCGGTACATGAATAGATCGGTTAGAAATCAAAGTTTTAATTTTAATTAGATTAGAGGGTTGAAAATAGAGAGCACAAAAAAGGGGTGTTCCACAGGAATATTTCCTTCTTATGAACTCTACATCTGAAAGGTTTATTTTTTTATTTAATTGAAGAGAGAAAACAAATGGAAGACAAACAAATTGTGAATGATCTTTCTTCCTTTCTACCGTAAGAGATAGAAAACTCAGGGTAAACATTCATAGAACCGAGACAAGGGCAGTGGCAAATATTTCATGTATATTTTGAACACAGAGGATTACCCGGTACCCTTTGCAAAAAATAATCTTCTTTTTCTTCTATGTGCCAACGGACTTTATGTTATGAATTGTAGTTTCACTTTCCATATTCGGTATTTATTCTAATTTAAGCTCCACGTAGTAAAAATCACGTGATTCGGGAATATAGTATCTTGGAGTTAGACTATTTCTTTCTTTTCGGGCGGGGACATGCATGTGTATAACGGCACTGTAGATTTTCTTATTAAATAAAGAAAGTTGCCGGTCGGTACATGAATAGATCGGTTAGAAATCAAAGTTTTAATTTTAATTAGATTAGAGGGTTGAAAATAGAGAGCACAAAAAAAGGGGTGTTCCACAGGGAATATTTCCTTCTTATGAACTCTACATCTGAAAGGTTTATTTTTTTTTATTTAATTGAAAGAGAGAAAAACAAATGTAAGACAAACAAATTGTGAATGATCTTTCTTCCTTTCTCCCGTAACAGATAGAAAACTCAGGGTAAACATTCATAGAACCGAGACAAGGGCAGTGGCAAATATTTCATGTATATTTTGAACACAGAGGATTACCCGGTACCCTTTGCAAAAAATAATCTTCTTTTTCTTCTATGTGCCAACGGACTTTATGTTATGAATTGTAGTTTCACTTTCCATATTCGGTATTTATTCTAATTTAAGCTCCACGTAGTAAAAATCACGTGATTCGGGAATATAGTATCTTGGAGTTAGACTATTTCTTTCTTTTCGGGCGGGGACATGCATGTGTATAACGGCACTGTAGATTTTCTTATTAAATAAAGAAAGTTGCCGGTTGGTACATGAATAGATCGGTTAGAAATCAAAGTTTTAATTTTAATTAGATTAGAAGGTTGAAAATAGAGAGCACAAAAAAGGGGGTGTTCCACAGGAATATTTCCTTCTTATGAACTCTACATCTGAAAGGTTTATTTTTTTATTTAATTGAAAGAGAAAAACAAATGTAAGACAAACAAATTGTGAATGATCTTTCTTCCTTTCTCCCGTAACAGATAGAAAACTCAGGGTAAACATTCATAGAACCGAGACAAGGGCAGTGGCAAATATTTCATGTATATTTTGAACACAGAGGGATTACCTCGGTACCCTTTGCAAAAATAATCTTCTTTTTCTTCTATGTGCCAACGGACTTTATGTTATGAATTGTAGTTTCACTTTCAATATTCGGTATTTATTCTAATTTAAGCTCCACGTAGTAAAAATCACGTGATTCGGGAATATAGTATCTTGGAGTTAGACTATTTCTTTCTTTTCGGGCGGGGACATGCATGTGTATAACGGCACTGTAGATTTTCTTATTAAATAAAGAAAGTTGCCGGTCGGTACATGAATAGATCGGTTAGAAATCAAAGTTTTAATTTTAATTAGATTAGAGGTTGAAAATAGAGAGCACAAAAAAGGGGGGTGTTCCACAGGGAATATTTCCTTCTTATGAACTCTACATCTGAAAGGTTTAATTTTTTTTATTTAATTGAAAGAGAGAAAAACAAATGTAAGACAAACAAATTGTGAATGATCTTTCTTCCTTTCTCCCGTAACAGATAGAAAACTCAGGGTAAACATTCATAGAACCGAGACAAGGGCAGTATCAAATATTTCATGTATATTTTGAACACAGAGAGAATTACCCCGGTACCCTTTGCAAAAAATAATCTTCTTTTTCTTCTATGTGCCAACGGACTTTATGTTATGAATTGTAGTTTCACTTTCCATATTCGGTATTTATTCTAATTTAAGCTCCACGTAGTAAAAATCACGTGATTCGGGAATATAGTATCTTGGAGTTAGACTATTTCTTTCTTTTCGGGCGGGGACATGCATGTGTATAACGGCACTGTAGATTTTCTTATTAAATAAAGAAAGTTGCCGGTCGGTACATGAATAGATCGGTTAGAAATCAAAGTTTTAATTTTAATTAGATTAGAGGGTTGAAAATAGAGTACAAAAAAAAAAGAGGAGTGTTCCACAGGAATATTTCCTTCTTATGAACTCTACATCTGAAAGGTTTAATTCTTTTATTTAATTGAAAGAGAAAAACAAATGTAAGACAAACAAATTGTGAATGATCTTTCTTCCTTTCTCCCATGCCAAGAAATTGCCTCCGTTGAAATTTTGCAAACATCCCATAGAGCAAATTACATGGATGATTAATTTTGACCATTTGGTATATGGCTGTGTTTTAAGTGAGACGTACACGCGGGTCGTAAATTAATTTATTGAATGAAATCAAATCTTTAACTACTAATGGATGCCGTAGGAGGTCGACCGGAATTTTTAGCGAGGATTTCTTGGCATGTAACAGATAGAAAACTCAGGGTAAACATTCATAGAACCGAGACAAGGGCAGTGGCAAATATTTCATGTATATTTTGAACACAGAGAGGATTACCCGGTACCCTTTGCAAAAATAATCTTCTTTTTCTTCTATGTGCCAACGGACTTTATGTTATGAATTGTAGTTTTACTTTCCATATTCGGTATTTATTCTAATTTAAGCTCCACGTAGTAAAAATCACGTGATTCGGGAATATAGTATCTTGAGTTAGACTATTTCTTTCTTTCCGTGCGGGGACTCAAGCAATCAACATGCATGTGTATAACGGCACTGTAGATTTTCTTATTAAATAAAGAAAGTTGCCGGTCGGTACATGAATAGATCGGTTAGAAATCAAAGTTTTAATTTTAATTAGATTAGAGGGTTGAAAATAGAGAGCACAAAAAAGGGGGGGTGTTCCACAGAGAATATTTCCTTCTTATGAACTCTACATCTGAAAGGTTTAATTTTTTTTATTTAATTGAAAGAGAGAAAAACAAATGTAAGACAAACAAATTGTGAATGATCTTTCTTCCTTTCTCCCGTAACAGATAGAAAACTCAGGGTAAACATTCATAGAACCGAGACAAGGGGCAGTGGCAAATATTTCATGTATATTTTGAACAGAGAGGATTACCCCGGTACCCTTTGCAAAAAAATAATCTTCTTTTTCTTCTATGTGCCAACGGACTTTATGTTATGAATTGTAGTTTCACTTTCCATATTCGGTATTTATTCTAACTTAAGCTCCACGTAGTAAAAATCACGTGATTCAGGAATATAGTATCTTGGAGTTAGACTATTTCTTTCTTTCCGGGCGGGGACTCAAGCAATCAACATGCATGTGTATAACGGCACTGTAGATCTTCTTATTAAATAAAGAAAGTTGCCGGTCGGTACATGAATAGATCGGTTAGAAATCAAAGTTTTAATTTTAATTAGATTAGAGGGTTGAAAATAGAGAGCACAAAAAAGGGGGTGTTCCACAGGAATATTTCCTTCTTATGAACTCTACATCTGAAAGGTTTAATTTTTTATTTCATTGAAAGAGAGAAAACAAATGTAAGACAAACAAATTGTGAATGATCTTTCTTCCTTTCTCCCGTAACAGATAGAAAACTCAGGGTAAACATTCATAGAACCGAGACAAGGGCAGTGGCAAATATTTCATGTATATTTTGAACACAGAGAGGATTACCCGGTACCCTTTGCAAAAATAATCTTCTTTTTCTTCTATGTGCCAACGGACTTTATGTTATGAATTGTAGTTTCACTTTCCATATTCGGTATTTATTCTAATTTAAGCTCCACGTAGTAAAAATCACGTGATTCGGGAATATAGTATCTTGGAGTTAGACTATTTCTTTCTTTTCGGGCGGGGACTCCAAGCAATCAACATGCATGTGTATAACGGCACTGTAGATTTTCTTATTAAATAAAGAAAGTTGCCGGTCGGTACATGAATAGATCGGTTAGAAATCAAAGTTTTAATTTTAATTAGATTAGAGGGTTGAAAATAGAGAGCACAAAAAAGGGGTGTTCCACAGGAATATTTCCTTCTTATGAACTCTACATCTGAAAGGTTTAATTTTTTTTATTTAATTGAAAGAGAGAAAAACAAATGTAAGACAAACAAATTGTGAATGATCTTTCTTCCTTTCTCCCGTAACAGATAGAAAACTCAGGGTAAACATTCATAGAACCGAGACAAGGGCAGTGGCAAATATTTCATGTATATTTTGAACACAGAGAGGATTACCCCGGTACCCTTTGCAAAAAATAATCTTCTTTTTCTTCTATGTGCCAACGGACTTTATGTTATGAATTGTAGTTTCACTTTCCATATTCGGTATTTATTCTAATTTAAGCTCCACGTAGTAAAAATCACGTGATTCGGGAATATAGTATCTTGAGTTAGACTATTTCTTTCTTTTCGGGCGGGGACTCCAAGCAATCAACATGCATGTGTATAACGGCACTGTAGATTTTCTTATTAAATAAAGAAAGTTGCCGGTCGGTACATGAATAGATCGGTTAGAAATCAAAGTTTTAATTTTAATTAGATTAGAGGTTGAAAATAGAGAGCACAAAAAAAGGGGTGTTCCACAGGAATATTTCCTTCTTATGAACTCTACATCTGAAAGGTTTAATTTTTTATTTAATTGAAAGAGAGAAAACAAATGTAAGACAAACAATTGTGAATGATCTTTCTTCCTTTCTCCCGTAACAGATAGAAAACTCAGGGTAAACATTCATAGAACCGAGACAAGGGCAGTGGCAAATATTTCATGTATATTTTGAACACAGAGAAGATTACCCCGGTACCCTTTGCAAAAATAATCTTCTTTTCTTCTATGTGCCAACGGACTTTATGTTATGAATTGTAGTTTCACTTTCCATATTCGGTATTTATTCTAATTTAAGCTCCACGTAGTAAAAATCACGTGATTCGGGAATATAGTATCTTGGAGTTAGACTATTTCTTTCTTTGCGGGCGGGGACTCAAGGAATCAACATGCATGTGTATAACGGCACTGTAGATTTTCTTATTAAATAAAGAAAGTTGCCGGTCGGTACATGAATAGATCGGTTAGAAATCAAAGTTTTAATTTTAATTAGATTAGAGGGTTGAAAATAGAGAGCACAAAAAAAGGGGGGGTGTTCCACAGGGAATATTTCCTTCTTATGAACTCTACATCTGAAAGGTTTAATTTTTTTTATTTAATTGAAAGAGAGAAAAACAAATGTAAGACAAACAAATTGTGAATGATCTTTCTTCCTTTCTCCCGTAACAGATAGAAAACTCAGGGTAAACATTCATAGAACCGAGACAAGGGGCAGTGGCAAATATTTCATGTATATTTTGAACACAGAGAGGATTACCCCGGTACCCTTTGCAAAAAATAATCTTCTTTTTCTTCTATGTGCCAACGGACTTTATGTTATGAATTGTAGTTTCACTTTCCATATTCGGTATTTATTCTAATTTAAGCTCCACGAAGTAAAAATCACGTGATTCGGGAATATAGTATCTTGGAGTTAGACTATTTCTTTCTTTCCGGGCGGGGACTCCAAGCAATCAACATGCATGTGTATAACGGCACTGTAGATCTTCTTATTAAATAAAGAAAGTTGCCGGTCGGTACATGAATAGATCGGTTAGAAATCAAAGTTTTAATTTTAATTAGATTAGAGGGTTGAAAATAGAGAGCACAAAAAGGGGGTGTTCCACAGGGAATATTTCCTTCTTATGAACTCTACATCTGAAAGGTTTAATTTTTTATTTCATTGAAAGAGAAAAACAAATGTAAGACAAACAAATTGTGAATGATCTTTCTTCCTTTCTCCCGTAACAGATAGAAAACTCAGGGTAAACATTCATAGAACCGAGACAAGGGGCAGTGGCAAATATTTCATGTATATTTTGAACACAGAGAGATTACCCGGTACCCTTTGCAAAAATAATCTTCTTTTTCTTCTATGTGCCAACGGACTTTATGTTATGAATTGTAGTTTCACTTTCCATATTCGGTATTTATTCTAATTTAAGCTCCACGTAGTAAAAATCACGTGATTCGGGAATATAGTATCTTGGAGTTAGACTATTTCTTTCTTTTCGGGCGGGGACTCCAAGCAATCAACATGCATGTGTATAACGGCACTGTAGATTTTCTTATTAAATAAAGAAAGTTGCCGGTCGGTACATGAATAGATCGGTTAGAAATCAAAGTTTTAATTTTAATTAGATTAGAGGGTTGAAAATAGAGAGCACAAAAAGGGGGTGTTCCACAGGAATATTTCCTTCTTATGAACTCTACATCTGAAAGGTTTACTTTTTTATTTAATTGAAAGAGAAAAACAAATGTAAGACAAACAAATTGTGAATGATCTTTCTTCCTTTCTCCCGTAACAGATAGAAAACTCAGGGTAAACATTCATAGAACCGAGACAAGGGCAGTGGCAAATATTTCATGTATATTTTGAACACAGAGAGGATTACCCCGGTACCCTTTGCAAAAAATAATCTTCTTTTTCTTCTATGTGCCAACGGACTTTATGTTATGAATTGTAGTTTCACTTTCCATATTCGGTATTTATTCTAATTTAAGCTCCACGTAGTAAAAATCACGTGATTCGGGAATATAGTATCTTGGAGTTAGACTATTTCTTTCTTTTCGGGCGGGGACTCCAAGCAATCAACATGCATGTGTATAACGGCACTGTAGATTTTCTTATTAAATAAAGAAAGTTGCCGGTCGGTACATGAATAGATCGGTTAGAAATCAAAGTTTTAATTTTAATTAGATTAGAGGTTGAAAATAGAGAGCACAAAAAAGGGGTGTTCCACAGGAATATTTCCTTCTTATGAACTCTACATCTGAAAGGTTTAATTTTTTTATTTAATTGAAAGAGAAAAACAAATGTAAGACAAACAATTGTGAATGATCTTTCTTCCTTTCTCCCGTAACAGATAGAAAACTCAGGGTAAACATTCATAGAACCGAGACAAGGGCAGTGGCAAATATTTCATGTATATTTTGAACACAGAGAAGATTACCCCGGTACCCTTTGCAAAAAATAATCTTCTTTTTCTTCTATGTGCCAACGGACTTTATGTTATGAATTGTAGTTTCACTTTCCATATTCGGTATTTATTCTAATTTAAGCTCCACGTAGTAAAAATCACGTGATTCGGGAATATAGTATCTTGGAGTTAGACTATTTCTTTCTTTGCGGGCGGGGACTCCAAGGAATCAACATGCATGTGTATAACGGCACTGTAGATTTTCTTATTAAATAAAGAAAGTTGCCGGTCGGTACATGAATAGATCGGTTAGAAATCAAAGTTTTAATTTTAATTAGATTAGAGGGTTGAAAATAGAGAGCACAAAAAAAAAGGGGTGTTCCACAGGGAATATTTCCTTCTTATGAACTCTACATCTGAAAGGTTTAATTTTTTTTATTTAATTGAAAGAGAGAAAAACAAATGTAAGACAAACAAATTGTGAATGATCTTTCTTCCTTTCTCCCATGCCAAGAAATTGCCTCCGTTGAAATTTTGCAAACATCCCATAGAGCAAATTACATGGATGATTAATTTTGACCATTTGGTATATGGCTGTGTTTTAAGTGAGACGTACACGCGGGTCGTAAATTAATTTATTGAATGAAATCAAATCTTTAACTACTAATGGATGCCGTAGGAGGTCGACCGGAATTTTTAGCGAGGATTTCTTGGCATGGATGCAACATGTCTTCAACAATTGTCGCTGAATACAATTGAAAAATAGGAAGGAGGTTAAATAATGAAAAATGTAACGTTTATCTCGTTTTAGTTTGTCCAATAGATAGTTTGACATACTTCTCTTCAATCAATCGGCACATATTCTTGAAAGAAAGACAATCACTTAAGCTTAACTCAAGACTTTTACTATCATGAACCAAGTTTGAAGAACACCAATCGGAACTTCAACTGTATGAATAAAAGGAGATGTTTAGTATTCGTCAATGAGACAGCAACGAAACGACAAAAATAACCAAATGACATCTATCAAAAAAATGACACGTGTCTACACAAAGTGAAACTCTAAATCGCTCACAATCTATATTACATGTTGTGAATAGATTTAACAGAAACAATCAAAGTTCTGCCATTCAAATCTTCTTCTACAAATATATTTGTTCTCTTTTTTTCCTATTCAAGAGAACTCTCACAGGAGCCATATGATAGGTTGACAACGTCGTCTGCATAATAAATGAAGTTTGCCTGAAATAATTATCTCCAAAACGTTCATGTAAATTGATGGTGTCATGTGTGAAGTTTTAGTTAACGAAGAAACAAATCGGTATATATGTCATTCAATCTGCACGGCTCTTTTGGTGTCTTTCTAGTAACTAGCACAAACAATGACGAAGTACGATAATTTGTTGAAATAGCACTTCAATTTTAATTGACAGCCTCGATGGTCTCGTAGTATCGTGTTCGCCTAGAGATGCGGGAGGTCTTGGGTTCGAACCCCGGCCAGGTCAAACCTAAGATTTCAAAAAAGGTATTTCCTGCTTCTCCGCAAAGTATGCGACACTAAGGAGTAGGATAAAAGACTGGTCGGCCCGGAGCCAAAATAATGTGTCCGGGTAATGTTACATGTCTTCCTGCGAACTGTAACCTTGTGAACTAGCACATTAAAAGCCGACTCAGCATGTCGGTCTAGTACAAAGTCGGGTTAATATTCATATTACATTAACATGTTCTCGTCCTCAATATGCATTAATTTGCCATTGGACGTTAAACAGCCTTCCATCATGATCATCATGTAATTCTTGAATATATTTCTAAAAAAGTATGATAAATTCATTATAGAAAGTAAAATAACAAAAATACCGAACTCCAAGGAAAATTCAAAACGGAAAGTCCCTTATCAAATGGCAAAATCAAAAGATCAAACACATCAAACGAATGGATAACAACTGTCATATTCCATATGACAGAGAGCAAGTATAGTGAATTCTTAAGAAAATTTCTTTTCTTTTCTATAGTGTATTAGAAAGAAATAATAATATATTATCTAAATTGAGATGAAAAAAATATATATAATAAATAAATTTAAGAGTGATTATTATAAAAAAGCAAGTATTTAAAGTCAATCAAAATGACTAAATGTACAATATAGGGGGTAAATAGGTGTAAAGGACATCAAATTATGTAATACTTTACATATAAAAGTAAACACGTGTTATGAACATCCCCATTGTGCATTGACCTATTATAATATCATGTTCGCATTTAAAATGCAAATGCAATAAGTTAACTATGCTCGAGGCAAGCATATATCAAAACTTATCCATTCAAGGTCATATATTTAAATTTAAATAGCACACCCGCCTGTAATTATGAGCTTTATATTATTACGTTTAAAAAGAGATTATGTGAGTTATTGACACTACAATCATATTTCAAATATTTTCTTTTTATTCATAATAAAAAACCCATATTTCTGTTACACATTATTTCTACGAATTCATGAAGGAAGAACATTCTTTTAATATAACTTTTTTTGAATGACAATTGATTGCATTCAAGGTATATATGTACTGGTGCAATTTGGTTTAGAAAATTTGAGATTTATAAATATGTTTATGATGTATAAAACAAGAGGCTCACCAGGTGAAAAAGTTTCAATCTGCAAACGAGGACCCTTTGTTGCACATACTAGTTAAGTCGCCAAATGGAGTTTTGGAGACTTTATGTGTTTGTCTCGTTTCTTATTATGGCACCCTTTACGGAGTTGGGGTGACATACTGTTATTCTACGTTTCTTTTTTTTCTTATTTTTCTTCCACACATTTTGTGCGCGCGAGTTCTTGGAATCCAATGGACCAATGTTGATGGAACTCTACTACAATGAGGACCCCCATGTAAAGTTGTGCACCTTGCTATGGAATGGTAAAAAATGGCCGCCGTTTCCATGGAAACAGCAAAAATGCGAAAAAAATCAGTGTTCCAAACTGGAAGAAACTCCACAGGAATGGTAACTGGCATGTGCTGATTTGCAGTTTGACTTTGGAATTTTCAAAATGGCTGCCGTTACCATAGAAACAGCTATAATATCAAAAATTCTAACTTTTTCGATATAAGACCCAACTGGATGAAACTTTATGAAAAGTTACGCAGTATGCCAAGATGTCAAGACAATATTTAGATAGTCCAAAATGGCCGCCGTTGTCATGGAAACTGGGGGCAAGTTTTACATTGACCCTATGGGAAAATGCATAAAATCAGCATTTTCTTAAAGAGTATTTCACCAAAGTCAATGAAACTGTACTGATATATATATAACATGACATGTGACAATGAGATGTCTGCTTTTAGAATTTTGGAATTATCCACTGTAACCATGGATGCAGCAAAAATGTCCAAAATTTAAAAAAAAACGAAAACGCTCCAAACTGGATGAAACTTTACAGAAATGATAACTGGCATGGGCAAAGTTGGTGATTGAAGTTGGAATTTTCAAAATGGCCGCCGTAACCATGGAAACAGCAAAAGTGTCCATAATTTCAAAATGCGCCAAACTTAATGAAACTTTAAAAAAATGATAATTTGCATGTGTAGATGCACTCTTTGACTTTGGAATTTTCTAAATGGCTACCGCTCGCCTGGCAATGGGGGAAGGGTGCCATCCGCTATTGCTTGCAATGGCAAATCTAGTTCTTATTCTTCTCCATCTGACCCCTTAAACTGTCCAAACATTTTCTTGGAAGCTATAGAGGATGGAAACTTTATATTTATTATGGGTATGGGTCTGTATCATGGGGATTGCAGAACCCAAAATTCATGATACAAGGGTGTCCATTTGGCATAATTAGGGGGCCTCAAAGATGGGTGGGTTAAAAAAATTTTTACATTTCTTAAATTAGCTGCTGTATGTAGAGTAGATAGAATTATGATTACTTCTATGAATATTTAGAGACACATGTCCACTTCAACATGAAACATTTTTTATTTAAGCTGGGGGTCTCCTTGGCATAATTTGAGGGGGGTGAATGGAACATTCTAGAAAATTAGTGTTTAATTAATTCTAGAGACATAAAATCTTATATGATGGTATATTATTATGGGTAGCACCATATACAACAGCAGTTTGACTTTGGAATTTTTAAAATGGCAGCCGTTACCATGGAAACTGCAAAAATGTGAAAAATTTCAAAATGCTTTAAACTTAATGAAACTTTACACAAATGTTGATTAGCATATATAGATGTGGCATTTGACTTTAGAATTTCCAAAATAGCCGCCGTTACCATGGAAACTGCAAAAATGTGAAAAATTTTAAACTGCTTCAAACTTAAAAAATCTTTACACAAATGTTAACTGGCATATGTAGAAGTGGTATTTGACTCTGAAATTTCCAAAATGGCCGCCGTTACCATGGAAACTGCAAAAATGTGATTTTTTATAAATGCTTCAAACTGAATGAAACTTTACACAAATGTTAACTGGCATATGATGATGTGCTATTTAACTTTGGAATTTCCAAAATTGCTGCCGTTACCATGGATACCGCAGAAAAATGATTGGGGGTCCGTTTTGGCGACTTTTGTGTTAGCATCCTAACACAGATTACTAGTTATTTTATGTGTCGCTGATAATTTTTTGCAATTCACACAAACAATTGTTTTTGAAAAAATAGCAAATAGCTGCAATAAACAGTAAAATTAGACATTAAAGGGACAACAACCCAACACAAGTTATAAGATTGTTGGAAATATTCATAGTTCAGAACTTGCAATGCATTTTATCATTTTACACTTTTAACCTAGCTCGAAGTTTTCAAGGTAACACTCGGTAACAAAAAAATGTAAAAATTGAAACAGATGATATTTCGGGTCCAATAACTCCGAACGGGGTTGTCAGATTTTTCTGAAATTATTGGGATAGAATAATATTGTTAAATTATTATTGATACTTCTTCTACAATGTTCAATATTAATGCCAAAAACTGCAAATATCTGTCACAAAAGATATTTCAGGGGCATCACAGTAACTTCAAAGCGGGTCAACAGATTTGTCTTAAAATTTCAAGGTAGATAATTGCTATAGTTTTCGATATATTAGCCAACAACTGCAGTTTGATCATCCCTATGCTCTATTCTAAGCAACAAGGCTTTTGATTGGTTGATCAACTTGAATGATAATCACAAACTTCAAAGTGAACATCCTATAAATTAAACAGACAAACTATGGATTCGATCAGTCGAGATGTTTCAGAGTAGAGGATTTTTATTTAAAGAAAGGCTTACGAACGACTGATTTAAAGTGTTGTCAATAGTTTACATGGTCATTCGGGCTAGTTGAGGTAATTCAAAACATGGGAAGAAACTAAAAATATTCAAAGATAAAGACTAGTTATAAGGAACTAAAATTATAAAATAAAATATTCAACAAGTTACAGGCTGCGGTCTCAACATTCGCATACATTTGTTAATAAAAATATAGATAAATTCATAATAGATTCCAGGATTAAAATTTGTACGCCAGATGCGCGTTTCGTCTACAAAAGACTCATCAGTGACGCTCGAATCAAAAAAGTTAAAAATGCCAAAGCACAGAACGCGTATAAGGAAGACAGTATAAAAAGTTGAAATTATTAACTGAATTTTTTAAATCAATTTTCGATGTAACTTTTTAGCATAGAGTTGTATTTATTTATTGTTTTCGCTTAAATCTTAAGAATGATATTACGATTGTTTGTCGTGTTACATTGTAACAACAAGCTGAGTTTATAGCATGTCGTTAACTTGAAACTCATTCAGAATTGTTCTTAATCTAAATCATACATAAATGGATAATCAAATATAAAGAAGATTAGAAATGTTTGCCAATGCGACAACTCTCCACCAGAGGCCAAGACTACAGGTTACCGTACGGCCTTGATGTCATTTAAAAATGATTGGGATTTCAGTTTGTCATATTATTTACATTGAATGGTTAATTAATTTTATGTACAGATTTAAATTTCGCGACATCAATGTGTATGCAATATCCTAGATTTTCAAAAGGAGCTATATAATTCCAAAAGTATTAAGCTTGTACATAAACCGAAATTTCGAAGGTGAGATTTCGATGTTTGCCTGTTTCAATTTTTTTTATTTGAAAACTAAGGACTATATATAATAACCTTAATACTTATGGAGATATCCTATATGACCTTGATGGCAAATGAGACCGTAAAGGAACAATAAAATCAACTTAAAGACAATTACGCCTGATCGAGTTTTAATAACATTTATCAAATACATGACATTGGCAATCATACAACATCTTCTTATTTTTATATGTAAATGTTGTCAGTGTTTCAACTACTGAGCTGATGACGCCACAAGGGACCAACAGTCCACCAGCATCTAGGACTAGACAAACGTACAATATACATGTAACATGCTTTTTCATTTGTACATATATTGTACATATAAGATAAAATTAATATACGATGCACATGAAAGATAATTTGAAGATAAATGGGAAAATAATCGTCGATTTTACTATAAAAGCTATTCTAAAGAGGAGCGTCCGTTTGGTAGCACGGAATGTATAGATACGCAATCACGTCTAGTTAACGTTGTAACGGAAAATCTCAATCCTATATCTTATATAAGGAGAAAAACTCCTCTTTGCGCAATGATTGACTCTTGCAATGACTTCTAGACTGCTCGTTGGTGACCTGTTACAGAGAGACAAAAAAGGTCTATCCAAGCTTATTATCTATTTTCAGTGGCAGTAAGATTTCCTGCCCTTCGTTTTACCCGATCACTTTACAGAACTTTCTTTTGAAATGAATTGTTCGAATGAAGACCTTCGAAGGCTATATATAACTCCTGAAAACAGTGGTATGACAGTTGTAGATTTGTAGATATTTTGACATTCGGAACATCTCTATCCTTGTAAGATTTTCTGTTTCTATAATATATCAATGGCTCTGGAGAATTAAAGACGATTATCAAATTTTAGACATGGCGACCATGTTGGTATGCAGGCCAGATCATCGGACACATTTTTGTTTAACTATATACCCGAAGGATGATTGTGGCCAAGTTTGGTTATAATTTGCCTATTAGTTTCAGAGTGGATTATTTTTGTTGATAGACAACAAACGACGGATGACAGACGACGGACACCAAGTGATGACAGCAACTCACATTGGCTCTTTGGGCCAAGTGAGCTAAATATGAAATTTCTATTTTTTCACCTTAACTGTCAAAGAAATAAATAGTTATTTATTTTCTCTTACGGCAGTGAGGATTAATTTTTGTTTCAAATCCGGCTGAAGCTTACACCCAATTATATCTTAAATGTCCACTTTTAATTGTGTATCATTCTGGTGTTAGGCAGTTATAAGTTTTCCTGTTCAAACAGTAGAATAAAATTGTTCAGTATGTTATAACTGTGAGGCGTCAATGTTTATTAAAACTAGTTCCAATGTGAAACGATTTAAGAATCATTGACATACCCTATCGTCTTCTGCCCTTACGGATAGTAACTGTTGTCACGAAAAAGAGCAGAGTGGGAGACAAAAGGTGAGTTTGCATATATTACATAAAAAGTAAATTAGTTGAAAAATTTCACCGGTTTTCATTTTGAAATAGATACTACACTTCAGTTTATTTGTTTTTACGTTTCAAAAGTCGATTTATTAAGATTTTTTTATTATTATTTATACTGTTTTAATCAACGAAGTTCTCTATTAAATAGTTTGTTTACCTTATACCATTCATTATCAATTTAGTTTTCTGCATTTATTTATTTAAATTTCAAAAGTATTTGTATTTTTTTTAACGCGACATGTTTTGTTTTGAATCATAATGTTTTCAAACGAGTAGAAAAAATAAAAAGTGGGAAACAAATAAGATTATAACATGTACAGTCAAAATTGACGTAATTCAAATTTAACTAAACATGTTTCAACCTTCTTTTAAGTTCAATTAAGCACCTGGGATCACCCTCCGTCTTTGGTTTTCTATGTTTTTTGTGTGGTTGTTTGTTTGTCTTTTCTTTTTTAACCATGGCGTTGTCAATTTATTTTCGACTTATGAGTTTGAATGTCCATTTGGTATCCTCCTCTCATTTAAGAAATGAGGGAGAATAATATATTCAAATTCTTTGATTAATTAACATATAATTCATGACAACACCAAGGTGCTCACATGCATAGTTCACGTGAAGGACTAGGATTTATTTACATTAGCAACGTCACAGATATAACGGTATCGGTATAAGTATATAAATGAAAAAAAAAAAAAAAATCCACCATAAAATAACTAGAGCTGCATGTTGAGAGATCTTAAAATATACTTTATAATGTAAAAATTACGATAGATCAATACCTGATGATATATATATATATATATTATATAATTTTATTCAGACATGCCAAAACGTGATATTGAATAACGAGGAAGAAAAAATCGTCAGAAATTTAAAAGACAGTATCAATACCCAATCGTTACAGATTTAATATTAAGATTGTAATTCATTTATATGACTTTCGTATACTTTTTGTTGTTTAAAAAATTTGACCCGAATCGGCCAATGAAAAGAAATTTAAAACGTACGAATGTACGAAATTTTTTAACTTCTAATTTTAGATGGACTGAATTGCTGAAATTTTATGTCATTATGTGGGTTGGCATGATTGCTTAGTTGAATATAAAAATTTGGAGAAAGACTTTTAATAATAACTAGCATTATTGTAAATAAAGTGTAAAAAAATAAAGTAAAAAGACATTCTCTAGTCGGTAAGTAAACATTTTTATTATTTTTGTTATTAAATAATTTTTTTTTACAAATATCGAAACAGATATTTCGATCAATATTATTACATAATTCTACTAAAGTTATTTCTTTTACATGCAGCGATGTCAGAGCTCTTGCGTTAAATTAACACTCCAGGCGCACATGCAAAATAAATTTTTTCGTTTTATTTCACAAAATTTAAAGGGCACATACGTTTTTGAAACATAAATAATTACATAGTAGCAAGATTAAGTCAAGTGAAGTTTGTGAAATAAATGCTTAGTAATATATTTCGAACAATTTTGAATAAGTTTGCAATTTTATGATACTATTTTGATTTACACTGTAAAGTTAGAATATTTTTTTCCAATAACATTTCGCCAATAACCTATCGGAGAACCTGAGTTATACCACCTCCTGATGTTTTTTTGTTTGGGCTTGTATTGCTCAATCTTTGATTTTCTGTCTATTGTTTAGTTGTTTGTCCCATTTTTCTTTTGGTCATGGTTTTTCTTCTGATTGCATTGTTGTATCTTCTTTATATATTTACATGTATATATAACAAGTCTAAATTGAAAACAACGTTCAAACCTATGATTGCGTTGGATAAAAACCGCAATTGTTATACGTGTGCATGCAAAACAAATTTCTTGGAAGAGGGGTGTAAATACAGCACAAACAACATTTCCCAAAAGACCAAAAAAGTGAAAAAGTATATTTTAACAAAACGCATTTGACAAGCAGGTCGAAAACAGATGTTCTTAAACCCTGCTGACTGCCATGGCGATTGTCTAATAAACGGATCACCAGATGTAACAAAATGGATCTTAATTATTAATTTAATACCAAACAGAAAACAATAAACTTGCAGAAAAGATGGTATACCGCAAACAATATATTGTATTTGTGATAAACAGTCAGACGACTACGGATATTATGTCTTTAGGTACAAGTTCATTCCGGATAATCCTGGTTCATTTTCAGATGTCAATTTTGTGGTGTCTCTTGGCTTTAAAATAGATGACACAACGTTGTATTTTTGCTGAAAAACAGACACATACATGTGACCCGCCATGATATTTCAAGGCTTATGGAAGTCATGATAACGATAACAAATACACCGATAACAATGAACTTTACGCCAAATATTGTATGGGGACATACAACTTTATTCCTATAATGAAATTTAAGTCTAAATGCCTTTTAGCACTAAATATAAAATATAATTTAAAACTTTTAGCTTAACATAGATAATTAATCATAAACAGCAACATGAAATTAGGACATTCTGCATATTTTACTTCTTAAAATATCCGTATCAAAAACATGAAAAAGTAAAATAACAAAAATACCGTACTCCAAGGAAACTTTCAAAACGGAAAGCCCTTTATCAAAAGCTCAAACACATCGAACGAATGTCATATTCTTGACTTGGTACAAGCATTACCTTATGTAGAAAATAGTGGATTAAACCTGGGTTTATAGCTAGCTAAGCTTCTCACTTGTATGACAGTCGCAAGGAATTCCATTATATTGACAACAATGTGTGAGAAAAAAAAAAAAAAAAAACAGAAATAGAAGGTAAAATGTAAAATATTAGGGTACAGCGGTCAACATTGTATTATTTAAGCCCTGAGGGAAATTAAGTAGGAAGAAGGACACTCATTAATTCTATGACCATGCGAAAGGGAAAAAAATCGTTACTAATTTACAGTATTTGCGGGTTTTAACATTTCTTTAAAAGTCAATCAAGAACATACAAAATACCACAATATTCTGTTGTAAAATAACCCAAAATCCACTTTTTCTTAAAAATAAATAACGTACTTTTGCTTAATTTTAACAGCTCAAATTGACAACATACAACGGTCTCCCTTGCATCATATATGACTCAACGCTTTCGACTACACGACTACATGAATGTGTCAGAAACTGTCAAATGTATATGTACTCTTAAGTATGCAAGTGTCTTCAAGAGGACAAGTCTGTTTATTTAAAAAGACGTTTTTAGTCTATATTCTAAGACCAGTCCGTTAATATAAATCGATAGACTTTAAGATATGTGATGTATTATAAGGAGTTCAAATTCTCAAATTATCCATATATAAATAAACAAAAAATAACAGAAAAATATCAGACATTTGACCTATAAGGTCAAAGAAGACGTACAATATGTTTGCACTGTTGAAATATAATTTAATTAATAAGTTGAAGCAAGCTAAAAGCATTGTTGTACCTTAATGTTATTGCCAAAACAATATTTTTTTTTAAAGCCAAAAAAATGTTAGTCCCAAAAAACCTGCACTTCTCAAAGATGAATCGTCGTAAAAACTCAGTATTATTCAATTGAATTAAACCAGTTAAAGTCTCATCATGAGAAAGCAAATGCCAAAAACAGTAAAATATTTTAAAAATAATTTATCCAACATAAATTTATTACACAGTTTAGGAAAAATCTATACAAATTCAGAATGATAATAATATTGAAAGACAACTTTAGAAGTAAATAATGTATGAAGAAACAATCAGAAGGTTAAGAATCTGTAAAGACAATTTCACAATGTTAAGAATCTGTTTAGACAAAGTCAGACGTTTTTCACACTTATCAGAATGTTACTGTGACTTGACTGTGAGTGTTGCTCTCCACCTATTGCAGTTTATTCGAAATTCTGACTAAATTGCATTTGTTTTATCTAACAAACTGTTCAACTGGTCAGAAATTTTAACAAACTGCTGTAGAAAAGCACAGTCTAGTCATGAAAGTGCAAAGTGATAACATAAAGCATACTTGCAATCCTATTAAACGGTAATTCCACTCCATTGATGTTAAGAAATTTACTTGAAGAATTTCATACGTATCATTATTGAAATTGTCATTTAAAAGGTGATTGGTAGTAATTTTTGAATTGCTAAAAAATGTCCTAATTTAAGTTTTTGAATTTTTTCTTCTAAAATGGTGTTTATCTAAGCATGCTACAAAGCTTTCTTTAAATTAATCTCTAAAATACTTGGTGAAATATACTTTAAGCTTAAATACGTGATTTTAGATTATGTTCAATGGAAACTTATTAACAACGTATTGTAATTTCAAATATATTTTACTGGATATAAAATGTTTTAAATCAAACTGATATCTGCTTCTAATGAATATAGAAGACTTTTTCAAGAAAAAATTGTATGGAAGCTTAGTTTGGAGATTTTTATAGCAATTCAAAAATTACTACCTATCACATTTCGCATGACAGTTATATAGAAACATATATAAAAATTCTGACAATGATTTTCATAATATCAATGAAGTGGAATTAAAGTCTAATAGGATTGTAAATATAAATAAAAAGATGTGGCATGCGTGCCAATGAGACAACTATCCATCCAAGTCAGTATGCTTTATTTTATCACCTTGCACTTTCACAACTTCGCTGTGGTTTTCTACAGCAGTTTCGTTAAAATTTCTGACCAGTTAAACAATTTGGTTTGATAAAACAAATTGCAATTTGGTCAGAATATTTATTAAACTGCAATAAGTGGAGAGCAACACTTACAGACAGGTCACAGTAAGACAAAATTCATACAAGTTCAGACAATAACTGGTCATTTCAAATCTAGTGACTTTGTAATGTCTTGATTTAATAGAATGATGTTTTATAGTCACAAATACTCGTTTTGACGTATTTTTAAAGAAGGTATAACATTTGACTTTTAGTCCAGTCAATCTAGCCCCCAAAAAAAAAAAAAAAATCACCCAACCTCAAACTAATTGCAACAAATAGTGAAATAGTGTCTTGGTATAATTTGATCTACTGCCATATCCTATTGATCATATAAGAAATCGACAGAAATCAAAGGGCTAAATTCCGTGAATTTTGGGGTCAAAATATGGTTTTTTGCACAAAAATCGCTGAAAACTGGAAAATTTCCTATATTTTATTATAATGACAAAACTATAAGAAATGAGATTAAAAATATGATAACAGTTAATGGAACTTCCTATAATGGAGACAATATTGGAACAATTCTTTTTGAAAAAGAGCAATAATGGGTTAAAAACTGCATTTTTATGACGAAAATCGACAAAAACTGGAAATCTGTCATTATCGATAATAAGTATAAACAAATCGAGTTCTCACTTTTTTTAGACAGTATATTATATCATTATATGATTATATCCTATACTTTGTTTAACATGCGAATTTTGGGGTAAAACAGTTACTTTTTAATGAAAAATTGAGGAAAACTGATATTTAAGACCGTCATCTATTTAAAATGTGCTATCCTAATTAACTTAGCACGCATTGATTTATATTGACTAAGTAAACAAGTGATTTAATAGTTATAAAAATAACAATATAGAGCTTATGTCAAAGAAACAATGTCGCATCTTCAAATTAAGTAAATAAAGGACATATTTAGGTAGTTGTCTCCTTGAAGTATAGAAAATATAACTGACAACAGTATTCAATATCTGTTTAAACTTGAGTCAAATAAAAGTTCTTCAGCTTCTATATTAATGTCACCATGCCTTGAATTCATAGAGCTCTGACCACGACATGCGCCACATGATAAGTTACATTCTAAACCATGTTTTCTACATGTACAGCTACGAGAATCACAATTAGTCTTGCAGATGCAACGTATAATTGAAAGGAGTCTTTGTAGAGCGGGTTTCTTTTTTGTCCATAATAGGTATTAATTTTCCATTTACAATTAACCAACCGAAATCACAAGGATCTATCTCTTTTCCTCCAATCCATGTCTAAACTAGAAAATATGCCCTTAAGCTATGATATGCAGCAGTTTTAGTAGTTATCGGGAGATTGTGTATCTGAATCACTTCTTTACAAAAGAGGGGCGAAAGATATCAAAGGAACATTCAAACTCATAAGTCAAAAATAAACTGACAACGCCATGGCTAAAAAAGAAAAAGACAAACAGACAAACAATAGTACACAAAACACAACATAGAAAACTCAAGACTGAGCAACACGAACCCCACAAAAAACTGGGGGTGATTTCATATGCTCAGGAAGGGTAAGCAGATCCTGCTCCACATGTGGCACTCGTCGTGTTGCTCATTTTAGTACAAACCCGGTAATAAGTCTAATTCGGAAGGTCACGTTCGGGAAAAGGGGACGGGATTGTAGTTACGACATTAGCAACATATTCGCTATTATCTGTGAAACGGATATTCCGTAACGGTCAACCAACTCGTGATGGCGTCCGTAAAATTTACGAAGGGATGATTTCAACTTCACCACTTGGAACTCTTGGTTTAATAGCTTCCTTGTTAGCAGCAACCCTCTATCAAGGAAATCATGATAGGAAATACAAGATCTGGAGTATCGTATCAACTGGGAGATATATACTCCGTATGCAGGCGCTGCTGGAATGTTGCTACATAAAAATGGAAAGTTCACAATTGGGAAGCTGAAATCATCTCTTTTGTCATAAAGTTTTGTTAGAACTCGGTTTGCAAACTTTTATACCTGAGAACGTCAAGTCCTTCGAGCGAAACACTTCCATACAAAAACGTGATTATTTTTTCCCCGGCATTCGTGATGCCTTCAACAAGAGACATTTTCATAAATATCTCACCAAGTTCTTTTAATATTTGACTATCGATGAATTCCTTTAACGTTTCTACCTTCCCTACACCATACAGCTTTGATGTCGTGTCACAACCGCTTATTGCGTGAATGATCGGAAGGACTTTGCACATGTTTTGTCCAAGAACGCCTTTCGTTTTATTTATGTCCATATGTTTGACTTAGTCGTCTTAACATGGTTTGGTTTGAAAATAAGATTCATAGATCGAAAATTGTAATAGTACAACAGAAGTACCAACAGGTCAGTATCACCACCTTGGAGTATTGTTAGGTGTGAAATGGAAGATTCTTCTGCAGTTTTAGCGATCAGTAAGTCTGCATCTGCTGAAGCATGTTTCGTTTCAATGCTGTTTGAATGCATATTTTTACTCAACATTTCAATAAAGTTCTGTTTATTTTCATTATTAGCAAAAACTAATTCCTTTTTTGACCTAAAAGGCGTTGTCTTCGTAAATGATACCTTTGTCCCGAAGATTCCTTTGGTTCGCTTAAGATGCATTGTATCTTTCATATCAGGACCGGTTACGTATCTATCAAACACTAAAACAATGGAATTTGTTCCAAAACACTATACGGAATCAATATATACCTTTTACAGATTCCCCCAAATGTCGACCCACTTTTCCAAGGTATTTTATGAATAAGAGATCCGCCATCAACAACATAATTGTAAACAATATCTGTATATTCAGTGCTGCAGTCTCCAAGATTCCAAATTGCATCAGCTAGAGTTGACTTTGATGCTTACCTAATAAATCCGGCCGAATGAAACATAGAACTAGGTTGACTACACAGTTCATAAGAAAACATTTCTGACTTATCTTCATATATACTGTCTGCAGCTACGATAAATCTCTGAAATAAAAGTTGTGGGTCGATTGATGCTGTTTCAGTTTCTGTATTTACGCAAAAAGGTTAGTCTTGAAGTGTGAAAGCTTGGTATTTTCTTTTGAAAGTGAACTCTGATACGCATTTACCTTCCATCGATTTTAATATACTGAGTCCAATGTCTTTAGCTCTATCCGCATTTACATCTGCTGTTGCTGATACACCTGTCTCTATGTTTCTCATACCCTCTTCCTCAACAAACGGGTTGCTCTCCTCAAGAAAGGAAGCAAATATCATCGTATCTTTAGTATCCCTTTTTTTGACGACGTAAGCAATCTTCCTCATGCTGATCTGACGAATAAAATTTTGTCCCCGTAAATGACATCATTGCATTATTCACCTCAGCACAATCAGGCAAAGATAAAATCCAGAGTGCTGTCTGACTTTCACTCATACCTCGTTCTCTGGTAAGCCCACCTGTAGTCTTAATGCTTCGCATTAAAGCTTGCTCGATAGCCAAATCAGATGAAATACCTGCCCAATATTGATATGTTTGTCTGATCACATGATATCCTCCTTCAAATAGAGCTGCTACTTCTGCATTTTGTTCCTTGAGACATTCCATTTGGTTAAGATATATCCAGGCAGACTTCGCATACAGATTGTGACCAGAAGTTGTAAAGTATGGTAGCATAGCCTTGAGGGATTTCAAATGTAAATGCTAATAATAAATCATCCTTTTAAATATACTTTTATTATTGAATATATTATGTTATATTTGAGTCATGAATATAAAACAAATCGTAAAAAATATACTATTGCCTAATGACAAGTATCTATTCAAACGCTGATAAAAAAGCAATATAAAAATAATATATTTAGAGCCGCCGATTATACTGAATACAATAATAAACAAAATATGAATGGAATAAAACGGTAATAAATCGGTGATTTTCACTAATTTATTGTATGAAAGTGGGTAAATGTTAATTGTTATAAATCATAATAAAAAAATATTTAATTTGAAATGGTCTGAATTGCCCGTTAAACATTAAAATTTCGATTATTACAAATATGAAATGACGCTAACGGCGTTCCATATTTTTTTCCGTCTAAAATTGCCTAAGCTATAAGCGGTCATCAAATGCTAGTTTTTCGTTGTTTTAGATAAATTTTGGTAAGGAGTAATTGGTTTTCTTTTTAACCAAAGGACTTATCATAGTTTCTAGGCTTACATTCAAAATTAATTCATTAGAAAGCGTCGACAGAGCCAAATAAGGTGTGTATCGTCGATATATAGCTTGTACTGACAAAACATTGTCATTGATGAACGTTAATATATGAATTGAACGTTGTAAACATACGTATTATACCACTTATTTTTTTTTATTCCATTAAAATACTTACCAATACCGGCAAAATCGTAGATACCAAAACAGCAAATTCGTCTGCTACATTACGGTTTTTTCCCTTTTGTGAACTCTTTCACTCTACGGTTACCTGATTTAGCAGATTTGTAACCGATTTTAAGAAAAAAACTAGCCAAGAGATTTTTGTCGATTTTTCATATGTTGTTTAGACATAAATATATAACGTGAGGGTACCCAAATTGCTAGTGTTTTGACAGTTTTTTTTACCTACGTTTATTTATGATCCAGACAAAAGTTTTCATTTGTAGATGTATCATTATTTACCATATAATTCCACCAATTTACTTTTGAAGCCATATTGAATCATAGAAAATGGGTTTGAGCCGACCTACAAACGTTCCATGATTCTATGATGAGGAGTACCCAAATTACATCCATGCTTAAATTCACAACCGTAAAAATCGATGAACTGAACAGTTTTATTTATTTCGAATATTTAGAACAATTTGACAATAGTTCATGCTTTCTATTTTAGTTGCTCATTTTTAAAAGTTGAATTTTTGTGGACGTTGCATGGCGACGTTTCCGTAGATTTTACCTTTTGAGGTGAATACTTCATCTGTTGATATATGCTGTAAACGTTTTATGTATATTTAAATATATTTAGCTATGTTGAAAGACTTGCATAATTTCAAATCATAAAAATACAAATTGTTTAGTCTCTACGAAAACTTGTAAGATTTCCATTGCTATTTTTGCTTAAATGGGTGCAATTTGGGTACTCGGTGCAATTTGGGTACTGGAATATTAAATTTCTTTTGGTGCAATTTGTTTGACGTTAAACTTTATTTTGACTAGACTATTTGGTGTCTTTTTTTGTTAAGTTGGCAAGTACTCAAGAACTAAAGAAGTTTGCTATATGTTTGAAGTTGAAATTAAGTGTACACTTGTTTGTTTGCTTTTTGGCCTTGAATGTTTGTCCCTAATATTTTATTAACTATGTATTTACTTTCAGGTATCACAGATCGAATTTATTCGTTCATAGTGTGTTAATTTACGTTTTTGATTGAGTTAAGCCTTCCAATTGATGTTTTATCGTGTGTTTTTCTATGTTGTGATGTTATACTATTGTTTCAGAAAAAGGGAGAAGGTTTGGTACCATTAAAACGTTTAATCCCGCTGCAAATGTTTGCACCTGTCCTAAGTCAGGAATTTGATGTACAGTAGTTGTCGTTTGTTTATGTAATTTATACGTGTTTCTCGTTTCTCGTTTTTTATATAGACTAGACCGTTGGTTTTACCGTTTGAATGATTTTACACTAGTACTTTTGGTGCCCTTTATAGCTTGTTGTTCGGTGTGAGCCAAGGCTCCGTGTTGAAGGCCGTACATTGACCTATAATGGTTTACTTTTATAAATTGTTATTTGGATGGAGAGTTGTCTCATTGGCACTCACACCACATCTTCCTATATCTATATACCTGCATAAATTGATAAAAAAAGTTTCAATGTGTTTTAAATTCAAAATTGTCTACTCTGTTGAGTTTTCAAATGTCAAAAATTGTATATTCATTACATTTGCATCATCGAAATAAATGCACCGTAGCAAATACATATACATGTATTAGTTTGCATTATATCTATTAAGTCATAAACAGTTACGAAATAGCAACTCTATGTGGTAGAGTATTGCATCATAAATGAATCAAAATCAACCTTTTAAGACATTTAAAAAAAATATACTTCAAGCTTTAATTGGGACACATTGTTTACTTACTTCATTTCAACGAAAGAACAGAGTGGTAACCAAAGGTGAGTTGGACGTACATTATATTCTTTTGAATCGTTATGAGTTAGATGCATTTCGTTGCCGACCTTTATGTTCAAATTATAAAGTAAATTAGTATAAAAAACAATCTTTCACTTATCAATTCAGTTGATTTGATTTTATGTTTCAAAAGTTTATCTATTATGAATTTCTTTTATTTTCTACTATTTATATTGTTTTAAACAATGATGTTATCTATTTGATGGTTTTTAAACTGACCTTTTTTAAATCATTTTGAGAAAACTCTCTCCCCATCTACTTAACTATTCCTTAAAAATCTTGTTTTCTGGCTTTAAGTATTTAAATTTCAACGGTGTTTTTAGTCAGCGAGATACATTTTTGTTTTCGAATTTAATATTCGCAAAATGGTAAGAAGATTAAAAAGTGGAAAACAAATAAAACTAGAACATGTACAGCCAACACTTTCGTAAATCAATTTGATTAAAAAGTTTCAGCCTTCGTTTAAGTTCATAAATATATTATAAGAAGTGAATTGGAATATTATATTCGAATTCTTTGATGAGTTCATATCTAAATCGTGACGACTCTAGTTCTCTTGTAGGACAAGCATTACATTAGCAGCGTCACAGATGCAACGGTAACGGTAGAAGTGTATGTTACAAGAAAGTTTCGACGACATTATCCCTAATATATTTAATGTACTGTACTGTATTTAAATGCACGTCACGTCTTTCTATTAAAAAAGAATCTTTTTGCATACTTGGCCCGCATAGTCTGATTATACTGCAGAAAGAGGGAGAAAATACCAATGTGGCGATCAAAACTTAAAGACGAAGAAAAAAAAAAAAAATTAACAAAAACAAAAACAGACATCAAGACCAAAAAGAAAAACCACAAAAAAGACAAACATCAGTGAAAAAATCTATTGAGTAGTGTAATTATTATGATATGATATCATTTTATCTTCAACTTTATATCCCTTTTGATATACGTTATACAGGAAAAGGTTCAAGATATAGATCAATACCTAATAATAGATATAATCAAACGTGTCAAGGGTGCAATTGAAAACCGAGGAAGAAAATTCGTATATCGCTAAAGAAATTTAAAAGACAATCTCAATACTCAATCTATATAGATTTAGTTATCAAGGTTGTAATTCATTTATATATATATATATATATGCATTTGTTATAAACAAACTATGACCCGAATAGGCCAACGAAAAAAAGTTTAAACGTTCGAATGTACGATATTTCTAACTTCAATTTGAGATATTTGAATTCGTTGAATTTAACGATTATAATCGTAAAGGAATTTTGCAATTGAAATTTTAGGTCAAATGTGAGATAGCATTGTAAATTTGGAATGGTTAAGCTTAAGTTACATAATGATTTTGAGACATACATTTACTATGATAAATATTAGCATTATTGTGAATAGAGTGTACAACAATAAAGAATAGATATATTCTTTAGTCGGTAAGTATGCAATATTGTTATCATTGATATAAAAACTTATTTTTTTACTTGTTTCGATCAATATTACATATAACCAATGTTCTTTCAGTCCCCGAGGGTATCATCAGCTCAGTAGTCAGTAATTCGGTACTGACATGATTTATAACAAACCTTTCTAAAATTGTCTGTTTATAGATTTTGAAAATTATAAAGAAACTATGGTTTCAACTCCCTTAGGCAAAGTTGGCCTTAGATGGATTTGGCTATTTTTTATGTCCTTTTTAGTTATATAGCTCTTCAACTGTTTCGGTTTCATTCATCATTTGCTTTCAAATATTTGGCTTCGAGCGTTCCTAATGAAGGTAAATCCAGAAAAGCGCTTCGGACGCATGAAATTTATAACGTGTTGTTTTCTTTTTTTTTTTTTTATCTTTCTTTGACATGCATCTATGACAGCTCGTGTTAATAGTCAACACACTAGGAACACATGTAAATTCATTATTTCGTTTAATTTCACACGATTTAAAGGCTACTTACGTATTTTGAAGCATAAGTATATAGTAGCAAGAGTAAATAAAGTGAAGTTTGCGAAATAAAAGCTTAAAAATATATATATTTGAATAATTTCGTTTAGAATAAATTTTAAATCATAAGAGTCTATTTCTATATTGAAAGTAACAAGTTAAGTTATATTTTTCTATTCCAATAATAATTCGTCAATAACCTACCGTAGCACCTGAGTTTTACCACCCACTAATGTTTTTTGTGTGTGGCTTGTAAAGCTAAATCTTTGATTTTTCTGAATATTGTTTCAGGTGGTACCAAACACCTTGACTAAAATTAATTTTGCTCGATAAATTTCATAAAATTTTGACAAAATATTTACTTTGACCTTTTGACAAAAATATATTAGTTTCAAAAAACTTGAACCACACTCTTTACCGGAAAAATTTCATTGGATATATATCAGTTTGACAAACACTCATTTTGATCATTGAGAAGCTTAATATTTCCTTAACAATAGAAAGTGATTAAAACGTTCAGCTGATTTTTACAGAGTTATTTCCCTGTAGTGTTATGTACCACCTTAATTTGTCTCAGACTTGTTGTCTGATTACCCTTATGGTATATCATTTTATATTAATTTACATATATTTATGATAGATTTCGTAGTATTTTGGTACACTTTGTAAAAGTTCATTAACGGGATTGTAAAATGTATTCGATCCCGATCCTTTTTCAGAATTACAATTTTGTGGTATCACTTGGCATCATAGATAGATGACATATTTAAAATCAACATTGTTATTTTTCTGAAAATACAGGCACATTTATGTGACCTGCCATGACATTTCAAGGCTTGTTGAGGTATAACATCATTGCGAGAAAAACGCCGTTAACTTTGGACGTTAAGTCAAATATTGTATGGGGACATACAACTTTATTTCCATTCTGATTTTAAGTATGGATGCTTTTTGAATTTAATATGAAAATAATGTTAAGCTTTAAGCTAAAATAGAGAATTTATCATAAACTGCAATAGAAGCTCTGTATATTTGTGTATTAATGTTCATTAATTATAGTTTATGTCCTTGCAGCTGTCACTGAAAACTTTTATCACTTCTGCATGGTTAAAATTAATTGCAGTCTACAATTTTGCTGATCCAGCTGTTTTGATAGCCTCTTTTTAATTGATATAACAGACGTGTGAATGAGACATTTTTAGCCAAGCATCGTCTGTAGTCAACTCGAACTTTTACTTGGCTGCAGTTTAAATTTGCATTGACAATTATATACATATGTTTATTTTGTAACAATTTAATTTTTTTTATCAATTTACCCACCTCCGCCCTTTTCACCTCCGAAATAGTGGTTTGTGCCTTGTCAACATGATACATTATTAAGGATTTCACCCATCCTTTTTTATTACAAAAATATAACCCGAGTTCTCAGACAGCTCTGAATCAAACGAATAACTAGACAGTTCTCTAGTCGGGTGAACGAATAATTTGTTTATCTATTTGAAAGTTATATTGGATTCATGTTTAGTGTGCAAATGTTTTTTTCATTCGAGTTATCAGTCTCAGGTTGCAAAGTGAGTTACGGTTAGCATGGGCTAGGCCAGCGCTCAATTTGCCATAAATAGATGAAAATAAAAAATAATAAATAAAGAAATAAAATTGGAGAGTAGGTTTACCTATTGTTTGACATGTGCTGGGCCATCGCTCAACATGTCATGAATAGATAAGAATTCCGAAATAACACATTGTTCCTAGTTATGTCTCGAGCTCTTGTCAATGTTGTCTCTCTTTAAGACTCGCTTTGCTATTAATCTAATATAAAAAAAAATAAGGAGATGTGGTATGATTGCCAATGAGACAACTATCCACCCAAGTTCAAATGAAGTGGATGTAACGTGAGGGTACCCAAATTGCACCTATTTTGACAGTTGTTTAGCCTACGTTTATCTATGCTTCAGACAAAAGTTTTCATTATGTGTTTATTTTGTAGATGTATCATTATTTACTATATGGTTTCACCAATTTAATTTTGAATCCATATGGAATCATAGAAAAATTGGTCTGAACTGACCTCCAAACCATCAATGTATCTGTAATGAGGAGTACCCAAATTGCATCCATGCTTAAATTCGCATCGTCAAAAGTCGAATAACAGAGCTTTTGTTTAATTTTTCAAATATTTTGAACAATTGGATATTAGTCCATGCTTACTCTTCATTTTTAAGAAATGGATACTTGTAACATATTGTATTTGCTAATTTTAAAAGATGACGTTTTGATGACGTCGCATGGCGACGTTTCCGTACATTTTGCTTTTTCAGTAAACACTTCATCTGTTGATAAATACTGTGAACGTTTTGTGTATATGTAAATATTTTTACGTATGTTGAAAGACGTGCATAGTATCAAATCATAAAAATACAATTTTTTTAGTCTCTAGGAAATCTTGTAAGATTTCGGCTGCTATTTTTGCTAAATAGGTGCAATTTGGGTACTCGATGCAATGTGGGTACCGTGACGTTAAGCAATTATAGGCAACCGTACGACCTTCAATAAAGGAAAAACCCATACCATATATCACCATATGAGGTTATATTCTTTACTCTCTGAGTTATGTTTATGTTTGATGTAAAATTAAGCGACTCGTAACTATCTCCTTAATTGTAATTCAAAGAACAGGTTAAAGTTATTTTAAGTCACAGTACTACGTCTTCATTCTGTGGTCTTGTGCAACTCCCGCGATAGGTGCTTGAATAATGTGAATGTAATGTCTTGTTTGCGATACGTATTTCTATAAATCAATAAGTGTGGTGCTATAATTTTAGGGATACAATCCTATTTTTAAATCCATGGATAATTATAATATAAAAGTACTGGGAAGAATACTGACTTTAGTCATGTTAGTGAGCAAGGTCGCATATCAAATATCACATACCCTAGCAAGACTTGCTCTATACAATCAGTGAATCTTTGACCTTGGATCAATATTAAAAGCATCTCAAATTGAAGTATGTTGCAAGTTTACTCTTTAGTTAAATATTAATCAAACGAAATTACTTTAACTTCTTATCATTAACTTTATATTAAGGACAAAACTCAATGACATGAAGTAAAAAAAAGTGGGTTAAAATGTTATATGTAACTCTGGAAAGTTTGGCCTACTGCTTTCTGGAATTTTAGATGACATCAACCATTTCGTTTAATAATCTGTCTATTAAGCTGCAATTACAGTAGCAAAATGGAACCTTACAGGACTAACAAATGTATGAAGTAATATTGATGCAGTTCAAAGTTCACAATTCTGAATTCACATATCATAGATATAAGAAGATGTGGTATGAGTGCCAATGAGACAACTCTCCATCCAAGTCAAAATTTATAAAAGTAAACCATTATAGGTCAAAGTACGGTCTTCAACACGGAGCCTTGGCTCACACCGAACAGTAAGCTATAAAGGGCTCCAAAATTACTAGTGTAAAACCATTCAAACGGGAAAACCAACGGTCTAATCTATATAAAAACGAGAAACACTTATGAACTACATCAACAAACGACAACTACTGAACATCATGACTGTTACACAATGACAAAATAGTAGTATAGATTAAATCATAAAATGTAGATTTGAAATTGACTTTCAATTTCATTTATCATTTTATTCTTTCACCCATGATGTAGAGGTGTCATATTAAATTTACTGGGATACATTTAATAGTTACATGTAGCTTTCTTAATAATTGCCCTTAAGATAAAAACAATCCTTCGCGTATTCAACCCGTTCAAATCAGAAGAATTTCCTGGAAAGAAATAATACTCCGTACAGTGATCGGTAACGTTCCAGAATTATTTTCCTTTACTCCATCAGGAATTAGCGTAGTGTAGATTGCGGATCGGAGCATTGCCAAGAGTTTGGGAAGAAATAGTTGTACGTGTAAGTGATGCTGGATTCTTTTCGTCAAAGAATTTTGTTTAAAGCAAAATGTCACTCATACGAATTCATCAGTTGATAGAAGAACTGTGAATCTGCATGTGTGAATATAGTTGTCATTGTTGAAAAGGGGTATACACAGGCACTTATTTCAATCAATGGGAAGGTCGACTATCAATGTATAATAGAGCTTTTTTGGTACGAACGAACGCAAAGGGAGCATGAATTTCATTCCCACGATAACACTGAGAGTCTATGTTTTATCCAGTAAAACGGCATTCTTTTCTGAATCAAATGCATCTGTAACAATTTAAGCACATCGCAAATAGAACATAGTCTTAAATACACTAACGTCCGATACCTTGCTTATGTTAACTAAAATTACACATACTTAGGTGGGACTTGTTTAATCATGCATTTTTAAAATGTTTAAACCATTAACATTTTAATGAAATTCTTGAAGTACGGTTCTCAAAAAAAGAAAAAAATCACAACTACTTTTATTCATTAATGACTATGCCATCATGAAAGTGTCAAGATAGATCATCAAGATTTGCCAGACAAAGATGCTACAATGGATGGATAAATTTCTGGAAAAAATCAGGGAGATGAAAAAAAAACCAAAATATTGATGCGACACTTGCGATCGCATAAAACATAAGTGAAACAGGAAAAACTACCCCTCCCGCCCTGAAAGTTAAATGGTCTTAGCAGTAGTGTTCCCCAAATGATTTGCATGATCTGTTTTAACTAGACTCAGAGTCATACCTGAATGGACAGGATTTGCCAACGCTGGATAGCCGAGCTAAGGAGAAATGGGCATTAATCCTCCGGATGGTATACAGATAGCACGGAATAGTAATATCTTCAATTAAATGCTAGATGTACAACTGATTTGGTCCATTCTCTTAAACGGTTTTAAATCGTATTATAATTGTAGACCGATCAGTTGTGCATTTATAGAAGATGTTAACACGAGCGAACATGTAAAATCAAATGTCAATTAAAAGGGACCAATTAACACAAACACGCACACACCCGCACAACCACCTTTGATTTAGATATTATAAGTTAGATATAGGATAAATGACCACGACACAACAGCCAACCAACATATAGATGATCATCAACATCAATGTAAATAGAGTTCAATATGAACATTATGTATATAGTCCACACTGTATAGCAAGCTTTAAATAGTAAAAAACAGAAAAGTTATTCTGACAAAAAACCCGGTCCGGAATAATATAGAACACTCATTGATTAAATGACCATACGAAAAGGACAAATCGTTACTAGTTTACAGTGTAAGCGGGTATTCACAGCTCTTAAAATGCAATACAAGAACATAAAAAGTATACCACAATATTCTGTTGTAAAGTTATGACATCCAACCGCATTAACAGTTAATATTCTTGCTTTAATTTCCTAAGTTTTTTAAAACAGCTCAACTCAAAAACTATCTCCTATGTATCATGTATGATTTTCAACACTTTTGACAACATATTAAATGTGTCGGAAATTGATTCCATAAGACTATGCAAGTGTCTGTAAGATAATCAGTCTGTTTATTAAAAAAAGCAGTAGTACACTGAACTGGGTTAATAGTATTACGCAATTTAATAAAAATTAGATATCTTATATAAGTAAAATCAAATCATTGATAGCCATAATTATCCGCCAGTCTGTGAAAGTCCTTAAAAGCCTCAGTCACACATCATGATTGTTATTGCCGTCGTTGATATTGCATGTGATGATAAAATTCCTTTCCTCCTCTTTGATGAAATAGTTGATTGAAAGTGGGTTTTTTTTGCATTTATTGCGCTTTCGAAATACTACCAATTAGTTACACAGTTACAAAATAAACTTTCTCTATCCAGCTACATTCAAATGATTTCAATGGATTGACACTTTTATTTACTAACAACATCATACTAAATTGTGACCTATTGGACGTACTATTCTGTAGATTCCCGTGAAGATTTCCGGATAAAGAAAAGATAAAAGACTGGACTCATATTTTGACAGTTAAGTCGACATTTCTATTTGTGTAATACTTCTTGTAAACTTGTGTATAATAAATCTTGTTAAATTTTATTATTGATTTGTGTCTTTTGTTGGCTACAATTAAAAGGCGATTTTCTGGCGTAACAATATGAATCACCCGTTGAACAGTAAGACCCAAATTAAGGGGTTTCCGCTTAATTGGCTGTGCGACTATGAATAACGAGCAACGGGGCGACACTCTACCAACACTGGACACCGGATTAGATATCTCTTTTCTGCTAGTGGTGGCTTCGTATTTATACATCCCACACAATCAAATGGACGTCGCACGAGTTATGGGTCTTACTGTCGAATAGAAAGGAACATTTAACTATATTTCATACTTTCTATATGTCTTCATTTTAGAAATTGTGTGATACCTGATGGTTTTGATGGTTATGTATTACAGTTGCACGACTCTTTGAGAGGTTACTTCCTAGTGTCCTAATGGCGCCGGTGTTTCCGCTATCAGTCTAATCGGATATTTACGGCGATGTTTAGGTGTCACACCACTTATTCACCCACTCGCATTTAGAACATTTGTAAAAGTAGCCCTACTCTGACAAAAAAATGGTCTTTTGATGTTGTTGTTAACCTAAACTAGCAAATGAATTTATATGAATGAAACTTTTTCTGATGGAGAAATATATTTTGATCATTTTAGCCTAGAATTTACTATTGCACGAACTTGCATCACAATTTAAGGGTAGATATGCTATATAGTATGCTAATTAGGATTTTCAGAAAACCAACGCGGTATGTTTAGTAGTGGACTTCCCGTTATATCATGTGTCAATACAAGACTTTAACCATTGTTTGAAAGTTGGCGTATAGAAAGTTAATACATATATAATTAGGGATATACATGGTTTTTATGCATGAAGTTAAACTTAAGGTAAAATATTTAAAGAGCTGTGAAAATTGAAAAAAAAAAAAAATAGTTGAATGAATAGGGATTTTGATTTTAAAAGAGAAAGCAGTGAAACAAAAAAACAGCAAAAAAATCCCCAAAAAACAATTGATAATTTTTTTCTTAACTTATCATTTGAAATGCAGGAAGCCTCATCCTCCAGTTTTAAATGGATCAATCGTACATGTATATTTTATTTTTGGCGCAAATGATACTAGGTATTTTGAAAACTTGTGGCGCAAACGTAGAATGGTGCAAATGAGTTGTGGCGCAAATGATACTAGGTATTTTGAAAACTTTTGGCGCAAACGTAGAATGGTGCAAATGAGTTGTGGCGCAAACGGATTTCTCACAAAAAATCAACAATATTGAAAGTTTATGTTCCTGTAGTCAGAAATTGAATTTCATGTATTTTCTGTTAAAAGTCATACATTCAGTGAGTTCAAATAGCGCTTTAAATTTTGCAAACTAAGTTACAATATGACAAGATATGATTTTTTTTATTACACCTTGACCAAGAAGTCAGAATGAAGCAAAAGAAAAGACTTCTGTTAAACTATTATTTTTTTTATATTTTTTTCTTGTTTTTCTCTGTTTTGGACTTTTTAACCATGCACATATGCATCGGCTGCTTCGATGCCAGGTGCACTCCGTAGATAAAGTAATACATTTTATTTAATAATGCCACTTTTTCATCCAGAAGATATTCACCGTTTCATTAATTGACAAATACACAGTCTTCAAAAAGGACCTGAAAACAGAGAAATATAGACAAATAGTTTTCCTGTTCTTGAAATAAAAATTTGACATGATGACCAAACCACCATTTTGTATACGAAGGCATTGATTGTTGTTTGCTCTACGTCCAGTAGCGAATATTTAAGACATATTTAGATCGCTAACAAAGTTAACAATGAATTATTAAGACAGGTTTTGCAAAGTGGGTCGAAATGTATTAAGGATAGAACATTAGAATAGGCAACGGTAAACTAATAAGTTAAGAAACTTGCCCATCAACGGATAACCTACTGACCCTAACATAGGGTTGTTTTAAAGGATAACGTGGAAATCTATTTTTCAACTGTCGAGGGGCATAAGATTTAACGCCTTCGTTCCAATCGGACGTGGATGTGTATTTATACATTCCGCATTTCAAAACGGATTTTTTGTGTTGTCATACATTAGGCCGTTGGTTTCCTCGTGTGAATTGTTTCATATTTTGTATTGTTGGGGCCTAATATAACTGACTATACGGTATGAGTTTTGCTCATTGTTGTAGGCCGTACGATGACCTATAGTTGCTTAGATGCACGTCATTTACATCAGTTGCACTCATTGGCCATCATACCACATCTATTTTCTAAATAAAATGTATAAACCTAATGACAAGTCTTACAGCAGGATTTCAAATTTCATGCATCATGTCGATAGGGTACAACGCTCTCTGCACATTTAAAAAAACCTTGCAATGACTCTTCCTGGGGGTACAGAGGTGACCTATATTGCAAGGCACAATTACTTTTATTATCGAACATACCCACTCTTTCAGAATCAACTTACACCTTTTTGATATGTTGAAATAATCGTTAGGAAAATAGTTCGTAACTATTTGTATAAAAACCCGACTTCTACCCGACCCGGATGTTGGATGCGTCCTGAATGATATTTTAGTCTTAGATGCATGATTTTTTTTATTGTAGTTGTTATTGGCTTTGAACTAGCTGTTAGTAACTGCGAGTACTCTCAGACCTGTACTTCGTGTCTTTTTGTTGTGGGGATGTATAAGTACCATGCCACGTCCACTCTGTGTTTTTGTTAGATGCATTTCTATTTGTATCCATCTGAGTTGAGACTTATTCAACTGATTTTGATAGTTTGTTCTTATGTTGTACTGTTACACCACTGTCCCAGGTTAGGGGAGGGTCGGCGCCTTCAAACTAGTTTAACCCCGCCACATTTTATATGTGCATGTCCCAAGTCAGGAGCCTGTAATTGAATGGTTGTCGTTTATTTTTTTTCTCAAATTTGTTTACATTTATTGTTTTGTAAAGTTTGTTCTTGTATTGTGCCGTTGCACCACTGTCCCAGATTAGGGGGAGGGTTTAGCGCCAACAAACTAGTTTAATCCGGCATATTCTGTATATGCCTGTCTCAAGTCAGGAGCCTGTAATTCAGTGGTTGTCGTTTGTTTCTGTATATCATATTTGTTTTTCGTTCATTATTTTGTACATAAATCAGGCCGTTGTCTCATTGGTAATCATACCACATCTTCTTATTTTTATATATAGCTACGATTTATAATGAAAACTAATTTAGGAATTGTTTGTTTCATACAGCTGTATATCTTTATAAAAGCGGGATTTCAAAATACAATTTCGCTATTAACAGTCAATTTGATACAATTTTGTTAAAATAAGCTTATTGCTGATGTATTATTAGCTTGCAAGTCAATAATTCAACCTCATTGAATCCGTATACAATCGACCTTCAATTTAACCCTTACGCGTTTGCATAAAAGAGGTAAACAGAGGATTTTCATATTTTTTTAATCTCTGACATGTGATCAAACAAACCTAGAAAATTTGTCATTGTTTTTTATCCACGTGCTTGTCTGTGTACTTATATATATGCTATCGGAGGTTATATCGGTGGTTTATAATATTGCGTTCTAAATATTCATGTTTGAAATTTTTGTAATTTGGAAATACGTTTTATATGTTTCATATGTAAATCAAATATCATTAAAAATATCTTTTTATTAATTTTTATGAAAACACCTTTGCAAATTAAGACGGATGTGATGAGGTACTTACATATTAATCATTCACACGTTTTGAAATATTTGATTATTATATAGTTACATTGCATATATGCTTCATTAGAATTCATCCGTAACTTTGATTGGCTGACAACAATCGCGAGGGACTCCAAAATCATATGTTATTTCCGTATAAAACACAACAGCTATGAGTGCACCTATATCCGTGACAATGTTAAAATAATGCATTGAAAAACAAACGAAAAGTTTGAAATTGCTCTTAATTTCATTGTTTTAGCATAAAGATAAAATTATAAGACTTGAAGGCTTCATTTTATAATTTTATAGGCCTGGGTTGTAAAAGCGTTGATCATGCGCACATTTTTAATATGAAGAGAAGAGCTACATACAAAATGTGCTTCGGTCAACGCTTTTACACACCAATAAAATTATAAAAAGAAGCATTCAATTCTTAAATAAAAGAGGGACGAAAGATACCAGAGGGACAGTCAAACTCACAGATCGAAAACAAACTGACAACGCCATGGCCAAAAATAAAAGACAAACAGACAAATAAATGTACAGATGACACAACATAGAAAACTAAAGACTAAGCAACACGAACCCCACCAAAACCTGGAGGTGATCTCAGGTGCTCCGGAAGGGTAAGCAGATCCTGCTCCACATGTGGCACCCGTCGTGTTAATAGTTTAATCAGAAATCATTAAATTTTAATAAAAAGGCATTGAAACATACGTCATAAGATTTCGTAATGCCATAAAATACCCTAAATTTGATCAATTAACAATTTTGTGTGCAAACTTCATCGTATCGAAATATAAAATAACATGATATTTTAAAAGTGCTAGGGATAAGAGAACGACTCCTTCTTAAAAATGGGAACTTCTGACTTTTTTTTTTGTACAATGAAAATTCAAGTAATCAAGATTTGCTTTGGATTTATTTTGTGCTCAATGGAATTTGTTTCGACTTTTTCAATATCTATACTAAAATGCGACGAAGCTTAGCGAAAGGTAGTGCGACGTAATCTGTCAAACAAACTTTATTAGATTAACTCGCAAAGGAACGATCGTTTTCATTGGTCAATTCAAACCTTCGACCTCACACCTGCGAAAATAGAACACGCGTACTATAAGTTGAATGGACTGATCAGTATTCACGTAACCGGTCAAGGTTGTTATAACCTTCCATCGTCGTATTCACGTACATGATTGTGTTCTTGATTATCCCATAGCAATTCTAGCTTTTATATACATGTACACGTAAAATTCATTGAATTCATAATTTTGTGCAATAGTGAAATTTTAAACTTTAAAATCTTAACAGGTTTCACATCGAAATATTTAATTCAACTGTCCCTCTCAGTTGGTTCTGGATTAAGAAATCTACCATTTTATTTTGACGGGAGTGGGGCCTTGAATGAAACATTTTGTTCTTTTTTAGTTGTAATCTCTGTCCTGTCTTTTTATTTTTCAGTCTATTTGGTCCTGCCTTTTTTATTAGTTTGTCTGGATTTTTTTACATACATTGTAAATCGTCATCCGGCCTTTTTGCCAAGTTGCTCATCCTGCCTTTTCATATCTTTCGCAAGTTTTAGGTATTCGACTAAGAATAGTGTGATTATTTTCTGATTCATTTTACTTCATTTTGAGAAAAATCCCGAAATTCTAAGTAAATTCAAAACATGTAACCAACCATACTTTGTTTAGAGAAAAATGGAGATGGCAAACCATGGCACAGTGGAAGGAAATGTACTTTATAAACTCCAGCGATATACTTAATGAATTTTATAATCATCTGTTTTGCTATTCTCGGTTGAAAAACGAACGTAAACTATATATTGTAAATATTTAAATAGTTACATAGAAAACAATCAGTTTTTAAAGTCATATGAAACCTCAAAATTTAAAAAAAAAGATGCATTTGTTTTTTATAACTAAATGGATAGTTTTCACTATAAAACCTATGTACATATACTTTTTTCTGAAGAAAATTCTATGATTTGTCCACATTTAGATAAAGTTTACTTTTTTTAATTGCTTGCTTCCGGGAAACAATTCGCCGACATATTTTCCGTATGCAAAGTGACCTTAGCGTAACTCGTCTCGTAAAAATCCGGTGATCGCAATACGCATGGATCTTTCATTGAAATAAACTATTATCTGATTGTACATGTTATACACGTGCTCAATATGCATGCTTCTTTGTTGATTGTTTACTATAAGGATCTATAAGGTGACAATCGGTAATCTTCAGCTTCAAAACACGACAAATAATTAGCCGCCATATTTTCACATTATAACAGACATATAGAAAAACGTTTCATATGACTCGTGTTTATTCATTAAACGTATTGATAAAAAGGTGGGTCCCTTCTTGTACATGCATTCAGTCATCCGGCTTATAAATAATTTCTTAATATTTCGTTTATCAGTTTATCTTATATGTATGATTTTGTATTTCATTTTAAATACGCATGCATACTACACGTCACTTTGGCGGATAGTTCAACAATGTTATGAAAATCACTAATCTTACGGTATGAAATTAAAAGATAAGTTTTCAGCCAATTAAAATCGAAAACAGTACATTTATATTGTTCCTTATAAACTACGATATTTCTCACAAGTATTTATTTATTTTTTTAGTTCCACACATACAAAAGAAAAAATCTTCGCCGATGTAACATTTCAATTCTTTTTACACCAACATGCCTTCACTGAATTCATTTGAATTTCGTGGTGACCATGATAGTACATTGCTTACTAGTCTTCATTCACGTGTACAAATGATACGATTATTGTTGTTTTGTTACTATATTTCGGGGACAATTTGCTCCGTTTATGATACGTAATTTCTGAATGACCAAACGCTTAGCTACTGTGTAAGTTCTGTATGTTCGTTTTATAGCATGAAAACACTAAAAGAGGAATGTGCAACCCATCATAAATTAATGTAATTATTGTAATGGATCAGTATTATGAGATCCTTATTATAAGTAACTACGACATTGAAAGAAATTAAAAGTGGTTCCTTAATCGTCCGTATAAAAGCGGCACATGCATTTTATTTTATCCTTATATTTTTCATAATGCGGTACAAGATAATTATGTTGCTGCAGTATAATATTTCGACAGAACTATTTGAAATTCACAAAACATTTATTTAATTCTTTATACATTGTCAAATCCTTGTTTTACGTTCGTAGTAACATAGTACATTCCATAGTCAGTCACCTGTGTCAATTCACGTGCACACTACGATTGTTGTTGTATTTGAATCTTTCGGCCAATGAAATGAGACGTTACAAGTTGTTTGTTTGTGATACGCCAGAATGTTATCAATGAACTATCAAACGCTAAAGTTGACTGCATTTCAGTGTAGTTCTCACTGTGTATCATCACCACCGGATATAGGTACCCTTGGCCTGGTTCTCTGTTCATTGTCTAAGAAAAACTACATTACTGTACAAATACCAGAGTATAGCTACCTGGGTACCTATATGTTGGTATATGTACAGTAATGTAGTTTTTCTTAGACAATGAACAGAGAAACCAGGCCAAGGTTACTTATATCCGGTGGTTCTGTCGAGCCATTTTTTCTAGGATGCATTTAATGAAGGTCATATTTTTTAGTATGTGACTAAACAGGAACAAAACAAAAAAATTAAAAAATACAAATCAATACACTTCGTTTAGATGCAACATGTCTTCAACAATTGTCGCTGAATACAATTGAAAAATAGGAAGGAGGTTAAATAATGAAAAATATAACGTTTATCTCGTTTTAGTTTGTCCAATAGATAGTTTGACATACTTGTCTTCAATCTATCGGCACATATTCTTGAAAGAAAGACAATCACTTAAGCTTAACTCAAGACTTTTACTATCATGAACCAAGTTGGAAGTACACCAATCGGAACTTCAACTGTATAAATAAAAGGAGATGTTTAGTATTCGTCAATGAGACAGCAACGAAACGACAAAAATAACCAAATAACATCTATCAAAAAATGACACGTGTCTACACAATGTCAAACTCTAAATCGCTCACATCTATATTACATGTTGTGAATAAATTTAACAGAAACAATCAAAGTTCTGCCATTCAAATCTTCTTCTACAAATATTTGTTCTCTTTTTTTCCTATTCAAGAGAACTTTCACAGAAGCCATATGATAGGTTGACAACGTGGTCTACATAATAAATAAGTTTGTCTGAAATGATTATCTCCAAAACGTTCATGTAAATTGATGGCGTCATGTGTAAAGTTTTAGTTATTGAAGAAACAAATCGGTATATATGTCATTTAATCTGCACGGCTCTTTTGGTGTCTTTCTAGTAACTAGCACAAACAATGACGAACTACGATAATTTGTTGAAATAGCACTTCAATTTTAATTGACAGCCTCGATGGTCTCGCAGTAGCGTGTTCGCCTAGAGATGCGGGAGGTCTTGGGTTCGAACCCCGGCCAGGTCAAACCTAAGATTTCAAAATAGGTATTTGCTGCCTCTCCGCTAAGTATGCGACACTAAGGAGTAGGATAAAAGACTGGTCGGCTCGGAGCCAGAATAATGTGTCCGGGTAATGTTACATGTCTTGCTGCGAACTGTTACCTTGTGAACTAGCACATTAAAAGGCGACTCAGCGTGTCGGTCTAGTTCAAAGTCGGGTTAATATTCATATAAAATTAACATGTTCTCGTCCTGAATATGCATTAATTTGCCATTGGACGTTAAACAGCCTTCCATCATGATTATCATGTAATTCTGGAAAACATTTCTAAAAAAGTAAGATAAATTTATTATAGAAAGTAAAATAACAAGCATATATAAAAACTTATCCATTCAAGGTCATATATTTAAATTTAAATAGCACACCCGCCTGTAATTATGAGCTTTATATTATTACGTTTAAAAAGAGATTATGTGAGTTATTGACACTACAATAATATTTCAAATATTTTCTTTTTAACTTTTACATTTTAAAAGATTTATAATGAAAACAGAATTATTTTTAATTCATAATAAAAACCCCATATTTCTGTTACACATTATTTCTACGAATTCATGAAGGAAGAACATTCTTTTAATATAACTTTTTTGAATGACAATTGATTGCATTCAAGGTATATATGTACTGCTGCAATTTGGTTGACCGTTTGTTGCACACATTCAATTGTTTTTGAAATGATAGCAAATAGCTGCAAAACAGTAAAATTATACATTAAAGGGACAACAACCCAACACAAGTTATAAGATTGTTGGAAATATACATAGTTCAGAACTTGCAATGCATTTTATCATTTTACACTTTTAACCTAGCTCGAAGTTTTCAAGGTAACACTCGGCAACAAAAAAATGCAAAAATTGAAACCGATGATATTTCGGGTCCAGAATTTTCTGAAATTATTGGGATAGAATAATCTTGTTAAATTATTATTGAAACTTCTTCTACAATGTTCAATATAAATGCAAAAACTGCAAATATCTGTCACAAAAGATATTTCAGGGGCATCACAGTAGCTTCAAAGCGGATCAACAGATTTGTCTTAAGTTTTCAGGGTAGATAATTGCTATAGTTTTCGATATATTAGCCAACAACTGCAGTTTGATCATCCCTATGCTCTATTCTAAGCAACAAGGCTTTTGATTGGTAGATCAACTTGAATGATAATCACAAACTTCAAAGTGAACATCCTATAAATTAAACAGACAAACTATGGATTCGATCAGTCGAGATGTTTCAGAGGAGGGGATTTTTTATAAAGAAAAGCTTACGAACGACTGACGCAAAGTGTTGTCAATAGTTTACATGGTCATTCGGGCTAGTTGAGGTAATTCAAAACATGGGAAGAAACTAAAAATATTCAAAGATAAAGACTTGTCACAAGGAACTAAAATTATAAAATAAAATATTCAACAAGTTACAGGCTGCGGTCTCAACATTCGCATACATTTATTAATAAAATATAAATAAATTCATAATAGATTCCAGGATTAAAATTTTGTACGCCAGATGCGCGTTTCGTCTACAAAAGACTCATCAGTGACGCTCGAATCAAAAAAGTTAAAAATGCCAAAGCACAGAACGCGTATAAGGAAGACAGTATAAAAAGTTGAAATTATTAACTGAATTTTTTAAATCAATTTTCGATGTAACTTTTTAGCATAGAGTTGTATTTATTTATTGTTTTTGCTTAACTCTTGAGAATGACATTACGATTGTTTGTCGCGTTACATTGTAACAACGAGCTGAGTTTATAGCATGTCGTTACTTGAAACTCATTCAGAATTGTTCTTAATCTAAATCATACATAATTGGATAATCAAATATAAAGAAGATGTGAAATGTTTGCCAATGAGACAACTTTCCACCAGAGACCAAGACTACAGGTTACCGTACGGCCTTGATGTCACTTTAAAATGATTGGGATTTCAGTTTGTGATATTACTTACATTGAATGGTTAATCAATTTTATGTACAGATTAAGCGACATCATTGTGTATGCAATATCATAGATTTCAAAAGGAGCTATATAATTCAAAAAGTATTAAGCTTGTACATAAACATGAATTTTGAAGGTGAAATTTCGATGTTTGTCTGTTTCTATTTTTTTATTTGAAAACTAAGGACTTTTATAAATATATAAATACTTATGGAGATATCATTTATGACCTCGATGGCAAATGAGACCGTAAAGGAACAACAAAATCAACTTAAAAGACAATTATGCCTGATCGAGTTTCTTAATAATATTTATCAAATACATGTAAATGTATGCTGTAAATGTTGTCAGTGTTTCAACTACTGAGCTGATGACGCCACATGGGACAAACAGTCCACCAACATCTAGGACTAGACAAACGTACAATATACATGTAACATGCTTTTTCATTTGTACATGTATTGTACAAATAAGATAGAATTAATATGCGATGCACATGAAGATAATTTGAAGATAAATGGGAAAATAATCGTCGATTTTACTGTAAAAGCTATTCTTTAGAGGAGAGTCCGTTTGGTAATACGGGATATATATATACGCAATCACGTCTAGTTAACGTTGTAACGGAAAATCTAAATCCTATATCTCATATAAGGAGAAAACCCTCTTTGCGCAATGATTGACTCTTGCAATGACTTCTAGATAGCTCGTTGGTGACCTGTTACAGAGAGACAAAAAAAGATTTCCTGCCTTTCGTTTTACCCGACCACTTTACAGAACTTTCTTTTGAAATGAATTGTTATGCGTTTCCCATCCTGATTATGCGTTAAATATTCACCACTATCCGTTAACTATTCATTATTGTTCTTTTTTAAATGAAAAAAAATGTTTAATGTTTTGTCTCTATCATTATGGATTTCAAGTCTTAAGCCAAAACGCCAAGAATGGAGTAAAACAGTCATTTAAGGGCAGCCACGTCTTGTTTAATGTTTTCTCTCTTTCATTACGGTTTTCAAGTCTTAAGCCAAAACGCCAAGAATGGAGTAAAATAGTCATTTAAGGGCCACCACGTCTAAAGGGAATATGTTCGAATTATTCGTAGACCCTTCCTTGTTGGTAGTCTTTGCAAATTAAAATTTCTCCTTAGTAATGATAGTTTTCAAAAAAACAACCAAAAAAGAGATGAAGATAAAAGTCGTCTTCGAAGACCTTCGAAGGCTATAACTCCTGAAAACAGTGGTATAACAGTTGTAGATATGTAGATATATTATGACATTCTGAACATCTCTATCCTTGTAAGATTTTCTGTTTCTATAATATATCAATGGCTCTGGAGAATTAAAGACGATTATCAAATTTTAGGCATGGCGACCATGTTGGTATGCAGGCTAGATCATCGGACACATTTTTGTTTAACTATATACCCGAAGGATGATTGTGGCCAAGTTTGGTTATAATTTGCCTATTAGTTTCAGAGTGGATCATTTTTGTTGATAGACAACAAAAGACGGATGACAGACGACGGACACCAAGTGATGACAGCAACTCACATTGGCTCTTTGGGCCACGTGAGCTAAATATGAAATTTCTATTTTTCACCTTAACTGTCAAATAAAATAAATAGTTATAAATATTTATTTTCCCTTACGGCAGTAAGGATTATTTTTTTTTTCAAATCAGGCTGATGCTAACACCCAATTATATCTTAAATGTCCACTTTTAATTGTGTATCTGGTGTTAGGCAGTTACAAGTTTTCCTGTTCAAACAGTCGAATAGAATTGTTCAGTATGTTATAACTGTGAGGCGTCAAGGTTTATTAAAACTAGTTCCAATGTGAAACGATTTAAGAATAATTGACATACCCTATCGTCTTTTGCCCTTACGGATAGTAAATGTTGTCACGAAAAAGAACAGAGTGGGAGACAAAAGGTGAGTTTGCATATATTACAAAAAAGTAAATTAGTTGAAAAATTTCACCGGTTTTCATTTTGAAATAGATACTACACTTCAGTTTATTTGTTTTTACGTTTCAAAAGTCGATTTATTAAGATTTTTTTTTATTATTATTTATACTGTTTTAATCAACGAGGTTATCTATTAAATAGTTTGTTAACCTTATACCATTCATTATCAATTTAGTTTTCTGCATTTATTTATTTAAATTTCAAAAGTATTTGTATTTTTTTTAACGCGACATGTTTTGTTTTGAATCATAATGTTTTCAAATGAGTAGAAAAATAAAAAGTGGGAAACAAATAAGATTATAACATGTACAGTCAAAACTGACGTAATTCAAAGTTTGACTAAACATGTTTCAATCTTCTTTTAAGTTCAATTAAGCACCTGAGATCACCCTCCGTTTTTGGTGGGGTTTGTATTGCTCAGTCTTTGGTTTTCTATGTTTTTGTGTGGTTGTTTGTTTGTCTTTTCTTTTTTAACCATGGCGTTGTCAGTTTATTTTGGACTTATGAGTTTGAATGTCCCTTTGGTATCCTCCTCTCATTTAAGAAATGAGGGAGAATAATATATTCAAATTCTTTGATTAATTAACATATAATTCATGACAACCCCAAGGTGCTCACATGCATAGTTCACATGTAGGACTAGGATTTATTTACATAAGCAACGTCACAGATATAACGGTATCGGTATAAGTATATAAATGAAAAAAAAAAAAAAAAAATCCACCCTAAAATAACTAGAGCTGCATGTTGAGAGATCTTAAAAATACTTTATAATGTAATAAATTTACGATAGATCAATACCTGATGATATATATATATATTATATATAATTTTATTCAGACATGCCAAAAGGTGATATTGAATAACGAGGAAGAAAAAATCGTCAGAAATTTAAAAGACCGTATCAATACCTAATCGTTACAGATTTAATATTAAGATTGTAATTCATTTATATGACTTTCGTATACTTTTTGTTGTTTAAAAAATTTGACCCGAATCGGCCAATGAAAAGAAATTTAAAACGTACGAATGTACGAAATTTTTTAACTTCTAATTTTAGATGGACTGAATTGCTGAAATTTTATGTCATTATGTGGGTTGGCATGAATGCTTAGTTGAATATAAAAATTTGGAGAAAGACTTTTAATAATAACTAGCATTATTGTAAATAAAGTGTAAAAAAATAAAGTAAAAAAAAAAGACATTCTCTAGTCGGTAAGTAAACATTTTTATTATTTTTGTTTATTAAATAATTTTTTTTTACAAATATCGAAACAGATATTTCGATCAATATTATTACATAATTCTACTAATGTTATTTCTTTTACATGCAGCGATGCCAGAGCTCTTGCGTTAAATTAACACCCCAGGCGCACATGCAAAATAAATTTTTTCGTTTTATTTCACAAAATTTAAAGGGCACATACGTTTTTGAAACATAAATAATTACATAGTAGCAAGATTAAGTCAAGTGAAGTTTGTGAAATAAATGCTTAGTAATATATTTCGAACAATTTTGAAAAATTTGCAATTTTATGATACTATTTTGATTTACACTGTAAAGTTAGAATATTTTTTTCCAATAACATTTCGCCAATAACCTATCGGAGAACCTGAGTTATACCACTTCCTGATGTTTTTTTGGTTTGGGCTTGTATTGCTCAATCTTTGATTTTCTGTCTATTGTTTAGTTGACTATTTGTCCCATTTTACTTTTGGTCATGGTTTTTCTTCTAATTGCATTGTTGTATTTTTTATATATTTACATGTATATGTAACAAGTCTAAATTGAAAACAACGTTCAAACCTATGATTGCGTTGGATAAAAACCGCAATTTTTATACGTGTGCAAGCAAAACAAATTTCTTGGAAGAGAGGTCTAAATACAGCACAAACAACATTTCCCAAAAGACCAAAAAAGTGAAAAAGTATATTTTAACAAAACGCATTTGACTAGCAGGTCGAACAACAGATGTTCTTAAACCCTGCTGACTGCCATGGCGATTGTCTAATAAACGGATTACCAGATGTAACAAAATGGATCTTAATTATCAATTTAATACCAAACAGAAAACAATAAACTTGCAGAAAAGATGGTATACCGCAAACAATATATTGTATTTGTGATAAACAGTCAGACGACTACGGATATTATGTCTTTAGGTACAAGTTCATTCCGGATAATCCTGGTTCATTTTCAGATGTCAATTTTGTGGTGTCTCTTGGCTTTAAAGATAGATGACACAACGTTGTATTTTTTTTTGCTGAAAAAACAGACACATACATGTGACCCGCCATGATATTTCAAGGCTTATGGAAGTCATGATAACGATAACAAATACACCGATAACAATGAACTTTACGCCAAATATTGTATGGGGACATACAATTTTATTCCTATAATGAAATTTAAGTCTAAATGCCTTTTAGCACTAAATATGAAATATAATTTAAAACTTTTAGCTTAACATAGATAATTAATCATAAACAGCAACATGAAATTAGGACATTCTGCATATTTTACTTCTTAAAATATCCGTATCAAAAACATGAAAAAGTAAAATAACAAAAATACCGTACTCCAAGGAAACTTTCAAAATGGAAAGCCCTTTATCAAAAGCTCAAACACATCGAAACGAATGTCATATTCTTGACTTGGTACAAGCATTACCTTATGTAGAAAATATAAACCTGGGTTTATAGCTAGCTTAGCCTCTCACTTGTATGACAGTCGCAAAGAATTCCATTATATTGAGCAAAGAAATAGAAGGTAAAATGTTAAATATTGGGATACAGCAGTCAACATTGTATTATTTAAGCCCTGGGCGAAATTAAGTAGGAAGAAGGACACTCATTAATTCTATGACCATGCGAAAGGGAAAACAATCGTTACTAATTTACAGTATTTGCGGGTTTTAACATTTCTTTAAAAGTCAATCAAGAACATACAAAATACCACAATATTCTGTTGTAAAATAAAAAAATCCAACTTATTCTTAAAAATAAATAACGTACTTTTGCTTAATTTTAACAGCTCAAGTTGACAACAAACAACGGTCTCCCTTGCATCATATATGACTGGCAATGCTTTTGACTACATGAATGTGTCAGAAACTGTCAAATGTATATGTACTCTTAAGTATGCATTGAAGTGTCTTCAAGAGGACAAGTCTGTTTATTTAAAAAGACGTTTTTAGTCTATATTCTAAGACCAGTCCGTTAATATAAAACGATAGACTTTAAGATATGTGATGTATTATAAGGAGTTCAAATTCTCAAATTATCCATATATAGATAAACAAAAAAATAACAGAAAAATATCAGACATTTGACCTATAAGGTCAAAGAAGACGTACGATATGTTTGCACTGTTGAAATATAATTTAATTAATAAGTTGAAGCAAGCTAAAAGCATCGTTGTACCTTTATGTTATTGCCAAAACAATTTTTTTTAATTAAAGCCGAAAAAATATAAGTCCAAAAAAACCTCCTCTTCTCAAAGATGAATCGTCGAAAAAACTCAGTATTATTCAATTGAATTAAACCGATTAAAGTCTCATTATGAGAAAGCAAATGCCAAAAACAGTAAAATATTTTAAAAATAATTTATCCAACATAAATTTATTACACAGTTTAGGAAAAATCTATACAAATTCAGAATGATATAATATTGAAAGACAACTTTAGAAGTAAATAATGTATTAAGAAACAATCAGACGGTTAAGAATCTGTAAAGACAATTTCACAATGTAAAGAATCTGTTTAGACAAAGTCAGACATTTTTCACACTTATCAGAATGTTACTGTGACTTGACTGTGAGTGTTGCTCTCCACCTATTGCAGTTTATTCAAAATTCTGACTAAATTGCAATTTGTTTTATCAAACCAAACTGTTCAACTGGTCAGAAATTTTAACAAACTGCTGTAGAAAACCACAGTCTAGTCATGAAAGTGCAAAGTGATAACATAAAGCATACTTACAATCCTATTAGACGTTAATTCCACTCCATTGGTGTTAAGAAATTTACTTGAAGAATTTCATACGTATCATTATTGAAATTGTCATTCAAAAGGTGATAGGTAGTAATTTTTGAATTGCTAAAAAAATGTCCAAATTTAAGTTTTTGAATTATTTCTTCTAAAATGGTGTTTATCTATGCATGCTACAAAGCTTTCTTTAAATTAATCTCTAAAATACTTGGTGAAATATACTTTAAGCTTAAATACGTTCTCTTGAAGTTTTAAAGGGAGATAAGATCAATATTTTAAAAGATCAATGATTTTAGATTATCTCCCATGGAAACTTATTAACAACGTATTGTAATTTCAAATATATTTTACTGAATATAACATGTTTTAAATCAAACTGATATCTGCTTCTAATGAATATAGAAGACTTTTTCAAGAAAAATTGTATGAAAGCTTAGTTTGGAGATTTTACAGCAATTCAAAAATTACTACCTATCACCTTTCGCATGACAATTATATAGAAACATGTATAAAAATTCTGACAATGATTTTCATAATATCAATGAAGTGGAATTAAAGTCTAATAGGATTGTAAATATAAATAAAAAGATGTGATATGCGTGCCAATGAGACAACTATCCATCCAAGTCAGTATGCTTTTTTTTTTATCACCTTGCACTTTCACAACTTCGCTGTGGTTTTCTACAGCAGTTTCGTTAAAATTTCTGACCAGTTGAACAATTTGGTTTGATAAAACAAATTGCAATTTGGTCAGAATTTTGATTAAACTGCAATAAGTGGAGAGCAACACTTACAGTCAAGCCACAGTAAGACAAAATTCATACAAGTTCAGACAATAACTGGTCATTTCAAATCTAGTGACTTTGTAATGTCTTGATTTAATAGAATGATGTTTTATCGTCACAAATACTCGTTTTGACGTATTTTTAAAGAAGGTATAACATTTTACTTTTAGTCCAGTCAATCTAGCCCCAAAAAAATATCACCCAACCTCAAACTAATTGCAACAAAAAGTGTCTTGGTATAATTTGATCTACTGCCATATCCTATTGATCATATAAGAAATCGACAGAAATCAAAGGGCTAATTTCCGTGAATTTTGGGGTCAAAATGTGGATTTTTGCACAAAAATCGCTGAAAACTGGAAAATTTCCTGTATTTTATTATAATGACAAAACTATAAGAAATGAGATTAAAAATATGATAACAGTTAATGGAACTTCCTATAATGGGGATAATATTGAAAAAATTCTTTTTGAAAAAGAGCAATAATGGGATAAAAACTGCATTTTTATGACGAAAATCGACAAAAACTGGAAATCTGTCATTATCGATAAGTATAAACAAATCGAGTTTCCACTTTTTTTAGACAATATATTATATCATTATACGATAATATCCTAGACTTTGTTTAACATGCGAATTTTGGGGTAAAACAGTTACTTTTTTTATGAAAAATTGAGGAAAACTGATATTTAAGACCGTCATCTATTTAAAATGTGCTATCATAATTAACTTAGCACGCAATAATTTATATTGACTAAGTAAATAAGTGATTTAATAGTTATAAAAATTACAATATAGAGCTTATGTCAAAGAAACAATGTCGCATCTTCAAATTAAGTAAATAAAGGACATATTTAGGTAGTTGAAAATATAACTGACAACAGTATTCAATATCTGTTTAAACTTGAGTCAAAGAAAAGTTCTTCAGCTTCTATATTAATGTCACCATGCCTTGAATTCATAGAGCTCTGACCACGACATGCGCCACATGATATGTTACATTCTAAATGTACAGCTACGAGAATCACAATTAGTCTTACAGGTGCAACGTATAATTGAAAGGAGTCTTTGAAGAGCGGGTTTCGTTTTTGTCCATAATAGGCATTAGTTTTCCATTTACAATTAACCAACCGAAATCACAAGGATCTATCTCTTCTCCTCCAATCTATGTCTGAACTTGAAAATATGTATCGTATCTTTAGTATCCCTTTTTTGACGACGTAAGCAATCTTCCTCATGCTGATCTGACGAATAAAATTGTGTCCCCGCAAATGACATCATTGCATTATTCACCTCAGCACAATCAGGCAAAGACAAAATCCAGAGTGCTCTCTGACTTTCACTCATACCTCGTTCTCTGGTAAGCCCACCTGTAGTCTTAATGCTTCGCATTAAAGCTTGCTCGATAGCCAAATCAGGTGAAATACCTGCCCAATATTGATTTGTTTGTCTGATCACATGATATCCTCCTTCAAATAGAGCTGCTACTTCTGCATTTTGTTCCTTGAGACATTCCCATTTGGTTAAGATATATCCAGGCAGACTTCGCATACAGATTGTGACCAGAAGTTGTAAAGTATGGTAGCATAAACTTGAGGGATTTCAAATGTAAATGCTAATAATAAATCATCCTTTTAAATATTCTTTTATTATTGAATATATTATGTTATATTTGAGTCATGAATATAAAACAAATCTGAAAAAATATACTATTGCCTAATGACAAGTATCTATTCAAATGCTGATAAAAAGCAATATAAAAAATAATATATTTAGAGCCGCCGATTATACTGAATACAATAATAAACAAAATATGAATGGAATAAAACGGTAATAAAACGGTGATTTTCACTAATTTATTGTAAGAAAGTGGGTAAATGTTAATTGTTATAAATCATGATAAAATAATGATGGAAAATATTTAATTTGAAATGGTCTGAATTGCCCGTAAAACATTAAAATTTCGATTATTACAAATATGAAATGACGCTAACGGCGTTCCATATTTTTTTCCGTCTGAAATTGCCTAGGCTAGAAGCGGTCATCAAATGCTAGTTTTTCGTTGTTTTAGATAAATTTTGGTAAGGGGTAATTGGTTTTCTTTTTAACCAAAGGACTTATCATAGTTTCTAGGCTTACATTCAAAATTAATTCATTAGAAGGCGTCGACAGAGCCAAATAAGGTGTGTATCATCGATATATAGCTTGTACTGACAAAACATTGTCATTGATGAATGTTAATATATATGAATTGAACGTTGTGAAAACATACGTATTATACCACTTATTTTCTTTTATTCCATTAAAATACTTACCAATACCGGCAAAATCGTAGATACCAAATCAGCAAATTTGTCTGGTACATTGCGTTTTTTCCCCTTTTGTGAACTCTTTCACTCTACGGTTACCCATGCTTAAATTCACAACCGTTAAAATCGAATAACTGAACAGTTCTTCTTAATTAAATTTCTTTTGGTGCAATTTGTTTGACGTTAAACTTTATTTTGACTAGACTATTTGTCGTCTTTTTTTGTTAAGTTGGCAAGTACTCAAGAACTAAAGAAGTTTTGCTATTTGTTTGAAGTTGAAATTAAGTGTACATATACCTGCATAAATTGATAAAACAAGTTTCAATGTGTTTTAAATTCAAAATTGTCTACTCTGTTGAGTTTTCAAATGTCAAAAATTGTATATTCATTTCATATGCATCATCGAAATAAATGCACCGTAGCAAATACATATACATGTATTAGTTTGCATTATATCTATTAAGTCATAAACAGTTACGAAATAGCAACTCTATGTGGTAGAGTATTGCATCACAAATGAATCAAAATCAACCTTTTAAGACATTTAAAAAAATATACTTCAAGCTGTAATTGGGACACATTGTTTACTTACTTCATTTCAACGAAAGAACAGAGTGGTAATCAAAGGTGAGTTGGACGTACATTATATTCTTTTGAATCGTTATGAGTTAGATGCATTTCGTTGCCGACCTTTATGTTCAAATTATAAAGTAAATTAGTATAAAAAACCATCTTTCACTTATCAATTCAGTTGATTTGATTTTATGTTTCAGAAGTTTATCTATTATAAATTTCTTTTATTTTCTACTATTTATATTGTTTTAAACAATGATGTTATCTATTTGATGGTTTTTAAACTGACCTTTTTAAAATCATTTTGAGAAAACTCTCTCCCCATCTACTTAACTATTCCTTAAAAATCTTGTTTTCTGGCTTTAAGTATTTAAATTTCAACGGTGTTTGTATCTATTTTAGTCAGCAAGATACATTTTTGTTTTCGAATTTGATATTCGCAAAATGGTTAAAAGATTAAAAAGTGGAAAACAAATAAAACTAGAACATGTACAGAAACACTTTCGTAAATCAATTTGATTAAAAAAGTTTCAGCCTTCGTTGAAGTTCATAAATATATTATGAGAAGTGAGGTGGAATATTATATTCGAATTCTTTGATGAGTTCATATCTAAATCGTGACGACTCAGGTTCTCTTGTAGGACAAGCATTACATTAGCAGAGTCACAGATGCAACGGTAACGGTAGAAGTGTATGTTACAAAGAAAGTTTCGACGACATTATCCCTAATATATTTACTGTACTGTACTGTATTTAAAAGCACGTCACGTCTTTCTAAAAAAAAAAAAAGAATCTTTTTGCATACTTGGCCCACATAGTAAGATTATACTGCAGAAAGAGGGAGAAAAAACCAATGTGGCGATCAAAAATTAAAGACGAAGAAAAAAAAATTAACAAAAAACAAAAACAGACATCAAGACCAAAAAGAAAAACCACAAAAAAGACAAACATCAGTGAAAAAATCTATTGAGTAGTGTAATTATTATGATATGATATCATTTTATCTTCATTTTTATATCCCATTTGATATACGTTATACAGGAAAAGGTTCAAGATAGATCAATAACTAATAATAGATATAATCAAACATGTCAAGGATGCAATTGAAAAACGAGGAAGAAAATTCGTATATCGCTAAAGAAATTTAAAAGACAATCTCAATACTCAATCTATATAGATTTACATTGACCTATAATGGTTTACTTTTATAAATTGTTATTTGGATGGAGAGTTGTCTCATTGGCACTCACACCACATCTTCCTATATCTAATTAGTAATCAAGGTTGTAATTCATTTATATATATATGCATTTGTTATTAACAAACTATGACCCGAATTGGCCAACGAAAAAAAGTTTAAACGTACGAATGTACGAAATTTCTAACTTCAAATTGAGATATTTGAATTCGTTGAATTTAACAATTATACAGTGTAATCGTAAAGGAATTTTGCAATTGAAATTTTAGGTCAAATGTGAGATAGCATTGTAAATTTGGAATGGTTAAGCTTAAATTACATAATGATTTGGAGACATACATTTACTATGATAAATATTAGCATTATTGTATAACAATAAAGAATAGATATATTCTTTAGTCGGTAAGTATGCAATATTGTTATCACTGATATAAAAACTTATTTTTTTACTTGTTTCGATCAATATTACATATTACCTATGTTCTTTTAGTCCCCGAGGGTATCAGTAATTCGGTACTGACATGATTTATAACAAACCTTTCTAAAATTGTCCATTTATAAATTTTGAAAATTATAAAGAAACTAAGGTTTCAACTCCTTCAGGCAAAAATGGCCTTAGAAGGATTTGGCTATTTTTTAGGTCCTATTAAGTTATATAGCTCTTCAACTGTTTAGGTTTCATTCATCAATGGCTTTCAAATATTCTACTTTGAGCGTTCCTGATGAAGGTAAATCCAGAAAAGCGCTTCGGACGCATGAAATTTATAACGTGTTGTTTTTTTATCTTTCTTTGACATGCATCTATGACAGCTCGTGTTAATAGTCAACACACTAGGAACACATGTAAATTCATTATTTCGTTGAATTTCACACGATTTAAATGCTACATACGTATTTTAAAGCATAAGTATATGGTAGCAAGAGTAAATAAAGTGAAGTTTGCGAAATAAAAGCTTAAAAATATATATTTGAATAATTTCGTTTCGAATGAATTTTAAATTATAAGAGTCTATTTATATTTTTCTATTCCAATAATATTTCGTCAATAACCTACCGTAGCACCTGAGTTCTACCACCCACTAATGTTTTTGTTTGGGGCTTGTAAAGCTAAATCTTTGATTTTCTGAATATTGTTTCAGGTGGTACCAAAGACCTTGACTAAAATTAATTTTGCTCGTTTAATTTTCATAAAATTTTGACAAAATATTTACTTTGACCTTTTGACAAAAATATATAAGTTTCAAAAAACTTAAACCACACTCTTTACGGAAAAATTTCATTGGATATATAGCAGTTTGACAAACACTCATTTTGATCATTTAGAACAATAGAAAGTGATTAAATCGTTCAGCTGATTTTTACAGAGTTATTTCCCTGTAGTGTTATGTACCACCTTAATTTGTCTCAGACTTGTTGTTTGATCACCCTTATGGTATATCATTTTATATTAATTTACATATATTTATGATAAATTTCGTAGTATTTTGGTACACTTTGTAAAAGTTCATTAACGGGATTGTAAAATGTATTCGATCCCGATCCTTTTTCAGAATTACAATTTTGTGGTATCACTTGGCATCATAGATAGATGACATATTAATCAACATTGTTATTTTTCTGAAAATACAGGCACATTTATGTGACCTGCCATGACATTTCAAGGCTTGTTGAGGTATAACATCATTGCGAGAAAAACGCCGTTAACTTTGGACGTTAAGTCAAATATTGTATGGGGACATACAACTTTATTTCCATTTTGATTTTAAGTATGGATGCTTTTTGAATTAAATATGAAAATAATGTTAAGCTTTAAGCTAAAATAGAGAATTTATCATAAACTGCAATAGAAGCTCTGTATATTTGTGTATCAATGTTCATTAATTATAGTTTATGTCCTTGCAGCTGTCACTGAAAACTTTTATCACTTCTGCATGGTTAAAATTAATTGCAGTCTACAATTTTGCTGATCCAGCTGTTTTGATAGCCTCTTTTTAATTGATATAACAGACGTGTGAATGAGACATTTTTATGCCAAGCATCGTCTGTAGTCAACTCGAACTTTTACTTGGCCCAGTTTAAATTTGCATTGACAATTATATACATATGTTTATTTTGTAACAATTTAATTTTTTATCAATTTACCCACCTCGGCCCTTTTCACCTCCGAAATAGTGGTTTGTGCCTTGTCAACATGATACATTATTAAGGATTTCACCCATCCTTTTTTATTACAAAAATATAACCCGAATTCTCAGACAGCTCTGAATCAAACTAATAACTAGACAGTTCTCTAGTCGGGTGAACGAATCATTTGTTTATCTATTTGAAAGTTATATTGGATTCATGTTTAGTGTGCAAATGTGTTTTTCATTCGAGTTATCAGTCTCAGGTTGCAAAGTGAGTTACGGTTAGCCTGGGCTAGGCCAGCGCTCAATTTGCCATAAATAGATGAAAATAAAAAATAATAAATAAAGAAATAAAATTGGAGAGTAGGTTTACCTATTGTTTGACATGTGCTGGGCCATCGCTCAACATGTCATGAATAGATAAGTATTCCGAAATAACACATTGTTCCTAGTTATGTCTCGAGCTCTTGTCAATGTTGTCTCTCTTTAAGACTCATTTTGCTATTAAACTAATATAAAAAAATAAGGAGATGTGGTATGATTGCCAATGAGACAACTATCCACCCAAGTTCAAATGAAGTGGATGTAACGTGAGGGTACCCAAATTGCACCTATTTTGACAGTTTTGTAGCCTACGTTTATCTATGCTTCAGACAAAATTTTTCATTATGTGTTTATTTTGTAGATGTATCATTATTTACTATATGGTTTCACCAATTTAATTTTGAATCCATATGGAATCATAGAAAATTGGTCTGAACTGACCTCCAAACCATCAATGTATCTGTAATGAGGAGTACCCAAATTGCATCCATGCTTAAATTCGCATCGTCAAAAGTCGAATAACAGAGCTTTTGTTTAATTTTTTCAAATATTTTGAACAATTGGATATTAGTCCATGCTTACTCTTCATTTTTTAAGAAATGGATACTTGTAACATATTGTATTTGCTAATTTTAAAAAGATGACGTTTTGATGACGTCGCATGGCGACGTTTCCGTACATTTTGCTTTTTCAGTAAACACTTCATCTGTTGATAAATACTGTGAACGTTTTGTGTATATCTAAATATTTTTACCTATGTTGAAAGACGTGCATAGTATCAAATCATAAAAATACAATTTTTTTAGTCTCTAGGAAATCTTGTAAGATTTCGGCTGCTATTTTTGCTAAATAGGTGCAATTTGGGTACTCGATGCAATGTGGGTACCGTGACGTTAAGCAATTATAGGCAACCGTACGACCTTCAATAAAGGAAAAACCCATACCATATATCACCATATGAGGTTATATTCTTTACTCTCTGAGTTATGTTTATGTTTGATGTAAAATTAAGCGACTCGTAACTATCTCCTTAATTGTAATTCAAAGAACAGGTTAAAGTTATTTTAAGTCACAGTACTACGTCTTCATTCTGTGGTCTTGTGCAACTCCCTCGATAGGTGCTTGAATAATGTGAATGTAATGTCTTGTTTGCGATACGTATTTCTATAAATCAATAAGTGTGGTGCTATAATTTTAGGGATACAATCCTATTTTTAAATCCCATGGATAATTATAATATAAAAGTACTGGGAAGAATACTGACTTTAGTCATGTTAGTGAGCAAGGTCGCATATCACGTATCACATACCCTAGCAAGACTTGCTCTATACAATAAGTGAATCTTTGACCTTTGATATTAAAAGCATTTCAAATTAAAGTATGTTGCAAATTTACTCTTTAGTTAAATATTAATCAAACGAAATGACTTTCACATACCATTAACTTTATATTAAGGACTAAACTCAATGATATGAAGTGGAAAAAAATGTGGGTTAAAATGTTCTATGAAACTCTGGCAAGTTTGGCTTCTGTTTTCTGGAATTTTTGATGACGTCAAACATTTCATCTAATAATCTGTCTATTAAGCTGCAATTACAGTAGCAAAATGGAACCTCACAGGATTAAATATGTATGAAGTATCATTAATGTAGTTCAAAGTTCACAATTCTGAATTCACATATCATAGATATAAGAAGATGTGGTATGAGTGCCAATGAGACAACTCTCCATCCAAGTCAAAATTTATAAAAGTAAACCATTATAGGTCAAAGTACGGTCTTCAACACGGAGCCTTGGCTCACACCGAACAGTAAGCTATAAAGGGCTCCAAAAATTACTAGTGTAAAACCATTCAAACGGGAAAACCAACGGTCTAATCTATATAAAAAACGAGAAACACTTATGAACTACATCAACAAACGACAACTACTGAACATCATGACTGTTACACAATGACAAAATAGTAGTATAGATTAAATCATAAAATGTAGATTTGAAATTGACTTTCAATTTCATTTATCATTTTATTCTTTCACCCATGATGTAGAGGTGTCATATTAAATTTACGGGGATACATTTAATAGTTACATGTAGCTTTCTTAATAATTGCCCTTAAGATAAAAACAATCCTTCGCGTATTCAACCCGTTCAAATCAGAAGAATTTCCTGGAAAGAAATAATACTCCGTACAGTGATCGGTAACGTTCCAGAACTATTTTCCTTTACTCCATCAGGAATTAGTGTAGTGTAGATTGCGGATCGGAGCATTGCCAAGAGTTTGGGAAGAAATATTTGTACGTGTAAGTGATGCTGGATTCTTTTCGTCAAAGAATTTTGTTTAAAGCAAAATGTCACTCATACGAATTCATCAGTTGATAGAAGAACTGTGAATCTGCATGTGTGAATATAGTTGTCATTGTTGAAAAGGGATATACACAGGCACTTATTTCAATCAATGGGAAGGTCGACTATCAATGTATAATAGAGCTTTTTGGTACGAACGAACGCAAAGGAGCATGAATTTCATTCCACGATAACACTGAGAGTCTATGTTTTATCCAGTAAAACGGCATTCTTTTCTGAATCAAATGCATCTGTAACAATTTAAGCACATCGCAAATAGAACATAGTCTTAAATACACTAACGTCCGATACCTTGCTTATGTTAACTAAAATTACACATACTTAGGTGGGACTTGTTTAATCATGCATTTTTAAAATGTTTAAACCATTAACATTTTAATGAAATTCTTGAAGTACGGTTCTCAAAAAAAGAAAAAAATCACAACTACTTTTATTCATTAATGACTATGCCATCATGAAAGTGTCAAGATAGATCATCAAGATTTGCCAGACAAAGATGCTACAATGGATGGATAAATTTCTGGAAAAAATCAGGGAGATGAAAAAAAAACCAAAATATTGATGCGACACTTGCGATCGCATAAAACATAAGTGAAACAGGAAAAAAACTACCCCCTCCCGCCCTGAAAGTTAAATGGTCTTAGCAGTAGTGTTCCCCAAATGATTTGCATGATCTGTTTTAACTAGACTCAGAGTCATACCTGAATGGACAGGATTTGCCAACGCTGGATAGCCGAGCTAAGGAGAAATGGGCATTAATCCTCCGGATGGTATACAGATAGCACGGAATAGTAATATCTTCAATTAAATGCTAGATGTACAACTGATTTGGTCCATTCTCTTAAACGGTTTTAAATCGTATTATAATTGTAGACCGATCAGTTGTGCATTTATAGAAGATGTTAACACGAGCGAACATGCACTAGTAACTGTTTTATTACTGAAACGGTCATTTTAAACTGAACAACTCTTAAATGCCTGAAATTACCGCAAGGAAAAACGTCAAGATCTTTTCAGTTGTTCAGTACGTGTTCAGTACACCAACTATCGCGATCGATTAAGTACCAGTCAGTACTGGTTCAGGTAATTAAGAAAAACGCTTAGCAGTAAATCCAGCACGGTTAAGTACATTTTAGTACACGTCAGTTCATCGATAGAATTTTTGTCCAGTACTTTTCAGTGTATTAAAATAACATGAGGATTGTTTCCTTTGAATAGCAGAGGAATTGAAATTATAAAAAAAACGCGAAAAAAAAATGAATAACATTAAATAATAACGAGACATAATCGGCAACTGGACTGTAGATACACGTCTTTGTTAACATTTGTTTCTCTTCCATAAATAGATAAAAGATAACACAAATAATAACTGTTTAAATATTTGTATGGAATAACTAAGGATTTGTATATAGTAATACTATATTAAATCCTTGCACTAATTAACCAAGGACGTATAACTAACTAATATACGTCTTTGCAATAACCAAATAAAATTCTGATAATTATCCTGTAATGGTTACGCAAATATAAAATATTGATGACTGCATGTAAAATGAGTCTACTATAGTACTATCCAGCGGGGTATACAGCTGTAGATAAAGATTAGAATGGTGAAAACCCCGATAGCTTTCGAAATTATTTACCCTATAATTTCGCGCCATTTGTCTGCTGTGTCCGATAAAAGTGTCCGATTGAAGTAACGTAAGTATATATTTTGAAGACATTTTGACAGTTTTGATTGATATTTATATACATTCCTCTCTTTACAAGAATTTTTGATTTGTGAACCTTGAATGATCATTAACTGTTGATAATGATATGATCGACGACTTTCATAACAAAAAGGGGAGGAGGTTGCTTTTCATTGAAATTCCCGTTCTTCGACATTTACATTTAAATTAAAACAAAATAATCTCAAACTAGCAGCTGATCATGGTGTTAAAATAGCCTAAGCATAACAATAATCATGGACAGCAAGGGCGGATCCAGCCATATCAAAGAGGGGTCAAACCCAGGATAAAAAGGGGAATGCCCCAATTCAAAAGTATAATATTTATCGTCAAAAAAGGGGGGTTCCAACCCTGGGAACCCTCCGCCTGCATCTGCCACTGGGCAGGTCAGCAGGGTAACAATATTGACGAGCATGACAAGGGAGCTTCCTGTTGGACCTAGACTAATAATATTAGTAATATTTTTCTATAGGTGTCATAGTATTAAATTGGATGTATATACTTTAACATTGTTTTGTGGAAAAAGAAAGCATTTGCTTGAAATGGTTTTACATCATTTTATTTCACAGTACAATCAGAAATCAAAGTTTAATCTTTATACACCAGTATCAAGTTGTTTTTAGGAAGGAGTTATATTACTGCACTTTTGGTTCTTACTGTGACATGTTAACATAAGCGTTGACACATGAAATTTACTAGAAAGTGCACACGAACTTAAAAGTTGACTATTTTGAGCTAAAAATGGCACTTAGTTATATAAAAGTGGCACATGTGTCTCTTTCGGTTTGAAAATTTCCTTTAAAAGATATGTTTTTTCCTAAACAGCTTAACTGAATTTCAAAAATGAAGTGTGGTAGGTAAAAATATAAAATTTACTATTTGTCAGTCATTATTTTGTCATATCTCATGATATTTCTTAACAATTTCTCTTTCTGAAAGGTGCATGTCTAAAACTGCAAAAATGGGTGTTACGAATGTCACTCCAACTTCCTCCACCAATATACAGACCTCCAGGAAATAGCACAATTATAGTCATGATAGTGCTGAAAGTGGCGTTAAACACCAATCAATCAAAATACATATATATAATGCTTTTCAGGAACTTGTTTATCTTTTTTGCTGGTTGATCTATATAAAATAATGTGTTTTCAATACTTGTTGATTTTTTTTAATTTGCTTGGAAAAACAACCAACTATGATACACAGAAGAAAAGGCTGTACAGTTTATTTAAGAATTTAGCATCACACGTAAACCTTAATATGTTTTTGAAATATATGAATTTTAAGTTGTACTTAACATCAATCTGTTGACTAGCTAATAAATGATCAGCATGGAAGATAGTCTCATTCAAGTCATACCACATCTCTTTCCTTTTAATAGTGAACCTGGGATAAATTATGATTAATTATGAAATAATCTCAAAGCTCGAGCTTTGCAATTCTCAAAGTTAAAAGGAGCATCTCCAGAACGATAAATGACTCGCTGCCTAATTTTGATCTCTGTGTGTGTAACAGTGTTGTTGTTCTTAGCATTGTGTATGAATTTCATAAAATTTGGACAAGGAAAACTTTAGTCATGTTAGTAAGAGTGTGGAAAATATGCATCAAGGTACATATGTTTTGACGTCTTTTGGCATATTACTCATATCATACACTTTATATTTGAGTATATATGAGACTATGCGAAGAATGAACATTATTCCCTAAATGATATAGATTACAGAAAAATGGATATAAAGGCTAAGATATTAAATAAATATGAAAGACATTGGAATTTATTGGTATGCCCTGTCACTATGTGAAGGTGGTATTAAGTGTAACCATGGTTACCCTTGATCATAACATTTGAAGAAAATTGCAATTTTAAGATATGATAACAACCACTGTTCAACATGTTCGGATTTTTAGGATTTTATTTTTTAAAAACAACCCTGTAATTCAGTGGTGTGAGTTGGTTCATGGCTGTCATGTGTTTTCTCCAACTGAAATTAAAGCCAAGGCCTTTTGTTTTCTCATTTAACATTTTGAACTGTTTCAAAATTTTTCATGTTGGACATTTTATAACTGACTATACATTATAGGAGTTTTCATTGTTGAAGGCCAGATGGTGACCTATTATTGCTTATATTTTTGTCATTTGAACTCTGGTGTGTAGTTGTCTCATTGGTAATCATGCCACATCTCCATGATTTTCAAATAAATTAGAACATAACTAATCATGCTAATGTCATTAGTTTTCTCTTATGACAATTTCAGCATTTGTCATGCTGGGCATTTTATTCTCACCCACCAAAACTGTATGGGTTATGGTCATTGTTGATTATTGTTCAGTGCCTTATAGTCTTATACATCCTCGTCTTTTAGTCTTAGGTGGATAGTTTTCATTTACAATGATCATACAACATCTCCTTATCTATTATATCCATGTTTATTACCAGTTGGAGAATTCGGGATAAAAGCCCATAAACAAAAGGGTACAGGAAAAGTGATCATAAAGTTTTGAGATAAAGTTGTCTTTTATTTACAATATTTATATGTTTCATGGCTGAAAACATTTTCAAGATATATTTTTATTTTCTTGAACCATTATATTAACTTTCATATAAACTTAAATGTCATAAAATTCATAATTATCTAATTATCTAGAAAATAAGCTAACTTTTTTACATCATAAAGTACTATGTCTGTGAGGCCAAATAAAAAATATGTGTATTTCCTACCTACCCTATGTTTTAAGCTTAAAGTTAGACAAAGTCTACCTTAAAGTTTTTTGTCATTTTCAATAAGCACTGTTAAAGTCGGAATTAATCTCTCCATAGACTCAATGTAAAATAAAATTGTAAAATAAAAAAATCCTTCCTACCTACCCTATTTTTTCAAAGATGTAATAGGAAACACACATATCATTTTATTTGGCCTTTATACAATATTAATTTTAAAGTTAATTTGTTCCTCAAAAATATTTTTATTTATAATACATGTATGTATATATATATATATACAAGATATATCATATATTTACTTAAATAAATAAATTCATGACCATACATCAAATTTGTACTATTAAATGTAGTAAAATGTGAAATAGAATAGCTAATAATCAGGATGTATTTGTAATAACCAGAATTTAGAACATGTAGAATATACATGTACATACTATAACATGTATAATACAATAGATAATATCTGGGAACAGTATATCTAACCAGGTAATATACAGATGTCAACAAAACAGTAAATTGTCTTGAGGGCGAATTTCAAAGGGTCATTCATACATGTAGGTATCACACATGACTTTAATTATGATGTCCACAAATGTTAATTGCACCCTTTATCATGTACCTGTTCTCGTTCTTGTAATTTTACTGGATATGCAAAACATTTTGAAAAAGAAGTATGAAGCAACATGCTATATAATGCTGTTAAGAATTTGCATTTCTAAAGGTTATATTGGGTATTTATTGATCAACTTGAACATTGGTAAAAACTGCAAAACATTTGAATTATTACAAAATGTAAGGAGGAAAGAAATTAAAACTCAAATGTCAAATAAAACCCAGGGTTTACTGTTAAATTTTAAAAGGAAATGATACATGTAGCTATTGTAGTAATAAGTTGATTCGTTCATTGTTGAAGACCAATCCATACATCAACTGTCAAGATGAAGAACAGGAATAAAAGCCCTGTTCATTGATAATTTTCTATGTTTTCTATGTATTGTGTTCGATTTTGTCCCATGTACATTTACTCCATATCCTTTCATTTTTAGTAATAAGTTGCAATATTTGTTACACAATACAAAGAAATTAAAGAAACAAGTTCATTCTCAATATATACATATATTTATTTTATTGTAGATGATTCCAAGCTTGAAAAGGAAGCAGTCTACAAATATTAAATGTGCACTTATGATTTGTAGGAAATATAAATGTCAATCGCTGATAGTTGCAGGATATGAAAGAGGGATATGAAAAATGAATAGCTCAAACACATTGTACAGTACCATGAAGTGATATTGGGATTACCCGGTAAACTGGACCAGAAGGAAATAGTGCATTGAATAAATTAGCAAATTCATATTTTTAAAGAAAGATCATTCAACTCTAGAAGGCTGTTAATACCTTGGATAATTATTCACTTGAAATAGCAATTTGAAATTATTGGAATAGGAAGTGTTAGTGCATATATTTGTAGTGCATCATACATATATCTGAATTTGATGAGTGCATTGGAAAATATTTGTTTGAAAAAGCAATTTGGAATAACAAGATTTCATAGATTCAGTGAACATTTACATGTATGTTATAGTTAACTTTAATTTTCAGGACTGGATATGTTGCAATTGTTTACTACCAATTGACTGATTACTGTGTTTAAAGTCTAAATGTGAACCAGTACATGTATTTATGATAATCTTAACTACAAATGGACTGTTTATAACAAAACTGGCATTTTATTCTGATCAAGCATATTAAACAATACTTAAAGTATCATTTTATTTATATGACCATTGAGTTGATTTTGCTATTAAAAAAAATCAGTTAACAATAAACTTTCAATTACATGTACATTTAATTATACATTTAATTACATTCATGATATTGTAGTCTTGTATAATATTAAATAAGAGATATGATATGATTGTCAGTGAGATAACTATCAACTAGAGACCAAATGAGAAAGATGTTACATGTAGCAACATTCAGTCAATGTACAATCTCTGGTTCAATAACCACAATTTACATAAATACCCTTACAGATTCAGACAAGTGTCAAACTGTCCCTTTCAAATTTGATTTCACAACTTTATAAGAGAAGAAAGGCAAAGGATACCAAAGGGACATTCAAACTCATACATCATTGTACATGCAAGTTGAAAATAAACTTCCAATGCGATGGCTATAAAAAAGAAAAGACAACAGACAAACAACAGCATCGAAATTATGTGACAATTTAAAAGTTTCCAAACAGGGTAAAATTGTTCGTTTACTGTATAACAAGATGAATAATATATCGGTATTTAAGCTAGTTCGGCATTTTTGTGGGTTACACGTCAGTATGACAGCAACCGAACGACATAAAAAACAACCAAAACATGCCAAAGACATATGATAATAAGAGCAGCAAGTAGTATTCAAAAAGACCGGGTTATATAAACATGGTAGAATTTAGCAAGCTCTGAACCGTCCAAAGTTCATAAAAAATTAAAACAACACGTTAATACTGTAATTATTTCATGTGTGATTACGTCATTATCAAATTGTGAATAAGTTAAACAAAACAAAATCGTAAGGGTTCCATGAACCCAGTGTCTCGCCTACTTTTGCTGTTAATCGCAGGCTCAACAAAATGAGGAAAAAATTAATAAAAATATTCCTCTCTATACTATCTTTTGATTGTAAGTAGCTTCTGTCCAAGTTTGGTAAAATCCAGGATAGTTTATGAATCTTATAAATGTTTTAAAACTTAAACTGCAGACTCGTGTAATGTTAAATGGAAAACTAAGTCCATTTATAAGTAAAATTCTGAAAAATGGAACAACATTTTAACAAAATTTCCTTCTAGTTACTAGCTTTTAATCATTAACAAGCTTCTGTCCAAGTTTGGTACAAATCAAAGTTAGTTTAAGAAAGTTATTAAAATTTAAAAACTTTAACCACAGAGTGAATGAAATGTAAACTGGCAGAAAAATTAAGTCCATTTATAAGTAAAATACGGAAAAAATGATTTTTTTTTTTTCAAAATTTACTTCTGGATACTATCTTATGATCATAAACAAGCTTCTTTCCAAGTTTGGTAGAAATCCAGGATAGTTTAAGAAAGTTATTAAAATTTCAAAAACTTTAACCACAGAGTGAATGTAATGTTTCCTGGCAGAAAAACTAAGTCCATTTATAAGTAAAATACGGAAAAAATGGAATTTTTTTTTTACAAAATTTACTTTTGGATATTATCTTATGATCATAAACAAGCTTCTGTCCAAGTTTGGTAGAAATCCAGGATAGTTTAAGAAAGTTATTAAAATTTCAAAACTTTAACCACAGAGTGAATATTTGTGGACGCCCGACGACGACGGAATGTAGGATCGCTATGTCTCGCTTTTTCAAAAGTCGAAGGCTCGACAACAATCAAAAATCTGAGACGACGGTCAATTCTTTCTTTGAAACAGGTTAACATCTATCAAAATCACTCACAAGAGTTTTTGTGTGGGACATATATTTGTATCAATCCAAGAAAGGTATAGGCACATAATAAACACTCGTCTTTTATTTAAATCGAAATAACAAATAAATGAATGCAGATATAAAAGAATGTGAGCTGTGTGATAAACGTTTTATGGTATGGAAGCAGTATGCTTTTCAGCTCTTACCAGGTCACCATATTCATATTTAAAAACTCCTCCCCAAAAAAAAAATAGAAGATAAATATCAAATATCAAATGGTTTTCCACTTATTTAGCATGAGTTTAAATTAATGGATTATTGATTTGTTATTTAAAATGCCTAGTGACAAATATTTCATGCAAGATCAGGACGACCAGAGCTTAAAAGTCAGTTATATAATATAAAAATAAGGAAATTTGGTACATGATTGCCAATAAAGCAACTATCCACCAGGGTTCATATAAAGTGGATGTAAGCAATTATAGGCAACTGTACAGCCTTCAACATTGAAAAAAACATACTGTATAGTCCGCAATAAATGGCCGACATGAAAATGTAAAGCAATTCAAACGGAAATTGATTGATTGTTGTTTGCTGATTTCAAACGTTCAGTGAGAAATATTTCATGCGTTCAGGACGACGCGAGTTTAACAGAAGGTATATTTAATATAGAATAATTTTTATAAGGAGATGTGGTATATAATTACCAATAAAGCAACTTTCCACCAGAGTTCAAATGATGTGGATGTAAGCATTTATATTGAAAATTAAAAAAAATGTGAAAATTTAATCCTGCTTTATTCAAAATTGCCTTAACTTGTACTACTATTATGCATGAGGCTTTGGCCGAGATTAATAAGAAGAATGAAAATAACAGTAGTTTGGCAAATATAAAGCAATGGATTATAACTTATTAATAAGTTTATCACTGATGATATACTTGTCGGGTACGTCTAAACCAGTGGCGGATCCAGGGGGTTCCGGTGGTTGGAACCCCCTTTTGGACGATCAATGCATTTGAATGGGGACATATAGTTGGACCCCCTTTATCCTGGGTTGGGAACCCCTTTAAAATTGCTGGATCCGCCCCAGTAAACACTGCTCATTACCTCCTGAGTGCACCCAGGACCCTTTATAGTCATCGCATTTGCACACAAGACGAATGATTATATTTTTACACGCTGCTTATTTAAGGGTAAATTTTGGTAGAATTTGAAATCGAACTTAAATAGATATGTTAATTCTTATAAAATAATGAGGGCACGTGTCACTGATTACACAAAGTTCTACTGAGCCGTGAATTATCCTATCAACGTTCAAAATGAATAACACGATGTTAAAAGTTTTCCGGGATTGTTTAATGTAATTAAATTTAAATTATGCATAGTTAATTTTACGTTTATGGAGAAAAATAACCTATTCAATGTACTTTTCAGTTTATTTGTCAAGCAATTTTGTTGTGCGTTCTGCAGTTCATAATAAAGACAATAAAAATCATATTGTTTTATAGTTGCCATTTTTTCTGTAACAAGTTCGATTTTTGTTTTTTTTTTGTGATTTTTCTCTCTCTCAAAATCAACTTAATAAGCAAATACATTGTTTACTGAATATAAAATTTTATTGAATTTTTATATTTTTATTCTCAATAAACCATATACATAATACATAGGTATAGAGAAGACAATTATGTACAATATTTACAATGAAAATATTTAGAATTTAACCTTTATAAGACGAATAAGTATTTATTTATATGATTTGCTAAGTCTTATATCTTGGCTGCGTACGTGCTGTCCTTGGTCTTTTCCTTTGGCTTGGCTTACGAGCTAGTTTCTGGGGTTTTGGCACTTCAAAATCTGTGCAAGAAGACTTAGTCGTTGTTTGAACGGATTTCGTGTCAATCAACAGACAAGAAAACGAAAACAACATGCGAAGAACTGAGAAATAGAATTTAAAAAATTCAGTTGTTTTACAACAAAAATCATTTTCAGAATTTAGTTTAGAATGTAAAACCAAATCTTACTTACAAATTGTTTAGAAATAATACCCAAATATGATAATTTTCAGAAAATGGAGAAGAAAACTGAGACAAATTCATTTTTCAGAATTTATTTTCACATTGAAATTCGTTCAAGGCTTGTATTACTGGACAAGAACGATTTTAAAGAGAAACAAAATCTTACTAAATGCGGATTTGTTAAAACATTCGTATTACTAAGGAATAAAATTAAGACATTTTCTTTTCACTTGTCTTACATGCAACAAATCATTCTTCAAAATTTACTTTTACTTTAAAACTGCTCAAGGAATCTAATACTGGACAAGAACGAGCTCAATGTAAAACCAAATCTTACTGCATGAAATTGTTTAGAAATAAAACCGAAATATGACAGAAAACGGAGTCAAATTCATTTGTATTACTGGGGCCTGTTTATCGAAGCAGTCTTAGGATTAGGACGTGTCCTAAGACCAACTTAGGACATATCTTAGTCCTAAGTGGGTTTATTAAACATGTCGCAACTTAGGAAAATCCTAGGAATTGTCCTAACTTCAGGATACAAATTTAGGTGTCTTAAGATGGTCTAAGGATGGTCCTAACTTTAGGATATATTTAGGATGGTTATTTTATAAACAAATATGGCCTGTATTGGTTGCATTTACTTTAGGGAGCTACCATTTGATTTTTATGGCCGCGGGTGGGGGCTTATTTTGGAATCTCTGTCCTTCCTTTTATTTTTCACTCTATTCGGTCCTTTTTATTACTATCCTGACTTTTTTACATAAATAGTCATCCTGCCTTTTTTTTACTCCAAACTCCTGTCCTGCCTTTTTTCAAATTGTCAAAATTCATCGTCCAGGAGAGTCTGTAGTTTTGCATCGGTAAAATTCGAATCTCGTCTCTTGCTCATATTCACACGTATGTTATTTTCAGTAATAAAATAGTTGAAGCACTCAGCATTTATATAAAAGATGCACGAGATTTGCCTTTGAACTTTTAAGTATAAAACCGTGACACTTCGAATTCAGCTCACTCAAATCATATAATGATTTTACCAATTATATATTAAATTTTAACTATTTACAATTTGTTGTTCAATTCTTATATAAAACGTAGTTATGTTTTTTGTCTTATGTTTTGTTTCATAGAGTTTAAATGTACAATTATGATATAACAAATATTTATTACCTTTTATTTAAAACTAATAATTATTTTCTAATTATTAATCTTTTTAAATTATAGCTATTTTTAGTGAGTGATCAGATAAACTGTTAGCTTCAAAGTAAATTAAATGGTGTTTTTCCGATTTTTTTTTACTATGGAACAATGCAATTAAAGGCTATTAAAACGTTTAATCCCGCTGCAAATGTTTGCACCTGTCCTAAGTCAGGAATCTGATGTACAGTAGTTGTCGTTTGTTTATGTAATTTATACGTGTTTCTCGTTTCTCGTTTTTATATATACTAGACCGTTGGTTTTACCGTTTGAATGGTTTTACACTAGTACTTTTGGGGCCCTTTATAGCTTGTTGTTCGGTGTGAGCCAAGGCTCCGTGTTGAAGGCCGTACATTGACCTATAATGGTTTACTTTTATAAATTGTTATTTGGATGGAGAGTTGTCTCATTGGCACTCACACCACATCTTCCTATATCTATTGTAATATATCTTGAGATATGAAAATACGTAAGAATTATTCATCTTAATTTTTAAACTAAGAATAAAACTAAAATGCTTATTGAACGAAATTTTAATAAAATGCGAAAATCTATGCAAAGAAAATAAACATATTAAGTCATTCTACTTTCAATACAATTTGTTTACCTTAAGGCTAAAAAAAAACATGTACCTTGGCATGTTTATTCGGATTTTTGATGAGGAGGTGTGATGATTAAGAGACAATTCTCAATTTTGAACGTTTTTTGCCTGCATTATATACGTGTTTTCTAACTAATATTTGTTTCTATTGTTTCGCCTTATTAATGCGATATTGCAATGACAGATGTTGATGCACATATATATTATTATTTTCGACGTGTGGAAAAGGTGGTCCATCATCCAGAGCGCCGGCGTGTTCTTAAACTTATTCCCAATCCTTTAAAGTGTTCCTTCCAATTTTGATTTTGAGTTATATGTTTTAAAATTTCAACCCCTTTTTATTCAGGAAAAAAACTGAAATCAGCCTGATTTTTATTTCTATAACTTTGACTCTTTTAACAAGTGGGCTTTCCTCCGAAGTAAAAATACGGTACGTCTAAACACTGCTAAGGACTACTTGGTGCACTAAGGACTTTTATCCTGGAATTAGTCAATTATTGTACAAATAACAGGTATACAAATACATTTTGTTTTATTTTCACTTGTACAAATAAAGTCTCCTTTACCCAGCTTCCATGTTGAGCAAGCGGTAACGGATATTTCTTTTCAGTATCAGTTAATTTTGGGGTCCTCTTCGCGGTCCGCGTTTGAACTAGGTAGATTTCTTTGAGAAATTAGAGACAATGATTCAGATTAAAGTCATATGGAACGAGTGACTGGTTAAAAATAATGTTTATCCGATTCTTGAACCAATGCATGTAAATATCATAAACTTAGTCTTCTGTGCACGATTTTATCATTTTTACGCATCTATATCATATAATCGTCAAAAAATTCTCTCGGTCTGTTATGATGTGAAAATATGGCAGCAAATTAATTGTCGTATTTTGAAGCCGTAATTTACCGATTGTCACCTTAGTAAACGATCAATAAAGAAACATGGATATTGAGCATGTGTATAAAATGTACAATAAGATAATAGTTTATTTCAATGACAGATCCATGCGTATTGCGATCACAAGATTTTACGAGAAATTTCACGCTGAGTTCACTGCATACGGAAAACATATCGGCGAATTGTTTACTGGAAGCAAGCAATTAAAAAGTTAAAGTTTGGACAAATTATAGAATTTTTTGGAAAATAGAGTATATATGTACATAAGTTTTATAATTAAAAATAGCCATTTAGATATAGAAACCATATGCATATTTTTTTTTTTAATTTGAAGTTTCATATGACTTTTAATAACTTTAACTTTCAAGTGTTGGGAAAAAATTCAGGATACAAAACAATATATGTACATTGTCGGAAAATATAAAATTTATTTGTACTCGCTACGAAACAGGAGAAAAGCTCGGCGAGCCTCGCTTTTCGTCCTGTTTCAACTAAATTTATATTTTCCGACAATGTACATATATTTTATATATATTATCTGGGACTATTATACTAACTATTACTAGTATAATAGTCCCAGATATTATGCCACTTAGGACTAGAAGGGTGCTGTTACATGTACATTGTTTTCATATTATGGTAGAGATTGATATTTAATACATAAATTCCAAATTCTATAGAAAAGAACCATGTGAACAATAAATAGGCAGAGACTCTGATATAGGCACGTGCCGGTTTTTCTTTGATATTGCCGAAAATCAGTGAACCGATTGACACGAGCCAATTAACTTACAGAACAACTGATTAAACAATCATAATCTTCTTTTTATATTTCAAGTAATTAACAATTGTAAAGACTATAATACAAAAATGTATAATCATATGTTTTGTTCTTATTTACAAAGATCAAAAGGACAAATAATTTTGCTTTTGTTTTATTTCTCTTCCGATAAAGTTATTGTCGTGCATGGCTTTGATTTGCGTCAACTGTTATAAAGTTGGAATGTGGTCGACTTTTAAAATGTTTATGTATTATAGAGTTATCAAGACAAAAGGAATAAAAATGTCGACAATAAAAAGAATTGATATTCTATGGTCAAAATAGATATACGAAGTAGTTGTAGAGTGCTAATGAGACAACTCTCCATCCAAGTCACAATTTGTTAAAAAATAACCATTATCAAAGTACGGCCTTCAACATGGAGCCTTGGCTCACACCGAACAACAAGCTATCAGGGGCGGATTAAGGCGGGGCGTGGCGGGCGTGCGCCCCACTTAAGTTTGCAAAGCATGGGTTGTCCTCAGCTTAATAAAGAATATTTCGATAATTTTACCTCAAAATTTTTAGACTCGCTCTGCTCGGCAAAAATTTAAGTTTGCGCCCCTAACCTAAAATCCTGGATCCGCCCTGGCTATAAAAAGCCCCAAAATGACTAGTGCAAAACCATCAATGTAAAAATAACCATTATCAAAGTATGGCCTTCAACATGGAGCCTTGGCTCACACCGAACAACAAGCTATCAGGGGCGGATTTAGGCGGGGCGCGGCGGGCGTGCGCCCCACTTAAATTTACAAAGCATGAGTTGTCCTCAGCTTAATAAAGAATATTTCGATAATTTTACCTCAAAATTTTTAAGACTCGCTCCGCTCGGCGAAAATTTAAGTTTGCGCCCCTAACCTAAAATCCTGGATCCGCCCCTGGCTATAAATAGCCCCAAAATGACAAGTGCAAAACCATCAAAAACGAAAACCACTGAATAACAGGTTCCTGACTTAGGACAGGTGCAAATAAATGCAGCGGGGTTAAATGACCAAAAGCCTTATTAAACGAATAATTCCCGCGACTTACGTTACAATGTTCTTAATATTTTCAGAATCGTATGCGTTAATTTAGAGCAAAATATATAATTTTGTCAGAAAAAATATGGTTCGTACAAATTTAAATAGCTTAGAAAATATCCTTTATCAATTGATGAGAAAATTTTAAGAATTTGTTATACCTATTACTTCGTAATCTATTTCTGACACGACTTCTCGTCCTGATTATGCATGAAATGTTTGCCACTGGACGTAAAGCAACCAACACTCAATCAATCAAATTTTGCTCTAAAAATGAATTAAACAGTATAAGCCACAATTGTATCCATTATTGGTGTTGTGCCTGTTTGTACCGTAAACATACTGAATTCGTTTTTGTCCAGAAATATTTTCCTTGGACGAGTTCAAGTAACTATGTAAATAAATTGATTTATAGGGTTATGTGGTCAGTTGAAATTATTCAGTACAATCATTTTGTGTCCGTCGATTGTCGTCTTTCATACATGTCAAATGTTGTATCCACTGTATGATGTTCGTCGTCTGTTGTTTATGGCAGTCAGGCCTCGGTATTCAGATTTTAGCCCCCACTAAGGTGACGACCAATCATAGAGTGGGGGGGGGGGATCTTTTCAGTTATTCTCGGGGTAAAAATATGGTTGTATTTCTGGTTCAATCCAAAAGAGACATTGCCAAGGTCAGCAATTGAATGCATTAATAAGTTCAACAAGGTTAAATATCAAAACATATTTTCATTCTCAATATTGTGTGACGATAGTATAACCAGCGCCGTATGTGAACGTTCATATAATGGGCTTTTGCAGCTATGTTTTTATGTGCAAGCATAGCCAAAATGGATAAGCACTTATGCACGTGCATTAGGCTGCGTGCATTATGATTTACACTTGGACTTTGGTATGGTCTTTTACACTTTGCATGCCTACATCAAACTTTATTTGAGGTCCAGTCCGTGATCTTCATGAATATATAATTAAATGAAAGTTGTCTCATACCACATCTTCTTATATCTATATAATATCAGCATTTAAAAGGCAATAATATATAAAATAACGAACATGTATCTCTGAAGGGGAGGTGGATCATTCTGATTTTCTTGTACCACACAAGCATTATTTTTGTCGCGATTTTTGCTTTACAAATTTTATGACAAAAACTCACATTACGAAATGTATTCCCTTTTCCTGATAAGATATTTAAAATAAAAAATGAAAAATCAAGTTACAGTTGAATGGTAGTTCCCAAAGACCTAATTACGTTAAGAGCTGTGTGAAAAGAAAAGAGGGCAAATATATATATACAAATTAGAAGACGCAAGTGGTATGATTGCCAAAATGAAACAAATCTCCGTAACAGACCAAACGACACAGAAATAAAAAAAAAAGACTATAAGTCACCGTATATACTGAGAGGACCTATAGAAATATTCAATTCAAATTCCAATGTTTAAATATGTTCAATATATATTCAAAATAAAAGTTAAAGATAAATATAGCAACCTAAAATTAGTGTATACTGACAACTGAAGAAACACGATATATTGTTTGATTCAAAATTAATCTAAGTGTTGTATATCGATTATTATTATTTTTAATTTTTCGATTACTGTTGACTTCAAGTCTAGGTGTTTGGTGTTTAGTGATCCGTGTCGGTTCACTCTATACACGTACAACTGTCGTCTTAACAAATTAACAAAAAGCTAATTGCCATTCCAATCACATATACACAGGATATCCACCTCCGGCTTTCACCACATGTTTAATACATCCAGCTGTAAGTTACCTGTGTATAGTTTTAACTTTTAATTTTAAAAGAATCACGAAGATGTACAGATAGAAAGATAGTTTATTCCCATAAAACATGAATACAAATTATAAGTTGTCATAACATAAAATAAATATTAAAATAAATAAAATAAATAAAAGTAGATAAAATAAATAAAAATATGAGAATACAAATAAAAATGTTTAAAGAAATAGTGTTTAGATATGTTGAAATTATGGTTGAAAAGAAGGCGTAATTTTACTGTTGATACATTTTATGAAATTGTAAAGCTGTATGAGTGTTTTGGGTTTTCAACAGTTCGTTTGGTATCATTCAATCTTTTCCTTTCATCTTCTTAAACTGGACAAACAAGAATATAGTAATAGTCGTCTCCGATATGTCCATTCTGGCATATAGAACACATTTTGTCACTTCTGTCAACATGATACCTTCTCCCTATATCTATAACCAATACATTTTTTGCACTTTTCATTCTGATTTTAACACATTACAAGTTTGATTCGTCCGAAGTTCGCACTGACTATTATATTTCAACTCTTTATGGACATTTTTAAAGTAAGATACAATGCATCTACAAATGGAAGCTGGGGTAAAAAGTTTTAAAACGTGTTATCGTGTGACAATCAAATATGCACAATATAAGGAATGCACATAATTTTTAAACATAGGATTTTCGTTTAGATTATATAAAATTATAGCATAATAATTAGGTTTTACTCTTAAATAAAAAGATAGTCATAGTATCACAGCTTCACGTATATATACATATATGTGTGTGTTATATTTTGAGCTTTAAAACATAATGTTATCTATGATTGATTGATAATTGCCTAATTTCCAGTGGCAACTATTTCATGCATGTTCAGTACGAATGCATAAGTTTGTTGATTACGTCTGTTTAATTACTTCTAACTGTTATACACTACATGAGTACACCTGTATACTGATAAAGACTTATGTTGGTATCAAAATGTATTCTAGATATTTTGGTCGTAGAGTTGCTGTCATATTGATGTACACCTAATATATTCTTAAATTCACAATGTATGTGAACAGTAATAAAGACAAATTCCGAGCAATAGTTGACTTATGAGGCACTGTATAGACACATTCTGAACTATTTAAAATGTTATATATAAAATAAGAATATAAGGTATGATCGTGAAGGAAGAATCTCTCCTCAAGAGACCAAATACCGTTTTTCTTTTTATTTATGTCTTTTGTCCATTATTCTCTATTCATTATGTAGTAGCACCTCATTATTCTCTATTCTCTATTTTTGGGGTACATTTTTCTTTATTCTTTATATTCTTACAGTCATATTCTCTTTCTGCAAACCCACATCCACACCCTCTCAAATGTCTTGCATTTTTGTGTTAGGTAATATTTTTCGAATTTTAAAACTTTTCAATTTTGTTAAAACAAAATGTCTTGAACAGTTTTAATATTATATATATATTTTATTTATCATATATATTTATGTCATAGGAAGTTTTTTGCAATGATTCATATTGGGTCAAAATCTAAATCAAGTTAAAGTTTTTATGAAGTATTTGCAATATTTATTATGGGCCTGATTTGATGGGTCTCATTTAACAGATTTATATACTTAATGATCATGTAATCGAATAAACATAAAACAAATATAAATTGAAAAGTGAATGAATGAAGTTTATTCTCATAAATCTACGTATCATAGTCACAGAGAAAATTTATATTTACAATAATAAAATAAATTTGACGTTAGCGATTTATTCAGCAAGATATATATACAGTTTTAAAATAGTGGAACCCGATTTTTACTGAGAGCGGGGATTTCCAGTTTAAAGGTGTTTTTTTTTTTTTTTTTCAATAGCCGCTTCCGACGTTAAAGCTAGATAAAAAAAATACGCAATTCCGACCACAGATTTCTTTTATATTGTAATTTATAGCCATTTAACTTTCAAACATATTTCATTTTGGGCAATTAAACAAAGCAGAAGTATTTTTCACGGAAAGAAATCAATATCATTGAGTAATCGATCAATGTACTGAAAATTATAGTCCAAGCGCGAATGAAGGGAGACAAGCCTTATAAATCTGCACAAACTATTTTATGTCAAAATCGATAGATTTACCTGGCACTGAACACTACTGAAAATTCCCAAACAACTATTTTATCGATGTACTGATTAGTACGAAAACGTTCTTGACGCTACTGAATTGAATGCAACGCGTTTTCTCTTAATTACCTGAGTCAGTACTGAACTGTACTGGATCTCCTGCGCGGATCAGGGTACTGAACACGTACTGAATAACTGAAAAGATCTTGAAATTTTTCTTGCGGTAATTTCAGGCATTTAAGAGTTGTTCAGTTTAAAATGACCGTTTCAGTAATACAAACAGTTACTAGTGATGTAAAATCAAATGTCAATTAAAAGGGACCAATTAACACAAACACGCACACACCCGCACAACCACCTTTGATTTAGATATTATAAGTTAGATATAGGATAAATGACCACGACACAACAGCCAATCAACATATAGATGATCATCAACATCAATGTAAATAGAGTTCAATATGAACATTATGTATATAGTCCACACTGTATAGCAAGCTTTAAATAGTAAAAGACAGAAAAGTTATTCTGACAAAAAACCCAGTCCGGAATAATATAGAACACTCATTGATTAAATGACCATACGAAAAGGACAAATCGTTACTAGTTTACAGTGTAAGCGGGTATTCACAGCTCTTAAAATGCAATACAAGAACATAAAAAGTATACCACAATATTCTGTTGTAAAGTTATGACATCCAACCGCATTAACAGTTAATATTCTTGCTTTAATTTGCTAAGTTTTCACAGCTCAATATAAAACTATCTTCTATATATCATATATGATTTTCAACACTTTTGACAGCATAAATGTGTCGGAAATTGATTCCATAAGACTATGCAAGTGTCTGTAAGATAATCAGTCTGTTTATTAAAAAAAGCAGTAGCAGTAGTACACTGAACTGGGTTAATAGTATTACGCAATTTAATAAAAATTAGATATCTTATATAATAAAATCAAATCATTGATAGCCATAATTATCCGCCAGTCTGTGAAAGTCCTTAAAAGCCTCAGTCACACATCATGATTGTTATTGCAGTCGTTGATATTGCATGTGATGATAAAATTCCTTTCCTCCTCTTTGATGAAATAGTTGATTGAAAGTGGGTTTTTTTTTTGCATTTATTGCGCTTTCGAAATACTACCAATTAGTTACACAGTTACAAAATAAACTTTCTCTATCCAGCTACATTCAAATGATTTCAATGGATTGACACTTTTATTTACTAACAACATCATACTAAATTGTGACCTATTGGACGTACTATTCTGTAGATTCTCGTGAAGATTTCCGGATAAAGAAAAGATAAAAGATTGGACTCATATTTTGACAGTTAAGTCGACATTTCTATTTGTGTAATACTTCTTGTAAACGTGTGCATAATAAATCTTGTTAAATTTTATTATTGCTTTGTGTCTTTTGTTGGCTACAATTAAAAGACGATTTTCTGGCGTAACAATATGAATCACCCGTTGATCAGTAAGACCCAAATTAAGGGGTTTCCGCTTAATTGGCTGTGCGACTATAAATAACAGCAACGGGGCGACACTCTACCACACTGGACACCGGATAAGATATCTCTTTTCTGCTAGTGATGGCTTCGTATTTATACATCCCACACAATCAAATGGACGTCGCACGAGTTATGGGTCTTACTGTCGAATAGAAAGGAACATTTAACTATATTTCATACTTTCTATATGTCTTCATTTTAGAAATTGTGTGATACCTGATGGTTTTGATGGTTATGTATTACAGTTGCACGACTCTTTGAGAGGCTACTTCCTAGTGGCGCCGGTGTTTCCGCTATCAGTCTAATCGTATATTTACGGCGATGTTTAGGTGTCACACCACTTATTCACCCACTCGCATTTAGAACATTTGTAAAAGTAGCCCTACTCTGACAAAAAATTGGTCTTTTGATGCTGTTATTAACCTAAACTAGCAAATGAATTTATATGAATGAAACTTTTTCTGATGGAGAAATATATTTTGATCATTTTGAGTCTAGAATTTACTAATGCACGAACTTGCATCACAATTTAGGGGTAGATATGCTATATTGTATGCTAATTAGGATTTTCAGAAAACCAACGCGGTATGTTTAGTAGGGGACTTCCCGTTATATCATGTGTCAATACAAGACTTTAACCATTGTTTGAAAGTTGGCGTATAGAAAGTTAATACATGAATAATTAGGGATATACATGGTTTTTAAGCATGAAGTTAAACTTAAGGTAAAATATTTAAAGAGCCGTGAAAATTGAAAAAAAAAATAGTTGAATGAATAGGGATTTTGATTTTAAAAGAGAAAGCAGTGAAACAAAAAACTGCAAAAAAATCCCCAAAAAACAATTGATAATTTTTTTCTTAACTGATCATGTGAAATGCAGGAAGCCTCATCCCCCAGTTTTAAATGGATCAATCGTACATGTATATTTTATTTTTGGTGCAAATGATACTAGGTATTTTGAAAACTTGTGGCGCAAACGTAGAATGGTTCAAATGAGTTGTGGCGCAAACGGATTTCTCACAAAAAATCAGCAATATTGAAAGTTTATATTCCTGTAGTCAGAAATTGAATTTCATGTATTTTCTGTTAAAAGTCATACATTCAGTGAGTTCAAATAGCGCTTTAAATTTTGCAAACTAAGTTACAATATGACAAGATATGATTTTTTTTATTACACCTTAACCAAGAAGGAAGTGGCATGGTACTTATACATCCCCACAACAAAAAGACACTAAGTACAGGTCTGAGAGTACTCGCAGTTACTAACAGCTAGTTCAAAGCCAATAGCAACTACAATAAAAAAAATCATGCATTTAAGACTAAAATATCATTCAGGACGCATCCAACATCCGGGTCGGGTAGAAGTCGAGTTTTATACATATAGTTACGAACTATTTTCCTACCGATTATTTCAACATATCAAAAAGGTGTAAGTTGATTCTGAAAGAGTGGGTATGTTCGATAATAAAAGTAATTGGGCCTTGCAATATAGGTCACCTCTGTACCCCCGGGAAGAGTCATTGCAAGGTGTTTTTTTTTAAATGTGCAGAGAGCGTTGTACCCTATCGACATGATGCATGAAATTTGAAATCCTGCTGTAAGACTTGTCATTAGGTTTATACATTTTATGTAGAAAAATAGATGTGGTATGATGGCCAATGAGTGCAACTGATGTAAATGACGTGCATCTAAGCAACTATATATAGGTCATCGTACGGCCTACAACAATGAGCAAAACTCATACCGTATAGTCAGTTATATAAGGCCCCAACAATACAAAATGTGAAACAATTTATACGAGGAAACCAACGGCCTAATGTATGACAACACAAAAAAATCCGTTTTGAAATGCGGAATGTATAAATACACATCCACGTCCGATTGGAACGAAGGCGTTAAATCTTATGCCCCTCGACAGTTGAAAAATATATTTTCACGTTATCCTTTAAAACAACTCTATGTTAGGGTCAGTAGGTCATCCATTGATGGGCAAGTTTCTTAACTTATTAGTTTACCGTTGCCTATTCTAATGTTCTATCTTTAATACATTTCGACCCACTTTGCAAAACCTGTCTTAGTAATTCATTGTTAAAAACAAATATGATACACAGCAACAAACGACAACCACTGAACTAAAGGCTCCTGACAAGGGACAGGCACATACAGAATGTGGCGGGGTTAAACTAGTTTGAAGGTGCTAACCCTCCTCTAACCTAGGACAGTGGTGTAACAAACTATAAAAATCAGTTGAAAAAGTCTCAACTCAGATGGATACAAATACAAATGCATCTAACAAAAACACAGAGTGGACGTGGCATTGTACATAAATTAGGCCGTCAGTTTTTCTCGTTTGAATTGTTTTACATTTGTCATTTGGGGGCCTTTTAAAGCTAATTATGCTGTATGGGTTTTGCCCTTGTTGAAGGCCGTACGGTGACTTATAGTTGTAAATTTCTGTGTCATTTTGTCTCTTGTGTAGAGTTGTCTCATTGGCAAGCATACCACATCTTCTTACTTTTATATTCTAGTATTTATTAATAGCAAATAAAGTGCTCACAGCCAATGATTCATAAAATAGTGTCAGCATGTGTTTATGTAGTTTCAAAATAAGGCACAACATTGAAACATCTGGTAGTTTCCGCATTAGGCTAATAGATCTTGTACGTTTCTTTTTTACTGCATTTAAGGTAGAACGGGCGTCTTCCGCCATCTTGCATCGTAACATAGGAGAAAAAAACCCGGTCTAGATCTTTAATCAAATGTGCAAATTTTGAGAGAGGAATGTAATTCATGTGTAAAACTTTTCTTCAAATTAAAGAAAGCTATGTGTTTCATCATATTTTTTTAAAGAATGTTTTTAAAAACACAGAATATTCTTTGTTCAAAATCACCAAATAAGATACCTCAGCCAATGTACTTTTTATAAAGAAATGTGCAGGGAATTAACATATTTTTGTTTCGTAACAAGAGTACGAGTCCCTTGACCCAGTATTCTTTTTTTTCATGAAAGTACATGTGACGTGAGGGTACCATAATTGCATCTATTTTGACTGTTTCTTCAGCTACGTTTATTTATGATCCAGACAAAAGTTTCCATTCAGTGTTTACATGTTTTTGGTAGATGAATCCTTATTAACTATATAGTCCCACCAATCTAATTTTGAATCCATATAAAATCATAGAAAAATGGGTTTGAACCGACCTCCAAACGACCCATGATTCTGTAATAAGGAGTACTCAAATTGCATCCATTCTTAAGTTCACATCCGTAAAAATCGAAACACTGATGTTTTGTTTTATTTCTTCAAATATTTAGAACAATTTGACAATAGTCCATGCTTACTATTCATTTTTTAAGAAATGGATGCCTGTAACATATATTTTACTTATTTTTAAAAGTTGACCTTTTTGTGGACGTCGCATGACGACGTTTCCGTAGATTTTACTGTTTTGAGTAAATACTTCATCTGTTGATACATACTGTGAAAGTTTTGTGTATATTTTAATATATTTAGCTATGGTCAATGACGTGCATAATGCCAAATAATAAAAATACAAATTGTTAATTCTTTAAGAAAACTTGTATGACTTCCGCTGCTATTTTTGTTAAATGAGTGCAATTTGGGTACTTGAAGTACAATTTGGGTACTGTGACGTTAAAGAGATATCTTCTCATATCTTAAGTTATCTTAAATTTCTAGTCTTTGTGTTTTCAGTGTATTATAATCGATACAAAATCTGACAATTTTGCACTACCTGTTACTTGAAAAAGAGCCCCGTGACCCATACTTTATTGTATGTTAAAAAAGCATGACATAAATGAAATTTTGGCAAATTATTCAAAATTTCTATCGATTTCAATTTAGACACCCCATCTACCTTCAAGTGATTAATAAGTAATATAAGTGAACGCGCGTCTGGTGTACTCAATTTGAATCCTGGTATCTATGATGAGTTTATTATTAATATGATTCATTTACTTTAAGACGCAAATTACAACTTGACAATTCGACAGTTTTCACAAATTTATTCATTGTCCGTGTCAAATGAATAATGAAAAACCTTCTGGATGCATCTTTTATCATGTAACTCGAGTTCATCATCATATATAATGTCTGTATATTTTTTATATGCATTATATCTACCAATTATGTAATATAAACATAAGAATATTAAAAAAATCTGATAAACGGTTAGTTGATTTATAATTGAAAGTTTCATTGTACTTAAAATTAAGTAAGAATCATGTTAGTAGGTCCAATTGAAATTGTCTTTTTTTTTTTTATTACGTATCTATATTAATAATATTGTTATTATTATCGCAAATAATATTTCATTCAGTGAGTGTTGATCAAAAGCTAATTAACTTTCTAGTTTTTTGCCGAAGTTTACCGGATCGCGACCTTGATAAACAATCAACACAGAGCACGTGGAGCACGTGACAAATAAATGAATAAAAAGAGCCATGATATTTTTTTTTATATTTTCCATGCGTTCCCATTTTCTACTTAAACTTTTCCTTATCAGTTATTAAATGATTTGTTGTATTAAATTTGTTCTTTAAGAATCAGTTACTATTTACCTTCTAGTGCACGTTTGTTTTCATTCTTTCATAACGGGTTTCCCCTCGCATTTGCGCCGTGCAGTGGCCGAATTTCTAATAAGAGGTCTCGTAGTTAAGGTAACTGCATACGGGAAGATATCGGCGAATAAGTGTACGTGAAGACAACAATTCAATAGCAGTACATTTATGAAGATTTTGATTATATAAAGGATTTTCTTTTACAAGAAAGTTCACGTACACTAGTTTTATAGTAAAACACAGTCATTCAAGTATATAAAACATATTCAGCTTTTTATTTAAATTTGAAGTTTCATATGAATTTAACAAAAACGAAATACGACAAGATGTAAATTGCATTTAAAGGATATCTACTAACTCTATCATAACACATCATTTTGCGGTAGCCTATATTGGTAATACCCTCGAAAAAATAGCACTAAGGAATGTTGATTTCATACAGGACACGTGATGCTGTTTCTATATACATTTCTTTATACATTCTGGGTAATATTTTCAAAAATGTACACCAAAACGTCGTGATTGGTTATAAATGTCATAAACAATGGAAATTTAACCAATGACGTGACGTTATTTTCATTTTGGGGTACGAACAATAAAATTACCCATAGTCCTTTAGATTCTGAAACGGCCAATTGTGAATACCTTTTATGCCAGGACTGCAAAACGCAAGGACAATATGAAACAAATATAACTTATATAACAAATTCAATCAAAGGAAGATTAGATACATTATACATATATTTTGTAATGGTCGGTAACTTTTATATTCAAATGCTCCAAGACGTAATCATCTTATATAATACAGACTATATTATTCTTGCAAAATTTACACTTTGAATCACTCGTGTTTAAAAAATTTACTAATATAAAACTTTGAAACCGAGATCGTTGCGAAGGAATCTTTTCATTCTACGACAGTGTCAAAACGGCCTCTTTTTACTCTGATATTTTTCGATAACCGTAACATATTGTTTGAGAAAAATAGACATATTTGCTTTAATTTATAAACTACATTTAGGAAATACTTTAAAAGAAAACCCCATACTAGTTTTTAGTTCATTACAACATTTTAAGAGCCTTCAGTTTAACATTTAAAAAGATTATGCCAAAATTCTGCTATCATGATCAGTTATGCGTTTTTATGTATTTTTAAATAATATATCAAAGCTAAGCATCCGTGCTGTTTATTTCTAGAAAACAACCTTGGAATAGGTGTTTGACTATTTTTGAAGGTCAATTTTGATTATATAACTCTCATTTATACATTTATTGTTACATTGTAAGCTTCACCAACATTTGGCTTAGAACGTTCACCGGAAGATTGACTTCTTTTGCATCAAGTGCAATATGTTTGATTTTTATTATGCAATATTTAATTCTGTCAAATTACTCCATAACACGAAATTGTATTTATGTTTTAGTATAGAAATCAGATAGTAAACATACAGTTCATTGCAGATGTTTTTTGTTCCTAAATAAATATGATACTTTACAGTTATTATATCTAAAAGTTAACGTTTAACCGACACGAAGTTTGCTTTTGTTACGAAAAGACTGACGATGGAGATAATAAGCTATCAATCGCTAAGCAAAGTATTTAACTAAAGTATAAATGTGGTATGCATTGTTTGTCAATAAAAGAACGCATTGGGTGGTTTATTGTTTTATTACACAAATAAAATTAAATAAAAATACATAACATATAACTATAAATCTGCACGTATTTACTGAAAAAAAAGAACTATAAACAAAACTCTTTTCATTATCAATCCTGAATTTATCCTCAAAATCATTTGTTCTTTCGCCTTTTTATGTCAATTATACTTTTTCCCTAATTGCCGTATGGTATCCTATCTATTAGTGTGTACAGAAGCTGTAAACTAGCTTTAGCAAGAACGTTATTTCTTGAGTGGTGATATTATTAGCACAACCCCTCCATCGATCTAATACACCTTATCGCTATATGTCCGCCATTACTGGACATCACAAAGGTTCCCGTAAAATTTTTGAGTCATTATAGGAAATGTCTGACGCCACAAAGGAAAAGTGATTGTTGTATGACGTCAATAGTTCAAGTGGCGCAGATTCTCGGGTCAAGTGTCGCAGATTCCCAAATAGCGATAAGGTCTGTCGATAACAACAAAGACAAAACTCATTAACTTTGTTTTTATCCAACTCGAACATAAAAGATGAAAAGGGACAAGCAGAGCCTTATTTATATTACGGAAAATGAACTGATTCACTCTCCTTTAATGGTAAATGTTGTTTATTAATGCATAGGCATATAAACAAACTAATCAAAGATACCAGGCCTATTATTCAGTAAGAAAGACACCCGTTTCGTCTATTAAGGATCATCAGTGGAACTCGTATAAAAAAGTATGACAACACAATAAAACAAATATAAAAAATGTTGATAAAGAATAGACAGCACCAAAAGAGCTAATGATCAAAAGGAGCAAAAAATTCAGTGGTTGTCGTTTGTTGATGTGGTTCAAAAGTGTTTCTCGTTTTTTATATAGATTAGACCGTTGGTTTTCCTGTTTGAATGGTTTTACACTAGTCATTTTGGGGCCCTTTATAGCTTGCTGTTCGGTGTGAACCAAGGCTCCGTGTTGAAGGCCGTACTTTGACCTATAATAGTTTACTTTTACAAATTGTGACTTGGATGGAGAGTTGTCTCATTGGCACTCATACCACATCTTCTTATATCTATATAAGCAGTATATCAAAATCCATCTCAGGTCAACTTGGAAACATTTTAACGAACAGTACATATATGAATACATTTTTGGGACAAAATGAACTTCCGTTTAAACCGGGAATGACATCAGTTGCTTCGGAATGGTAAGAATATTTGTCATCGTTAGTGACACTAGTTGTAATGCTTACTAATGGTCAAAGTCTATGAAAATGGACTTTGGTTTTCTTCAATTTTCAGTTATATATTATAATGACCTTTGTTTGCAACCAAAAAGATTTTATAAATTGTTTTCTCATTGCACATTTGATATCATTTGATAAATAAATTAAAAAAAAATCAAAACAAATGCGTTTTCATAATACTGGTGTTGAACAGCTTTTGAAAGAGGCTGTAAATTAATCATTAATAACAGAGTGTTGTATAATATTCCTTGCTTACGTAAATGGTATGATTTATGGTTCTACAAGTAGCTTAACCAGACGACATCAATTGGAATGTACGAATTTGTTACAAATTTCACGTTTTATTGAACTGACTGAAATATTTCATTTCAATATTATTGTTTAAATGACTTTTGTCCTTATATTTTATGATTTTAAACTTTTTAAGGAGGTTCAGTTATTAAACTGATATAATTGCAACTTTTTTTTATTTTTAAGAACGAACGAAAAAAATATAATTTGATTCCAAAAATCAGACTAAGGTCTTCTCCGTTCATTCGGAGTATCATAAAAATTGTAACCAACATGTAAATTACGAGATAAAATTCTTTCGGGTGTTATGATTAATAATAAAACTAGTTACGTAACGACCATCCTTTAATAATAACGTTTGATTTTTCCAAGGTGTTGTAGGATTAGGAGAGATAACAATCTATATACACAAAGTATCATAATCATTAAATAACGAATTGTAATATCAAATATATATACATGTACCCTAAAATGAAAAACACATTTATTATGAAAACAATAATAATCAAATTTGGTAAAATTATACTTTTTGTAAGTGAGGAAAATAGAAGTGATACGTACGCTCATCAAGCAACTGTTTTTGTCTATAAGCAAAAGCAAATACTAGTCAGACTCATACTTCTTAATACTGCCTTCAAACTAATTTAACCCCGCCACATTCTAAATGTGCGTGTCCCAAGTCGGGAGCCTGTAATTGAGTGGTTGTCGTTTTTTGCTGTTTCCCATATTTGTTTTTCGTTTTTTGTTTTACATAGTTTGTTCTCATGTTGTGCCGTTACACCACTGTCCCAGGTTAGGGGGAGGGTTTGGCGCCTGTATGTCAGTATGTGCCTGTCCCAAGTCAGGAGCCTGTAATTCAGTGGTTGTCGTTTGTTGCTGTGTAACATATTTGTTTTCCGTTCATTATTTTGTACATAAATTAGGCCGTTAGATTTTTCGTTTGAATTGTTTTACATTCGTCATTTCGGAGCCTTTTATAGCTGACAATACTCATTGTTGAAGGCCGTACGGTTACCTATAGTTGTTAATTTCTGTGTCATTTGGTCTCTTATGGAGAGTTGTCTCATTGGCAATCATACCACGTCTTTTTATTTTTATATTTATCCCTAAAAAATAACAAAAATATTAAGAGTCTAACACATGTGAGATTCAATGGAGAATGTGTCCATGGGACACAGATGATGCACCCCGCTTGCATATAACACGGGCATAACTCAAGAACAGTAAAAGTGACGCCAAATCGAACTTGATTTGTATAAGCATTGTGTATAAGTTTCATAACATTTGGTTGAGGCAAACTTAAGTTAGAGAACGGAAACCAATTTTGTGACGTACGTACGTACGGACGGATGGACGGACAGACGGACGGACAAGGGTCCGGTGACGGCGGGGGCGTAAAAAAAGAAAATACCAAGGGGTAAAAAATATCGTAAGTAGAAGAGAGACAGATAACACCACGGATGAAAGAAATTTTGATTTTTGGTTTTTTAACGCCACTTTCAGCACTATTGGCTATTTCGTGGTGGTCAGTTTTTTATTGGTGTAGGCAGCCGGAGTACCCGGAGAGAACCACCGACCTTCGGCAGGAAAACTGACAATCCTTGTCAGTTAAGATTGGAGTCTAACACGCCTACCACGTGCGGGATTCGAACTCATAACCTCAGTGTTGACATTGTAGAACTACTTAGACGACTTGGCCCTTTTTGATGAAAAAAAAAAAAAAAAAAACAACAACAATATAGTCAACATTATTGAAATCTTTAAGGATAAACAAAAAGGAACCTACATGTTAAAAATCGATCACTGGCTTTGTCATAAAGTACAAATCTTCATAAGGTCATGATTTCTTTTTTTAAGATTTACAATATCACACTAAATACTGTTTCATATAATTGTAGAAACACTCTAAGTAAACTTTCCATATACTGGTGATTAAGTATTTATTACGGATAGGATTGAGAAATATTTCGTGATTTGACGACAGTTATTTATGTTAACTATCAACGGACAACTGTAAATCTATTTTTGAATGATTTGGAAGTCCGATATCAAACGGATTCTTTGCAATACTTAAACTGCAGGTTTTTCAAGGACCATTCGATCATCACCTGTACTGCGAAACTTTAATAAATGGACTAGATAATATGTCCTTTGATTGAGTTAAGCTATTTCAGTTGATATTTTATAGTGTGTCTTTCTATGTTGTGATGTTACACTATTGTTTCAGAAAAAGGGTGAAGGTTTGGTACCATTAAAACGTTTAAACCCGCTGCATTTGTTTGCACCTGTCCTAAGTCAGGAATCTGATGTTCAGTAGTTGTCGTTTGTTGATGTGGTTCATAAGTGTTTCTCGTATCTCGTTTTTTATATAGATTAGACCGTTGGTTTTCCCGTTTGAATGGTTTTACACTAGTAATTTTTGGGGCCCTTTATAGCTTACTGTTCGGTGTGAGCCAAGGCTCCGTGTTGAAGACCGTACTTTGACCTATAATGGTTTACTTTTATAATTTTTACTTGGATGGAGAGTTGTCTCATTGGCACTCATACCACATCTTTTTATATCTAGATAACCTTTTTCCTGATCATTCCATCTTATCCCTTTCAAAATGTTTCGCTTGAGAGTAAGATTGAATTTCCAAGTAGCCTCATCCAACCTGTTCCCATTCAGATTGTAACATTTTGAGATTCCAGGAAAGGTAAGAAAATTATCAACGGAATTTACTAGTCAACATGCGGTTTCTGCGTGAGAAATAAATAAATTAATGTCATAACTACGGGCTGTCAACGATCTGACAAATTACCGTTCATATTACAACATTCTTTATAAAATCACAATAAGTGTTACTTTTATAAAGAATATAATGCAATTCCTTTTCTGCTTGTCATTCAGTTAAATTTAGAAAATGAATGAGATTTAAAAATACGACCTACGACAAGTAATAACATTTGTTTTATTTTTTGTTTTTCTCGAAACTTTAAATAAGTTATATAACATTCTGTTAACTTTTAATCGTACCGATTCACCGCAAGGTTATTTTTTAAATAGAAAAACTGCTGTGTTATTAAAAAAATGAGTCCAAGGGTCAGTGTGAACTTTTGCATTCATTTGATGTCCGTCGTCTATTAACTTTTCATACTTTCGTCAACTCTTCAGAAATTTCAAGACATTTGTCATATTCTATGTTAGAATTCATTTTTTTTTTCTAGTGGTACAAAAACACAATCGCCCAAAGTCAACTCCTCAATACAAATGCTAATAATTTATTATTTAAAGTTCCTTTCCTCTGAAAACAAAACCCACGGTCAAATCTGTTTAACATTTATATCAATTGAAAGACTCTGTTTGTGCTGATTTGGTGGAAATAGTGCCATATGTTCCCAATTAGCATTATTGAGATACATTTTTTGAAAGTTCACCTCAATATTTTTTCTTCTTTTATAACGATTCATAGCAATAAAAAGTCGATGAAATATCAAATTAAAAATAAAATTCGATGTATAAATGTTCCCCTGTCGAACGATCGAAGTATGAAACTTGCATAAAATTTTATGACATATTTTCGTTATATTTCATATTTCTTTACATTTTTCAAAAAATCAAGATATAAAAAATCTTATTGCTATACGCTTTAAAACAACAGTTTAACTGTAAAATAACTTGAGAGACGACCCGGGTAATAACATTTTATCATAACGATGAAATGTTCATACTGTAGATCATCCCAAAAGAGCAAATCTTCAAACAGTAGCGCGTAAAATGCTGTTAATAAGATTCCAAGAAACCTGTAATAATAGAAAAAATGTGATGTGTCTAAGGAATACATTTGTTGGCAGACACTGTTTTTCAATGGCGTACTTGTGGTATCATTAACGTTCATTTTATACATTAATTTCTAGATAAGCAGATAAAAGCAGGTTATATCCAATCCTATAAAAACTTATATTACAAAACTTTTTTCCCGTTTCTCCATCATTCAGTATGATAATAGAAAATGACAATAGAACATGTACTTTTCAATGCACATCATAGTTGATAAGGTGTCTCATTTTTCTTCATCTTTTGGTTTCAATTTAAACTAAGTATATACATTGCATTTGCTATTTATATGCAGCAGATTTAATTTCAGTGCAAATATGACAAGCCTTATCATTTTGACAGACGTCTTCAATGTATTAATAGTTGACCGAGTTTTATTTTTTAAGTAGCCGTTATTGATTGATTATAAACTGATGCAAAATGTAATAAGTGGACGGCAACTGATTAACAGCTGCAGGGAAACATTTAATTTGAATGTACCTATCATGGTTTTTGATTTACTCAATTCGCATAGTGTGTTATATTAATGTTAGGTTTTACTTAAAACAAAATTGATTATCTTTATGAAGTTACATGATACATAGGAAATCTTATTAACATTACCTATGACACAGAAATAAAAGTCTGGGCGTGAACTTTTTTCCCTCCTGCTGCAGTATGTACAACTTTCTATGTTGTGATGTTACACTATTGTTTCAGAAAAAGGGTGAAGGTTTGGTACCATTAAAACGTTTAAACCCGCTGCATTTGTTTGCACCTGTCCTAAGTCAGGAATCTGATGTTCAGTAGTTGTCGTTTGTTGATGTGGTTCATAAGTGTTTCTCGTTTCTTGTTTTTATATAGATTAGACCGTTGGTTTTCCCGTTTGAATGGTTTTACACTAGTAATTTTTGGGGCCCTTTATAGCTTACTGTTCGGTGTGAGCCTAGGCTCCGTGTTGAAGACCGTACTTTGACCTATAATGGTTTACATTTATAAATTTTGACTTGGATGGAGAGTTGTCTCATTGGCACTCATACCACATCTTCTTATATCTATACACATATCTATTGTTCGACATTGGCATGTTTTATATTTAGAAAAAGATATTTCCAACATAATACAAAACACTTGTAATACTAAAATTCAGAAGCTGTTTTTTTTTTTTTATTGTTCATGACCCCTTTTTGTATCACTTTATTTTACCAGTCAGGACATGGTAGGCTTATAGATATAGATTTTGCTACCGACCCCCTACGGATCCATAAGCCGAAGGCCGAATCGCTTAATGATTTTACCAACCCTTCTTTGGATCCGCAGGTCAGTAGCGAATCGTATATAGAATGTATCGCACACGGGACTTTTTCTGCAAAGTTTTGTATGAAAATAAACAATGAAATACAATTACAGTAATAATAGACGTGACTTCATGATACCTCTATGAAATCTATTGCCCCCTTTACGGATTCAAAGGTGGTCACCACGTGACGGCTTTAATTCAACCACAAAGTCACTAATTTACCCGAGGTGAGATAAACATGTTATCTTTCCCCGTGATGACGTTATCTCGCTCCTATTAAAATAACACTTGGCCGATTGTGATGATATCACATATGTAAAAATGTCGATATTTTTATCAAATATGTGAGACGAAGTCTAGGTTACACTTAATATTATATCAAAATATTTCGATCTTTGTGAGACTTTCATCATTTTACACAATGAATACACCGCCGATCATTAGGTAGCAAAACCTTCATTAGTGCATTTTTTCAGAATATAAAGGTGGAACGTTGTCTCATCATTTTCCAAGTAATACATAATATATATATATATATATATATATATATATTTTCTAAAGTAAGATACCATGCAAGAGTGGGTAGGCGTTCTTTAAATTGAATCTCTCAAATTTCATGGTAATCCCCACGTACGAGAACAAGGTGTCGGGCATTCACAAAGTTATTGAAGACTAATCGCTATTTTGTATTTTGTCATTCCTTTCGTAATCTTAATCTTCACACATTATTAAACACATCATTACACAGTAACAAAGTATTCAAAAGAAGAAGGAAGTGCAGTGTGCAAATAAGATAACTGTTATAATTTCTTCGATGAATTTAATCAAATTCAAATAAATACGATATACAAGCGAAAAGGTAAAAAAAAATTATAAAAAAATCCAACTTGTATTGTTGTGTTTTCGTCAGAGTAATTTTACTTATACTTACTTGTACACGCAAACATTTAAGGCTAAGGGGTATTATTTTTATTTTATAAAACAAAAGAAGGATACATGTAGCAAGAATTACCATGAATATAAGATACTCGACTCCTCCAGGAAAAAGACAAACAACTAAAATAAAACACGTAGTCGTGACGGCAACACCCGACATACACATACACAGTGGGAGGGAGTATTCACATTTTACTTTCGCACAAATTTCACCCTTAAAATACTTGGACGATTTGTCGTTAAAGTATAATCGGAATGAACAATTCTTTATTCAATTTATTAATTACTTGGTCTTGCTTTTTTCACTACTTAGTTGTCTGGGTTTTAATAACGTAGACAGAGACGGAACGAAGATTATTTGTACGCGAGATATACTGAATAAACCCTGAACGTCTTACTTCTTAATTATTTTTGCAAATTCCCTCCATGACCTCACTTATTTTTTTTTCTTATATAGGCCGACATTCCTTGACAATGACCTGGACTGCTATATTATTAAATTTGAAATCATGGTTAGTTTGTTTAGTAATTACATAATGAAGAGATCGAAACATAACATTTCATAAATTTGTGCGTCCGAAACGTCTTTCTTCGTGTACTTTCATCAAAAAACCTTAATAACAAAAATTTGAACGCCAATGATGTATAAGTGGAGCTATATGGCCCAAATAGACATTAAACGAATAGCAAAATCCATTTAAGGCCTTTGCCTGCATTTTGTTTTTCTTTGTTGACATATTTGTTTGTTTTATAGTGATTAAAATTATAACACAATGTTGACTGCTGTACCCCAATTTTTGACTTTTTTACCTATTATGTCTGTTTGTTTTGTTCACTCATTGTTGTCAATATAATGGAATTTTATGCAACTGTCAAACAAGTAAGAGGTTTAGCTAGCTTTAAAAGGAGATTTAATTCACCATTTTCTACATAAGGAAATGCCTGTACCAAGTCAGGAATATGACAGTTGTTTTCCATTCGTTTGATGTGTTTGAGCTTTTGATTTTGCCATTTGATAATGGACTTTCCGATTTGAATTTTCCTTGGAGTTCGGTATTTTTGTTATTTTCTTTTTTGCCTGAGGGAGTTACAACTTAATTGTCACGAGCTGTCATGACTCTTGCTTACACGCTTTTAGATAGGTTTATTCATGAAAAGATATGACTGATGAGGTATATAGACTTTTGAATCATTTTTATTCGATACACCTATATACATTTACCTGCTTTAATTGTGCAGAAAATGTTGTCTCTTTAATAGATAAATGAGGTTATACATTTTTAAATTGTCTAATGTTTGAAATAAGCATTGTTGTTTTCACCGTTTGTAAAATTTCGAACTTGCATAACGTTATAGGATAATATACATTTAAAAAATGTTATCCGAAGAATAAAAGATAGCAGTACGGAAAAGAAATAGATGTTGATTTCTGTTTTGAAACAATCTTGTCATAACGAAACGAATGCACCTCTGCAGAGTAATCGCAAAAAAATTAGTAAACGCGTTCGCAAAAGCGATAAACCGTAGCGAAACCGAAAATTAATCAATTTAATCATCATTTTATACTTATGTTTCAAAACTGAAGGCTTTAAATATGTTCGTACAAATTTAATTTAATTTTCTTAAAGCCATAATTCCGCCAGAGATTTGTCAAGCGGAACAAAATGCAAACCCGATCGTCATCATTATCATGTCAATAATTGGCAGATGCATAAAAAGTACAAAATGCAGCACCGTTGACTTGTACCCTGCTAGGAAATCCTTGGAGTGTAAATTACATATGAATTCGCAAATTTTGAATTTTGCAGTTCTGAAACATAGTCGGTTTAAGAAAAAGAACTTCATTTCATTCGCTTTCTAACAATATTCTAAATTCTAATTTATAGTTGAAACAATTTTCCACTCATATATTCAATGACCTGTGATCAAAGATATATAAAATACAGCTATAAAAATAAAATGCAAAGAAGTACTTATCTTATAACAGTTCTATTATATAATTGATTTCTTATAGGAGGCCATATATTTGTCACTTCTATCAAAATGTTAAATAGATAAGTGCAATCATAAACAAAACTTAGAATAGAAGTAAAAAAAGGAGACTCTTGAGATGTTTCTGATATCTGGACAACACCCTATAAGCTGCTCCCACTCATTTTTTTTTATCATGCGTGGTCCATGTGATAAAAGTAATATAAAACAAATTAGATATAGACATGTGTTCACAAAGCAAGGAATCGGAGCCAGCGAAGGCATAGAGACTAAATGAAGATTATTCTAAGCTGACGTTTGCCATTAAGTATGTATATATAACAATGATTTGTTTACATTTGAGTGTTTTTATTCTTTTTTCAGAAATGAATATTATAAAAACTTTTAAAAAGTCAAGCTTGTCTGTTAGTTTACATTAAACATTTAAAGCCACACAAAAAGTTCTTTTATCATTCATGTCTAATATTGCAACCTAATGTTCTCTGAAATACATAAAAGAGTAAATGTTGTATTAAGTTGCAATATTTGCAACCTTATATACCATGAAATACTTTAGAGAGTAAATGTTAAATTTGATGTGAGATTTGATGTAGGTATTGAATTTACTGGCATTTTGTCATATCGAAACTTAACATCTATTCATTTATGTTTGTAAACATATAGACACATGTAATCCAATGGTTTGTTCTAGAAATGATTTAATATGAAGCATGTCTTACAATGGGCTTTTCGGAGCACATGAGATCACCCCAGTTTTTTGTGTAGTACGTGTTGCTCAGTCTTTAGATTTCTATGTTAAGTTTTGTATAAAAAACTGTTGTTTGTCTTTTGGTCTTTTTCTTTTCTGCCTTGTCGTTGTCAGTTTATTTTCGAATTATGAGTTTGAATGTCCCTTTGGTATCTAACGCCTCTCTATTACAACATAGGTACTTTAGAAAATACATGATTTAAAGAAAACTAAAACCAAAGATTTTACGATCACTGCTGACTCTTCAGTATTCATTTTTTGGCATAATTACCAATTTGAAAGATGCCACCAGTGGAGCAGAAACTGCTTATCCGGGTTTTTTGTCTGCGTCTTTGTAATATAAGCTTAAGTTTTCGCCTGGTGTTGTCTGTTTTTCTGAGACTTACCTATTTTGATTGGTATCTTTAAAAATAAGAAAATGTGGTATGATTGCCAATGAGATAACTCTTCACAAGAGACGACCAAATGACATAGAAATTAACAACTATAGGTCACCGTATAAATGAGCAAAACCCATACCGCATAGTCAGCTATAAAAGGCCCCGAAATGACAAATGTATGAAAAATTCAAACGAGAAAACTAACGGCCTGATTGCTTGTCCTCTTTTGATTACTTCCGACACATAACCAAATCAATTCAAGAGTATAAGATTTGTTAGCTGAGGCAAAATATACGATCTAGATACCCGTGTTTAGCGTAAGGAAATCATATGATTCAACAACCACTGGGCTGATGTATCCACTGGTAACACATTACAGTCATCGAGAGTATTGTGCGCCCAATAGCCAGCATTTGAAAGATTTTTTTTGGTACATTTTGACAGTGTATAAAATTGTGAAACTGCAAAAGATAAGGTCAAAATTTTCTCTTGGAAAACGATTTTGGTTCTTTTTTTCATATCTTTTTAGTTTGTTGTGATATCCAACGTTTTATATTTTGGTGTATAGTATGTTAGTTGCGACATTTTGGTTTCATTGTGGCCCTATCAGGCTTCCGTATGTTTTCTTTTCTCCATAATTATGTTTGACAATAGGAAATGACAATACAATAGAACAGGTACTTGTCATCATGATGGATTAGGTGTCTCATTTTTATTCCATCTTTTGGTTTAAATTTTAAACTAATTATACGCTTTGCGTTTGCTTTTATATATATCAGGTTTAATTTCTGTGTTAAAATGTATCAACTATAATAGTAGACCGACTTTTTTTCTTTTATATATAGTTTGAATATAAACTGATGCAACACGGGTTACGTGGACGACAAATGATTAACAAGTGCAAAGATTAGTGCATGTAATCTCTCATTTGTTTTTTTTTTTTACCAAAATGAATTTATTATCTTTATTAAATTATATTATATTTTGAATGAATATCCGCATTACCTGACAAACTGAAACAATTCTCAGTTCGAGTCGTTTTCCCTTATATATCGCAGTACGTACAAATACATTTTATATTCGTCTGTACTGAAATGTATTGTAGAAAAAAAGGAGTGAAACATCTGTCATTCTGAAATTCAAAAGCTGATTTTTATAGAAGTGACCAATATTTGCAACATTTTATTTTACTAGCCAATACACTCGTACATTTGTTAACACAACTATTTTATCCACTGGCAGGTAGTTTAAATTGCTTCAATATTCTTGATATGGTCCTGTAAATCAAACCATTTACTTATTAAGATTTCTTTGAAATATATATCGCTGCAGTATAAATAATAAAAACTTTACGATACATTAGGTACAGTCGTCTATGTACCTTCTGTTTGTAATTCAATTGAACACATAAGGAAAAGGTTGAGCATATATGTTAGACTCAGATCGACGTCCGGTCTCTAATCGACGTCCGTTCCTCAAATCGACGTCCAAATCTGACGTCACATTCTCAAATCAGTGTCCAATATTTTGATCCTCTAATCGACGTCCAATGTGACGTCATGTATTGCCAAAACGACGTCCGATCGATTATAGTCTTCTCTAATCGAAGTCCAATATCAATTAATAATAAACTACTGCACGTATACATGTACATCGAAAATAAACACATGTATTCTAAAACCAGTTGTTGGCATGATACGGGTTATGTTCTTCTCATATATTGTATGATGGTATGATACTAAACCCCTAACGGGAGGAATTGTACTTGATTTTCATATGATGAAGACATAATCTTTCAATCAGTTTAATTGAGGTCTGGAGCTGGCATGTCAGTAACTGCTAGTAGTCCTTTGTTCATTTATGTATCATTGTCATTTTGCTTAGTTTCTTTTGTTACCTATTCTGACATCGGACTCGGACTTCTTTTAAACTGAGTTTTACTGTGCGTATTGCTATGTGTTTCTTTATTCTACATTGGCTAGAGATATAGGGGGAGGGTTGAGATCTCACAAAACATGTTTAACCCCGCCGCATTTTAGCGCCTGTCCCAAGTCAGGAGCCTCTGGCCTTTGTTAGTCTAGTATGTTTTTTAATTTTAGTTCATTTATATGTTTTGGAGTTTAGTGTAACGTCCATTTTCACTGAACTAGCACACAATTTTAGTTAGGGGCCAGCTGAGGACCACCTCCGGGTGCAGGATTTTCTCGCTGCATTGAAGACCCATTGGTGGCCTTCGGCTGTTGTCTGCTCTTTGGTCGGGTTGTTGTCTCTTTGACATATTCCCCATTTCCATTCTCAATTTTACATGCATGTATAAGACTTGGATTGATTTTAGAACATTCAAATAAAAGATGAAAGTTGGTCTGTTTTGTTGGGTTCTTATTACAACTCAATTTTTTCAACCCGGAATAGGTTGCAGATGTATTGATATTCATTTGCATACGTTGGTTTCTATCCGACGCATTATTTTTGTTATTAGACGGATCTTTATTTATATCACCTGTATCGTTTTGTCTTTTTGTTTGAAGAAACTTATTGTCTATACATGACGAATCCTAATGACTAAGTAGACGTATGAGAAGGAAAAACAAAGTCAGTTACATCTCTATCCAAAGAATCAACTAATACAGAATAAAAGGACTCACATCGATAAATGACAACAAGACATACATGCATATTAATATTCATCTTGATAGAAGTTAATCCAATCGATCTACGTTGTCGTATGTCATTCATATTAATAAATGACATGTGAGTTTACGCCAATGAGAAAACAACCCAATGACATAGACAAAATAAAGAAGTACAGCCAATAGTTTTGCGAGTATTATAATTCAGACTCTGTAAGTTTGTTTTTTTTCAACAAATTTCTGAGTTTTACACCTGCAGTGAAACATATAAAAAAGAAATGTGTTTTATGTTTTTATGTTGTGCTGTTATAACACTGTTCCAGGTGAGGGGATGGTTAAGCGCTCACAAACATGTTTAACCCCGCCACATTCTTTATGTGCCAGTCCAATGCAGGACCCTTTTGTTCAGTGGTTGTCGTTGGTTTTGCAAATTTGTTGTTGCATTTCCATGGAGATTACAATCAGACAGAATTTTAACATGCAATATAAAGTCATTAACTTCCGGTCAACACGGAAACCTGAATAAACCAGTCCTCTATCCAAACCGGCCTTTTTTCATAGTCCCAAAGCAGATAACTTTTATTTATAACTTTTCTCGAATCTTCGCGATAAACAATATACATGTATGGTAATGCACTACACTCATATCAACCTTACAATGTAACGGCCTTATTTATAACGAAACAATTTCGAAAACAAATATGACCGACATAAACCAACGACAACCACTGAACAAAAGGGTCCTGCATTGGACAGGCATATAAAGAATGTGGCGGGGAGTAAAAGTACGACCGTATGCTTATGTGCTAATCCCCAGCAAGAAACCTTTGTGGTGTGTAAAAGACATACATTTCTTGTCTTTTCAATAATTTGATGTTGATGACATTCGTTATTACTTATTTATAACTTTTCTCGAATCTTGGCGATAAACAATATATGGTCATGCACTACACTCATATCCGTGTTGAATATTCCCGTATTTTGGCCATTACATTGTTTTTGTATTGTTTGTGTCCGGTTTATGTCGTCTCATTAACATAAACCCAACATCTCCTTTATTCATATTGAAGTTGGTCGGCCTAAATGAGGTAGGGAGCTCCATTAAGTGCATCTTCGATTCAATATACAGTAAAACCTTTATAAACCGGTCTGCCTTGGGAGGACCGGTTTATTCAGGTTTCCGTGTTGACCGGAAGTTAATGACTTTATATTGCATGTTAAAATTCTGTCTGATTGTAAATTATAGACTGATAAATACATAAACTGTTAACACAGAGATATGTCTCACCTATTTGTTATTTTATGTAAAAGTTTCAAAGTCAATGAACTATAATGAGGGTGTGGGGTTATATAATCTCCATGGAAATGAAACTTGCAAATGCCAATACATTTGCATACCAAATATCATTGAATTAACATTAGTTGTTCATCTTAAACTGACCTAATCACAAACTAATACATGTAAACTAAGCAAAAGTTTCAAAGTCAATAGACTATGACTGAGGGGGCGGGCCAAATAATCTCCATGGAAATTAGATATGCCAATGCTTATACAACTGCCAACCAAATTTGATTGACCTACAACTATTGGTTCCCCATAGACTGACTTAATCACAAACTAATACATGTAAACTAAGCAAAAGTTTCAAAGTCAATAGACCATGACTGAGGGGGCAGGACCAAATAATCTGCACGGAAATGATATATGCCAATGCTTATAAAACTGCATACCAAATATCATTGACCTACCACTAGTGGTTCCCCATAAACTGACCTAATCCCTAACTAATACATGTAAACTAACCGAAGTTTAAAGTCAGTAGACCATGACTGAGGGGGAGGGGCCAAATAATCTCCATGGTAATGAGATGTGCCAATGCTAATACAACTGCATACCAAATATCATTGACCTACCACTAGTGGTTCACCATAAACTAGACCTAATCACAAACTAATACATTATTGACGCCGCCGCCGCCGCCGCCGGAAACAGCATACCTATGTCTCGCTTTTTGACTCCGTCAAGGTGAGACAAAAACGTAATATCGTAATAACTTCGCACAAAGACGTATAACTAAATATAAGTCCTTGCTTCGCACAATCATTGATGTTGTTTTTAATCGTCTTATTCATTGGCTATAGAAATTAAAGAAACTGGTTGTTCCTCGAATTTAAAAAAATTATATTTTAACCTTTTTTTACATATCCTCGAATGTCAAATAGACCTCGGTAGCATCAGTCTCCGACTTGCAAGTTTCGCTTTCAGTTTGAATCCGAATCCTCGCTTTGTTTGAATTGTGACACGAGTTTTGTTTTACTTCCATCGTTCATTTCCGAGGTTGATATAGCCGATTAAAAAGCCAGAATTTTATCAAACGAAATTCATTACGATCGAAACATTGTCGTACAGTGTACGATACCCATGGATTGTCGTCATCCGAGTGTTCTTCATTATCAGGGTCATTGGTTTAGGGGTTCACAAAAGGGAAGCCAGGATTTCGAAAACACGATGTAAATTTCTTACTCCGCGATTTGAAAAAAAATATCCAAGTTACAACGTAAGTTCTATCCGAGATATATTCGGCATGTCTTTTAATTTAATTTACACTATTATAGTATTTCAATAATACAGTTCACTACTGTACCATGTGTAAGTTCACGATTTAACACCTGTATAATTGATTATCCTTAAAAGCCATCTTGTATAAACAAATATGTTTTGATTGCATATCGATCAATACTGTTATCATTTTAAATTCATTAGACAAACCGGTTTTGACAGGTAATAATTGATGTAATTAAGAGTATTGGGACAACATCATTAGACCAAAATTCGGAATACACAGGGACCGGCTAACAAAGGGTATTTTAACAAAGACTTTGAAGGGAAAAAAATTGGACTTCAATTGTCGGCCGGAATGGGCAGAAAAACCGGTTTATTCAGGGTCCAGTTTACTCAGGTTTGACTGTATAGGTGTTTAATTATTTCTGACGCCTCATTGTATGTCGGAACCGATTTATTGAGTAATTTTTGTTTGCTTATCGACGTGTACTATTTTGCTTTTGGAATATTCAAAAACCAAGTATTTGAAACAAAAACATCGAACCCAAAGTTAAGTTCACACAAGGGAAAACCATAAAACATAATAAATCAAACGTTAGAGTATATCAACAAACGGAACGAATGGAAAACAATGTTCATATTCTGACTTTGTGCAGGCATTTTCTGTCATGGGTTAAACATGGTATATAGCTAGTTAAACCTCCCACTTGTATGGCAGTTGTTTATAGTTTCGTAACATTGAAAAATTGGGTGAGTAACCCTAACATAAATTATTGGTTTATGTGACATTAATTAGGAATAAGCAGCCAAAACCTTGTAAATTTTCTACACAGGCATTCAAAACAACTGACCCCAAAAAAAATCTAAAAATTATACAAATAAATATGACAATGACGCCAAAAAAAAGTTATTGCAGTTGAAAATAATCTTAAGGAGTGCCAGTCATGGAATAAGATTTTTTTTTCTTTGTCATTAAGATGTATGTAATCATTTAACAGTCATTCGAATCAATTGCATTATCCCTTAATTTTGCTGCCAAATTAACTTATAAAAATGTTTGGGTTCCTCTTGTTGTCTAAATGTTTGAAACTTTTCTTTATTTTATATTGAAGTTTTTGCGACAAATTATGACAGCATTTTTTTAAATTCCGTCGCCCATTTATTCCTGTTCACACCAAAGCGCATTTGTGTACATTCATATAGCATTATTTTTATCTACATGTAGCAAAGAATTCCGTTCAAACTACCAGTACGCCATTTTGTGCTTTTGCTTTGTGTAGGCTTCAGTGTAAGACGAGAAATGGCAGTCGTGGGCTGCTATTTTTAGGTTTTACTTTTTGAGGAGGAGGTGTTGTTGTCATGTGCGTTTAGTAATTGGTTCGTCATAAATTAATGATCATGTTCATATTGTACTATGTATTATTATTCTTATTTCAAAGAAATCTCTCGCACGGTTGATTAATATTTGTTGTGAGTATTACAAAGAAGAAATCTAGAAAACACTTAATGATATTTCAATATCACAAACTAATACATGTAAACTAAGCAAAGTTTCAAAGTCAATAGACTATGACTGAGGGCGGGCCAAATAATCTCCATGGAAATTAGATATGCCAATGCTTATACAACTGCCAACCAAATTTGATTGACCTACAACTATTGGTTCCCATAGACTGACTTAATCACAAACTAATACATGTAAACTAAGCAAAGTTTCAAAGTCAATAGACCATGACTCAGGGGCAGGACCAAATAATCTGCACGGAAATGATATATGCTTGTTGTCTAAATGTTTGAAACTTTTCTTTATTTTATATTGAAGTTTTTGCGACAAATTATGACAGCATTTTTTTAAATTCCGTCGCCCATTTATTCCTGTTCACACCAAAGCGCATTTGTGTACATTCATATAGCATTATTTTTATCTACATGTAGCAAAGAATTCCGTTCAAACTACCAGTACGCCATTTTGTGCTTTTGCTTTGTGTAGGCTTCAGTGTAAGACGAGAAATGGCAGTCGTGGGGCTGCTATTTTTTAGGTTTTACTTTTTTTGAGGAGGGAGGTGTTGTTGTCATGTGCGTGTAGCAATTGGTTCGTCATAAATTAATGATCATGTTCATATTGTACTATGTATTATTATTCTTATTTCAAAGAAATCTCTCGCACAGTTGATTAATATTTGTTGTGAGTATTACAAAGAAGAAATCTAGAAAACACTTAATGATATTTCAATATCTTTTTATATCTTTAATACTTTCATGCCTTTACATAGACAGCGAAAGCACTTCTAATTATTAGCTACTAAAACTTTAAATAGCGCTTTTCTCAAAATAAAGAAGGTGTAACATTGTCTATAATTTGCCAAATAAAAAAAGAGGGGTCTGTTAAATAGTCATAAATTAAATCATTTTTTTCTTCTGAAAAAAGATACAATGCAAGACTGAGTAGGCGTTCTTTACACAAAATCCCGTAAACTTCATGGCATTCACCACGTATGGTGAACAAGGTGTCTAAATTCCAAAAATGTTTAAGAAGAATCATTATTTTGTCATTCTTTTCGTTGTATAAACTTAATCTTCACACATTCCGAGTTTTAAAGCAATTGAGAAGAATTCAAAGGAGGAAGTGTAATATGCGAATAAAATTTCAACTATTTAAAATTTTATTATTTACAAGATCTAATATCGATTGAAGAAAATTTGAACAAAGAAAAATCCGTTTAATAAATTTTAAATGAATATGAAATAGTGTAACAAACAAAATAGTTAAAATTTGATAAAATTGGATTTTGTTGTTTTTATCTAAAATATTTTATCTTTATTTACTTGTAAAAACGAGAAGTTAAGGCTGAGAAGCTTTTTTTCAAATTTTATATTACAAAAATGAGAACTGGAATTTAAAGAAATATAAGAAAATATAGCTAGTTATAATTGACACTTACATATATGGACATAAACCAATATTAATTGATAAAACTTTATATAATTATGAAAATTGCATAGTGAATTTAAAAAAGCTCTTTATAAGTTGGTGTATCCGAAGTTTTTTCTTTTTTTTTTTTTTTTTTTTGGGAGAGGTACTATTTATCAGGAAAGATCAATAATTGAATTAGAACGCCAGTTGTGTTCTTCTACTGGAATAAGCGAGGAGACCAAAAGGGACCTTAAAAGAATAGCTAAATACATCTAAGGTCAACTTGGTCTCAGGGAGCTTCAGCTTTATTTTCTTTAAATTTTTCACGAGGTGTTCTGATTCTTGCTTACACCTGTTAGGACTGGCTTTTTGTAGAAAGGATAAGTCTTGTGAGGGTTATAAGCTTTTGAAGTATATTTATTTAATGCGTAATACAACATGTACCCACTTTCATAGTGCAGAAAATACTGTCTCTTTAATTAAAGACTTTCGTAAATTTTTAAATATTTAATATGCGCATCGTTGTTTTCACGGTTTGTAAAACTTTGAGCTAATGTTACGTGGTAGGTTAGATTACATTTCAAAATGTTAATTGAAGTATACGATATAGCAGTAGGTAAACATTATTAGATGTTTATCAAGGCTTGTAGATTATCCTTGTTGGAATGGCACGCACTTCCCTGTCTGTAGCTTAATTGCAAATATTCAGTTAACCGATTCGTCAAAAAAAAAAAAAAAAAAGAAGAGAGGTCAACAGGAACTAACCTTTATCAATTTACTATCAATATACACTACTGCTCCAAAACGTCAGCTCATGGACTGCAGCCAATCCAATTAAGTTCGTACAAGTTCTTTTGAATTTGTGTAAGAGCCGTGACATATGCATAACAGACATCAAAAGGTAGCACGGTTGTACTCTGCTGAGAAATTGAGTTTTAATCAAGTATGAATTCAGAACTTTTGAATTTTGCAAGTTGGAAACGTTGCGTGTTTAAGAAAAACTAGTTTTAATTAGTTCACCTTCTGACAAAATCCACATATTTCAAATTTTAGTTTATAGTTCAAACAACTTCTACGCATATCATCAAGGACCTGTAATCAAAGATATATACAGCTGTAAAAAATGCAAAAAAGTATTTTATTTTATAATGGTTCTTTTATAGATAATAAGAGACCATATATTGATTACTTCTGTCAAAACGTTAAACCATATATAAATAGTTATATATAAAGTGATCATATATAGATAATTGTTCACACAGCGAAGTCCTAGAGACTCAATGAAGATTTTTCTAAGATGACGTTTTGACATTACCAATGTACAATGATGTATGTATGAAAAATAATGTGTTGACATTTTCTTTGCGTGTATTAAAAAAAATATAATTCAGAATGGTATACTGAACCAACCTAAAAAAACATAAAGCTTGTCATCTAAATTGATTTTAACATTTAAAGCGCCACAACACATTCTATTATCATTTATGTCTTTTATTGCAACCTAGCATACTCTGAAATACATAAAAGAGTAAATGTTATATTAAGTTGCAATATTTGCAACCTTATATACCCTGAAATACTTTAGAGAGTAAATGTTAAATTTTATGTGAGATTTGATATAGGTACATGTATTGAATTTGTTGGCTTTTTTGTCATATTGAAACTTAACATCTATTCTTTCATGTTTGTAAACAAAAACACGAATGTATTCGAATTATTTTTTCTAGGAAGGGCTTAGTATGCAGCATGTTTTACCACATAGATACTTAGAAAAATACATAAATTTAAGAAAAACTAAAACCAAAGATTTTTCGATTACTGCTGACCCTTTAGTATTTCTTGTTGCATAATTACCAATTCGAAAGTTGCCACCTGTGAAACAGAAACTACTTATCCAGGGTTTTTGGTTGTGTATTTGTAGTATAAGCTTTAGTTTTCGGATGTTGTTGTCTGTCTACCGACACTAAATAATCCCTTTAACAATAACAATTTTGTCAGGTAAAACAAGATAAACGATCTAGAAACACGTGTTGAATGTACAAAAATCATACCATAACATTTTATAATCATAAAGCCGATGCATCTACTGGTAGAATATAAAAGTTGCAGAGAGTACCGTGAGCTCAGTAGCCAGTTCGATCATATATTTGATACATTTTGACAATTAATAAAATAGAGTTACTGTGCAAGAGATAATTTTCACTGTTAAAAGTTCACCTTTATCGATTTTGGTTCTTTTTTATATCTTTTTGTTTTTGTGATCTCCAATATTTTATATTATTGCTTCCAAACTTCTCGTCCCGAGCATACTTTGTGAAGATTATTCCTCTAACTCGTGTCATATAAGTCAAGGGGATGATTTGCAGTGTAACCGATGATGATATTTGGAGCGTGAAAACCCTTAATAAGTTAGTAATAGAGCGGTGCTACGAATTGTTTTTTAATGTGTGTGTGTGTGTGGCATTAGATTTTTGTCGCATTGACACATTCACCACAACACCTTTTATGCAGGGCTTCGATGGCCCACAAACAGTGTTCACGTTTCTCCAACATTTGATATTTTTTGTAAGGGTAAAATGATTTTGTGTTGGAGAAACGTGGTTTATTTGTATTAAGAAGTACTGAATTTACATGTAATAACAATTACAGTGAATCCGATAAGAATTAATTTCGTCAATCAAACAAATGACTTTTGACAGAAGAAAAAAGTCAACAATAAAAACCACCTTCTAATATACAGCAACGATGATGAACTCTCGTACCTTATCGTGCTGTACAATAACATTCAGGACATTTTTTTTTCAGGGAACCAGATTTAGTGCGAAATTGGAGTTGTCGCCCATACAATACTTCCGTCATTTAAGAATCAAAATGCGACGACTCGACGAGCAAAATTGATCCGTTCTACCGACAGACGTCGAATCTCATTAAAAGTTCCGACTGCTTAAAAAGAGGAATGATAGCGGAAACGAATCATGCCCACTGACCCAAGGGAAATTAAATATGTTACGAATTAAACTGGGAAAATAAGTGATAAGGTACGAAGTGAGATACCGTCTCTCTATATAATATATCAGTGAACGCTGTGGATAGTAAACTTGGAATTGATAGTAAATTCTAGTAGCAAATACAAGTTATTTATAGTATATTTATGGTTATATAACACAGAAAAACGCGAAAATAATTGAAATTGATAGAAAACCAAAAAATAACGGATTTTGGAAAAAAGGGGGAGGGGCTAAAAAACAATTGTCCTCTCTCCAAGTACCTATGCCATGATATAGCAAAGTGTTCTAAAAAGTAAGTTTAACACCAGTAATTAAGTCATTAGTTATTTTATGCATATTCATTCCAAATGCACAATGAATGATTTTTTTTTTATTCAAAGCGCTACTTTCAGATTTTAAGCTGTTGTATCTTTAATTCTGACAGAGATATCAACATAAATTTTTAGCTTCTTATGCAGTACTTAAAGTAAGCATTACTGTTGCAATTGTAATACTTGGATTATATAATGTATAATTAAATACAGACTTAAATACCTTCTTATATTTACCCATCAAATATCTTTATTGAAATAAATTGGACTGAAACGGATAAGAAAAAAAGAGACATTGAAAGTATAGGAAATGAAGAGGTTAGAGTTTTTAGTTTTTATTTTGTTTACATATTTAAAAGTATTTAGGAACATATCTTTTTTGTGATAATGCGATACTGATTTTAAAACTTTAACATGTTGTATTATGTATCAGCATGATTCATTTAGTGTAAGTTCTTACAAAGAGCAATATAGTTATTTAAGCAGTTTTTATGCCTTTTATCTATAGACAAATTAGATAATGTGTTATTTGATCAAGCATGAAAGACTCTGTTATCTTAACCAATCAAGAAAAACCGTTTTAAACGTGTTGTTTTAATTTTATGCGTCGGATATCTATATTTAAACTTTTTCTCCGTAAAACATCAACAATAGATAGCAAAAGTGGGAGTTTTGAAACCAGTAGATTTAAGTTAAGTCAATCAGCATAATATTACTTCATATATGAAAATTGCCAACTGGATGTACACGATAATATACGGTAATGAAGATGTTAAATTTTACAACAAAATTTAACAATTTTTTCTTCTTGATTTAACTAATTTTTATAAATATATAATTAAGCTTGATTGAGAGAACACCATATTCTTTCTATCACTTAAAAATATTTATCAATGAGAAAAGATTATTCGGAAGCAGATGTATCATGATGCAAATATTTGTAAAAAGTTATTTTATAATTTCATGTTGTGTTGTTTTTGATTTTGAAGCCGTTCTGCAAAAACAATACAACGGAAATAAAAATTCACAGTTGGTGAAATACTATGATTAATATTTAGCCATAATTTTGTATCAATGAAACATTTTTCTTCACGATACAGACCAGCGTTATGTAAAAACATGTCAAAAAATTGACGGTCAAGGTTTGGAAAATTTTTTACACAAAACTTATCGGGGAAAGTGTTTTGCAAAACAAAAACCATTTTTTCGGTGTATGAATTCTTAAAATCAATTAATGTACTACTTCTAATTTGATTTCTTTTTCAGATTTTCCATATGTGAAAATAAATGCTTATAGTTTCCTCGCATGAAAATGTCGACAAATGAAGGCAGTGTCAGTGATCTAGCCAAACTTTTGAACTTAGACAACCAGGAGATACTCCAACACCTGAAAGACAGTTTCTATGAAGGCCGAATATATGTATGTGCAAGTTACTTTTATACATAACCTATTGCAAGGATGTTTAAAGTCATATCATATCATCTACGAAAAGATACCTTTCCAAAATAATAAAAATTCATGAGTGTTTGTCTTTAGTCAAACGTTAATATTTTTCATTTGAACATGTAGGAGATTGGGTTTCGATGTGAGATCCTTAATAATATTTTGTAACTTGATTTCAATCCACCATTTTCTACATAAGAAAATGCCTGTACCAAGTCAGGAATATAACAGTTGTTGTCCATTCGTTTGATGTGTTTGTGCTTTTGATTTTGCCATTTGAATAGGGACTTTCCGTTTTGAATTTTCCTCAGTATTTTTGTGATTTAACTTTTTTTCTTTGTATATATACTCAGGACGATTCAGAACTTAACGTTTTGCATTATATACCTGCTGTGGATGATCGTACAATGTATTTGGACATTCAAATTGCTATTGGAGGGTATTGTTGGTTTCCTGTCTCATTCAAAGTTGGCCAATATTTCGTTTTATTCATATATAACATTGTTTTGCGGGATCCTTAATTACCAGTAATGAATCTTTTTTAACGGATAGTGATTTTTTTAAAATATTTATCCGATGATTATACTTTGTTCATCCAAGGCAACGAATGATGTGATTTCACACGTACTAGTAGATAAAATAGAGTTACCGAATATGATATTCATATTTTAATATATATTATACCTTTAAGTGATGACCTAATGAAAAATATTGAATGAGAATGTCGAATAAGCAAAGGTGATTATAATCTAAAATCTAGTTGTGGTAGATAATTTATCGTCAACTAAATCATATTAATCAAGAACCATTAACTTTCAATATAATATTGTGAAATAAAGCACCACAAAAACTAAATATATCTCATGAGACAAGACATTTAGATACACATAAAATGCCGTTAATTATGATTTTATACGATTTTCAATTTCTCAGTTTAGAACCTTTTTATTGGATAATCTGTGACTCGTGTGTAACTCAATAAAAACTATCTTTTAAAATATCAATTCAGCAAGTTATATGATAATTACATCACAACATTGAGGTTTCCATATTATGTTTTCTTTTTCATTAATGAATACTTTTAATAAATTTGATGCAATTGAATTTTTACAATTTCCCATTTTCCGGTTCAAAAAATGTCTCAGATAACAATTTCTCCTTCACAGCTTGTTATATGATGTGGGTTCTTTACATTGTTTAGACTCTAACAAAATCCAAATTTTCAAATAAATATATTAAACAGATTGTATGTATTGAAAAAAAAGGTTGACCCATTTGAGTTATTTGAAGGGATGCATGTCAGTTTCAATATTGAATTGTGGCTACTTCATTGACACATGCATCTAAGTTATTAGCAGTGGAACTTCGCCAAGTTCTCTGGCAAGACTTTTAAACACTTCAAATGTTTCTGTCAGTGCCAACAGGGTGTTTTAAATGTTGAATTAGAGATTTAAGTAATATGAGGTTTCAAATATAGGTTTAATTGGTATGCAAAAATGTAACTTTATAAGGCAAATAATTGTGAAATAAGTACGACTGAATTGCTTGGTACACAAGAGTGAAACTAATTAGAAAAAAAGTAAGTTGTAGTTGGATATGTCTTCACCTATTTTTGTTAGCAAATATGTCAGCTTTAGGTATATAAATTTTTTGATGTCATTAACATTCCATAAGAAATCTCAAAACTACAGTATGCTAGAATTATAAATGATGATGAAAAATTAGAATAACACTCTGCCACAGTAGTAGAAATCTTTGTCAATGTCGAATTCATATTACATGATTTTGATTTTGAAATAAATCAACGTTAACATTATGTACTATACATGAAACAAATTTGTATATTTCTTGAGATTTTAAAAATTGTTAACTACGAGAGTGAATAAAGAGACGACAAAAATAATTCAAAAAGATATTTTTAACACATCAAAAGTAACCATGTGAAATAAGTATACATTTTAATAGATACCCAATAATGTAAGAGTTTTGGGTTACCTTTAATAATTTGTTCAACGTTGAATTGATAGGATTTCCGTATTTGATAATTATGACATTTCTATAAAGGCTCGCGTGAGATTGTTGCTAATTGACGAAAGAAAACAGTAAGTAAAATAAGATCATAAAAAATTGGCATTCCTAACTTCATTACGCTAATTTAGACCAATGCTATATTGGTAGGTTAAATAAATATATTCGTGTTGAAAAAGATTAACGATACTGCTTTTGTAACGTTGTCTCTTTAACCAAATAGAAAGTTGAAAATCTTAAATCTTGAGATTAGACCTTAGGGGTCAAAATCCAAATTTACAAAATTTCACCCAAATGTGATCACACTGGACCAAATGCCATGGAAAATTAGTAATTAATTACCTTTTCTAGGGGTTCATTGTGGTTGACATTTGTCATTTAAAAAGTAAATTTCATTTATTATAATAAACATGTGGAATTTGTAAACATTAAAATCTAAAAATCAAGAAGGGCTGAAATTGATAGAACTTTTTCTCTATGCATATCCTAAAAAGTCTTCAAAATCTTAGAACAATTAGTCAAGTGCAAACGAAGATCTAGTTGTTATAATTTTTATTGATTAGAAAATACATGTAGGGGTTGCGTTTATATTGGCATTGAGTATACCTGTTGAAATAAGTATGAAGAAATAAATATAACAATTTTGCTATAATAGCAGTCATAAAATTTTAAAAATGATTAAAGGGCGCCGTGTTGAAGCCTTATATGTCAATTATAATAATTATACGAAATGTACAAATATTGATCATTGTCAAAGTAAAACACACGTAAAAGAATTATTAATGTGACTGAGGTAAATATTGATATGGCAGTAGATAATCACAGTAGTCAACATTTATTAATGTTTCCGTGGGTCATAACGGATCAAGGACGGACTATGTTAACATTAAGTACCAGTAGCTGTCGTATTAAATTGTAATGTTGAATCACAAGCAGAATTAGGCTATGAAAAGTATTTATTCGGGTTTTACATGGTTTATTGAGGTGGAAGTAGTTTACAGATGTTCAAATCGAGTAGGAAGACAAATCTGGGTTGCAAGGAAAAGCGAAGGACATCGCATGAACTTCAAAAGTATCTCTTATGTCCGAGCTAGCTATAGGATTACCTTCATCTTGTTGTATGGTAGGTCATGGAAGACCTCCCGGGAATTGATATGAATAAGAACAGCTATCTGATTTAGCTCTGTTATTACTTTAAATATTTCTTATATACTTGTATAACGTGGTTTATTGGACCTTTTTTCTACCCTTTTCTTTTGTCTTTGACAAAATTGATAAACTACTAGTTTATTTCTACTTTGTTCTGAGTTCAATTTTAAAAAAAAGTGTATTTTAAAGATGTTGCTGGTTTGGTCTACAAGATAATCAATTTAAAATTTCCCGTTTTTAAATATACAAAAGGGCTAAGTTTAAACTAACCAAGTATCCCATCCCCAACACATCTCTTTCAAAAACTACTTTGTCTATGTAGATAATTTTGACTTTTGTGCGAAATGCACAATACCTACCTGATCTCTCCTGAAAAAAGAAATAATCGTAAAATTTACAAAATTATTTTATTTTGTAGTAAAGATGGATTTCACTATTGTCCTTCAATCGTAATAAACATTTAACTCTTTAGAAATATTGATTGATTGTGAGAAGCTCATACTTTAACTTCATGCTATGCTATAAAACGATGTCCTCTTACAAAGTAATTCAACGTTTAGTGACAATGTTGAGTGCACATGCACCTTTGGTCATGAAATAGTTGATACCAAAGACACTGTTAGGTCTGCATCTTATAGTGTCTTTCATCTGTAAATTGAAAGTGGGTCGATTGATTACGAAAGTTAACGACAAAAGTGATAATCTCAATATTACTTATTTCAAATTCATTTTTACGTAGCAATTTTACAGCAGCACCAGTTTTAGGAGTACGCAACTCCCATTTGAAAAAATATTCTAGGGGTTGCGTTTCTAATGATTTCCTTGATTGTTAGCTACAATAGAACTATTAATCGGAAGATTCTATCTGTTTGGAAAATTTAGCTGACGCAATCATAATTTGGTTGACTGTATCAAAGATAACCACAAATATATTCTAGTTCTCGTCCTCCTTTCCTGGTTAATGACATGCGATCTAACGGTATCTTAATTGCCATTAGCAACATGAGCTAACAACTGACAAGTTGATACTACATATAAATATCATTTCAATATCCTCAAAGAGTTTGAACTGAAATCGCCAAAGCTGAGTCTTTTAACTGTTTTATTGAAAATATATAAGTAGAATCGATGAATCTCATTTTTTTTAATAAAAGTTTTACACTTTTCAAAATTAAGTTCTTTAGTAATATAATATATATATATATTTGAAAAAAATGCGTAAAAACTATCTTTTATGCTAGCTATTCCCAATCGTACAAACGACATTTAGATGTGCCAAAGTCGGACAAAATATTAATCGTGCATTTAGATTTTAAGATTATGAGTTATATGGTTCGCTACTGACCCCTACGGATCCATAGAGGTTAGTAAAATCTATAGGGGTGAGGCCGAAGGCGTTAAACCAATCACACCGTAATAATTTACCCGCGTCGCGATAAATTAAAATAGTCAGTCTGATCGATGTAATTTACCGATGGTGTCCTTTTTTATATACTGAATTTTTACTGATTCTTCATTCGCATGGTAGATTTTTATGCTCTTTAAACTGCAGAATAACTTTTGTATTTCAATATTTTTTTTTTAAATCTCTGTCAGTAATAGTTTCATTTTATTATATTCTAAAATTAAATTTTGATCTAATTGATGTAGCGTGTCTGTATGTTTTATCATCTGAATTTTTAGAATTCGCATTGTCATTTGGTAAAGTCATGCTGACTATAAGGTGCACAGTTATTCCCTGTATAAGACGAAGTTGTAATGCGCGAGCCTTTGTTTATAGCAAATCCTGAATACACCGTTTGGTAGTGCGCCTGACAGAGGCGGAACGTACAGATTAGGTAACAGGGATCAGGTAATTTTGTAACATACACTATTGGAATCGGTATCGGATTCGACCCGGAACTTGTTAATTATTGGTAGTATTAATTATGTGGAAAACAAAAGGGCCTGGAATGGTGTAATTTTTAATCTACACCATTGTCCTATATTATTGATATATAAAGTTAAATTCTGCGGGCAGTACGTCGACTGAGCATGCGCGAAGCGTATAAGACACGGATCGATAACGGTCCCCGAATTTGGAAATTTTCTCAAAAATTGGCGTTTTCCGTGGAAAAAAGATTGTTTCAAAGACAAATTAAGGAAGTACAAAACACTACATTTAAACATCATATCACAATATTTTGTATGGTTTCCGAGGAGTTGCGGCTCAATGAAATCGGTCTCTTCCTTTAGTAGTATAGGATGTGTGATGAGAAATGGAATTTTTGTAATTCGCATTAAATTACTGCTTTTAATATTGTCACTCAACGAAAAGAATCAAGGATTTCTTCTTCATCTAGAAATCACTGTTTACATTTTTTTCTAATTTATTTTCGACATGAAGTTTATTTGTTATATTTTACACTTGACTTTAACGGACCTTATTCATTTTTATTCATTTTGTTACAGAGTTCATTATTATGATGTCATTGAATCTTATTTGTTTTCGTTACATGTTGTATGTTCCTATAAAAATTAAATTAAAAATAAATATCTGACAATTTGAAAAAATACTAGTAATTGACCATTTATAATTTCTGTCAACGACATATATCAATATGAAATGTCATAACTTATACAAAAAGAACCACGTTGTAACATAATATGATAATTTAAATAATGACATGAAATTATAGATATTGGTCACACATCGACATCTAGGTTAACATAAGAGGAAAGACTATTCATTAAATATTTATCTTGTTCTCAAATAAATGATATAACAGTGGATAATCTGAGTTGTCAACAAAACTTTAACAATTTTGCAGGTATACGCTACTGTGAAGTACCAGTAGCCGTTTTCATTATTAAAATTGTTTATTTTGAATTTAAACCAGCTTAGGCCGCAATTAACTAAAGTTAACGCCATAGGTACTTTAGAAGACCTATTTTAGTACATTGTTTACAATTTATTTATGTATTTCATTCATTACGACATGTTCCACTTTCATATAGTATTTATAAATAGCGCGTGTTGAATGCGATAACCACATTATGTTTTTGATAATGAAATATGAAGTCTTTTTTAATTACAGTTGAAAACTGCAATTTAAAATTAATTTCTATTGTTTCAAGATAATTTTCAATGGAAATGAATTGTATAATATATTACTTTTGGAAAACCAAAACGTTCTCTTTATTATTTGAAATGGCACTGTTTTCCGTAATGCAAGAATATTTTAAAAATTCTAAAAATAAAATGTTTTAAAATTCAAATGGAAGAAAATCTAAAGATCTTCTGTACATTTTAGAATTTATATATATAAGAAGATATGGTATAAGTGCCAATGAGACAACTATCCATCCAAGTCACAATGTGTAAAAAGTAAACAATTAGCCCACAATATAAAAAATATGACCCCTTCTTTCAACATGTAACCTCATACAAATCAAAGGATTAACACTTGTCAACAAGTAACCGTCATGCATACTTTTCTGTGATTGAAGTCTATTTATTTAAACAATCAAAAATGTAACATAATCTTGCTTTTCCTTGACCTATTATTATTGAAGGTAATCAAATATGCACTTAAGAAATCTTTGACATATAGTAATAGATTATTATCGAATATTGCATATAAGTTTGAAAGACCTACCAATCTATTTAAAGACCCCACGATCTTTAAAGCTGATTCAAATGAACTAGAACATGAAATATGTACTAACTAATTACAAAAATCCACAATTTTCATTTTTATCTAAGGCAACAATTACAAATACAATATTCGGCTTGAATACGAGATAAAGATTTATGTGATATTTACATTGCAATGGGGAATATTCTTGAAAGGCTTGATAATGAAATACTCATGTAATTATTTGATACGGTGTTAATGTTGGACCCTGACTTATGATTTGAGTTTTAAAACACTAACTTTATGATTGATCTTAATAATCATCATATGTATTCGCAAATGCTCACATTTATAATTGATACATGGTTTTTTGTGTGCAAAAAACAATACAGTAATAGGCTTGGTTTAAACCAAACATCAAAATCGAATATTTGCACTTGTTTACTTATACACAACTTTTCGAAAACGCTCAAATCTGCCACCAATTTCAATTAGTCAAAATGAGCGAAAACTGAAATGATTGTTATTGAAATGGTAATACCTAACTTCTATATAATATAGAACTATTAACATTTACTATCATTTAATAAAGGAAGATTAAGATATTTGGAATTATACATGTAACATCTATTTATGTTTCAGACGTACATTGGAGATGTTTTAATTGTAGTCAATCCTTATGAAACAATCCAAAATTTATATAATGCTGAGGTGAGTATTTTTCTCCGTTATAAGGTCTAAAAAAACCAAATTAAAAACATCATCAACAAAACAAAAACAAACAAAAAATGGAAAAATGTAATGCTTTTCATTAGTCAATAGCTGTTTAAAACCCCATTTGTCTGAATAAATTCCTTCTTTGCTGTTTTTTTATTAGTTTCTTTTCTTTTCTGTAATGTGAATATGATTTTGAAATAGCAGGATTTGCTTATCCGGTCGGCGAATTTGATATTACTGTGACTGAGATTCGTCCGTTGAGTTATGGTGTTTTTCAACTGATTTTGGCATGCTACCTTCATCTTTACAGCAACATGTTTATTATCAACAAACAGCCCGAGATCCGCCACATATTTTCTGGACAGCAGAGCAATCATACAGACGTCTACAGGTCGAACAGAGAAATCAATGCATCGTTGTGACTGGTGACTCGGGAGCAGGAAAAACTGAAAGTACTAGACATATATTGCAGCATCTTACCAAAAGATCTCCATGTGAAATCACCAGATTAGTCGAGAAGCTTAATCATGTAAGTTTATTATGGACACTTTTTGCTATTTTTGGTGAATGATAATTGTATTACACGAGTGTATTACTTTCCATGTTTATTAGAACCTTTTCGTTAAATCTTAGTTCAAAGAGTACCTTACAGTTATAATTACTACTTTAAATTGCCTTTGAAATCAGCTTACCTGTATATTGTTATTTAGTTTTTCGTAAACATTGATTAAAACTTTTTGATATATCAAATATAAATATAAGTTTTAAATTCAAGAAATTTTATCAAATGATATATGAAAATGAATGTCAGATATAACCTTTAACACAGGAAAAGTAAAGTTGCAAAAGAAACTTATTAATAAATCGAATTTCATGTAATGTATCTGTAAATTATATCTTGTGAATGATGATTTTTACGACTTTTTTTAGTATTGTGTGTATTTATGAGAATAATATTTCGTAAATATGGTTTTAATATAGCTTAACTATTATTTTAAATAGGTCAATCCTTTAATAGAACTTTTTGGAAATGCTAGAACACTACTTAACAACAATTCTAGCCGGTTTGGGAAACTAATAGAACTGACATATAATGAAGACGACAAACTAATTGGAGGTGAGAATTTTTTTTATATCTATTTTCTTTTAAAATCATTGTGTTACTTGTATTATTTACAAGATCGGGTAGTATATCGGTTATTTTGTGTTTTTCCTCTGTAGTTAAAAAAAGAAATAAAGTACAGTGGTTTCCGGAAACACATTGTTTCATGCAAATCAGTGCAAATTATTACATAACAATAAACTTGATAAAATTCTCTTCTTACATCCACCCATTCATTGAAGATTTAAATACGGATACATGCATTTACATATAATGATATATATGTAAATTACATCATTTATTGTAGGTAAATTGAGAACATTTGTGTTAGAGAAATCCCGTGTTGTTCACCATAAAGCTCAGGAGAAAAATTTCCACATATTTCATGCCTTGTTCAGTGGAAATTATGAACATGACTTACAAGAAAAATATTCATTGGAAAGACCAAATGAATACAGGTACCTAATATAAAAATTTGAATTCAACCATGACGATCTTGAAGTATCATGAATTTTATATAGTTATAATTTTCATTATGATGATAACCCTCAGTGTAAATCTAAATTGTCAATGTTTTGTGTTTTGAAGCTATATGTGCAGTTCAGTCTTGTTTCGGATGTTCTCATTAAGTTGGCACTGCAACTTTGTCATGTTTAAGTAAACACCTTTTTTGTAATATTTATATATGTGTAGTTAACCTCATAAATTCGGTTTCCTAAATATTTGCGTCAGATTGCACATTTTATCATGTATTGGATTCGATGGGGATTTTCTTATTTGTTTTCTTCATTTACAATAGTTTTCCGTGTTTTAATAGAATTATGCGTGAAGATGAAGAGATGCTACATTTACACACTGGTATATTTGGGAGTCAAGAAGAAAAACAGAAATATGGAAATAGTTACTCTCAAGGCTGTAAAATCTTAAAAGAAATCGAATTTACGGAAACGGTATTATAAACTTTAATATTATACCATAAATCTTTGTCGCGATCAAACAATATACCAGATGCAAATACTTTTAAAATGACATATTTTAGTGCAATAAATTACTGTCCCACTGAATAAGTAAAATAAAAAGAAAGCAAAAAAATAACTGAAACATAAGAAATAAATTATATAAACTTATTGAATATATAAACATTTACAAATAAATTATATATGCCTTTTGTGAGTCTACTGATCAAAATTTAAAAAAAGGGGAGATTATCGTGCCTGTACCACCAAGTGAGGTCTTTCTGGTGGTTTAATGATACTTTAATGATTTTATCATTTGTAGCATTTGCCGTTGAAGTCAGATCTTTAGTAGTACCTGTTTAATTAATATTCACAAGTACTTTGACTCGGGTAATTTTGAGCTAAGCATATAGTATAGACGTCTACTGTTGAAAAATGCCTTTTGACCTCTAGATCTCTCTAAGTTATTTATGTGGTTTGATTGTCGTCTCTTTAAAAGTATATCTCACATTTTGTATTCATGTTATCATTTGTATTCATTTAGGAAATATCTGAGATCCTGAGTATTTTAGCAGCTTGCTTACACCTTGGTAATATTGAGTTTGATGATGTTGGGGATGAAACGGATGGTGTTGCAATTCGGGATGATGACTCCTTGCGATACGGTAAGCAGAAAATATACACTATGATATTGAGATAAGCAACATCAAAATGAGAAATTGGTATATTAAAAATGATAACTTGTATGACTGCGTTCATGGAAAAACAATTTTGAGAGATATGTGGTTTAAATTCCAATCATTGAAAGGAACATTTAACTTAACATGAAATACAATAAAACAATCCACAAGACAAATATTGGAACCGTAGAAAACTATGTGTTATTTTATAAAGAAAGCTAACATTTACTTATATTTTTAGCAATCAAGTTACTTGGAATAGAAGATGACAACTGCGATGATATCAATGAAGTTTTTATTAGTCGACCTATATGTGTTCAAGGTATGCTGACTTATTTTGTTTAACGTAAAGCAAGTTAGAGTCCTTATAAAATGAGAAAAGAATACTAGAATACACACAAAGAATATTCTACTCAACAAGAGAAATTCAGTACATACATTGACAAAAAAGGCAGAGGATACCAAAGGTACAAATAACAAATCATAAGTAAAAAACAGACAATACCATGGCTAAAAATGAAAAACAAATAAAAGACCAAAAATAAAAACAGTCTACAAAACTCTGTATATATAACTCATATTCTTATGATTATTTTCTCATTGTCATCAATTTCACAGGCAAAAATAACGAGAATCATTTTACTGTACTTTTATCAATAGGTCAGACAACTCGGAAACCGTTGAACCAGATTCAAGCTGCTGATGTGAGAGATTCTATTGTGAAATCATTGTATTCAGGAGTTTTTAAAGCTATTATTGACCAAATAAACAAGAGTATCGAAGGCAGCACGTCTTCAACTAGGACAAGGTATTTATTAATCAAAATACTTGTTTATTTCTAAAGTAGAATCATAACTATAATAAGACAAATCCTATGGCAATTTTTGACACTTGACATTGTTGTAGAGACGTCTTTGAGTTAAGTATGATTGGACAGAAAAACATCACATAAGTAGTACTGCTGTAATGAAATGGGCTTCATGTTCAAAATTTTGGGAATTAGTATTGCAATTTGTTCAAATTAGAATTCAAAAATACCTTAGTTAAAATTAAGTCATTATCAATTCAATGCAATACAACAGTTGTTTTCATAATATTTTGTCAGTCAAAAAGTCATTGGAATCCTCGATATCAGCGGATTTGAGAGTGTTGCAGAAAACAGTTTGGAACAGTTGTTTATTAATATCACCAATGAAAGAATACATCAATATCACCAACAACAGATATTTGAAATAGAAAACAAGGAGTATACCAATGAAGGGATACATCTGCCTGCGAACACTTTCAATGATAACACATCAGTTCTTGAACTTATATTTGGTGTAAGTTATTAATTTATTTAAGTATTTATTCATATTTTTACGTATCAGTAAATTTAATTGCTTACCAACTGCTACTTTAACATTTTTCCTTCTGTACATGTGATATATCTTTTCACTACTTTCTGAAAAATAAAGGTAAATAAAGGTAAATACCAGAATATTGTTTAAAAGAAGTAAAGATCCATAGATTGGTATTTGGGAGGGTTCTGCTTAATAATTGATGTTTTTTTGGCAATTTAATAGAAGAAAAACATTACCTTTTCCTTTCCCTTAAACAAAACATTTCGTGAATATAACTGAAATATTATTGTGTACCTTAAGTTGCAAAATGTATCTTTAAGGTGAATGAAAACGGCTAACATATACTTTTGAATGTTTTAAACACTTTTCTTAAACATCCCTTGGATATATGAGATGCCCCTTGTTTGAATTGTATATGAGCTTTTGCTTTCAGGAAGAAAATACATTTGTAGACATCTCAATTTAAAAAATAATATTCTGACAAATGTGGCATTTGTCATTCCATAACTATATAAACATTTACCAACACATAAGAAGTCCAGAGAAGTAACCATACGTTCTACTTAACTTTAAAATGGAACTCTTAGACATGCAAATGATGAAAGGACAAATGTAAAAGAGAGGCGACAGATACCAAAGGGACATTCAAGCTCTTAAGTCGAAAATACACCGACAACGCCATGGCTAAAAAAGAAAAATGTTTTTGTATTCAGGTTACATTCTCTCAGGTAAACATGCTAAATTACCCATTCCAAATGCATTTGCTAATTGACATTATATCAGGTAGACGGAAGATAACATAGAGTTGAAACATGCTCAATTACCTATTCCAAAGGTATTTGTTGATCGACATTCTGTCAGGTAGACGGGAGATAACCCAGATTTGAAACATGCACAATTACCTATCCCAAATGTAATTGTTAATTAACATTCTGTCAGGTAGACGGGAGATAACCCAGATTTGAAACATGCTCAACTACCAATTCCAGATGCGTTTGTTAATAGTTCTGTCTGGTAAAAGGGAGATTACCTAGAGTTTAAACATGTTCCAATAGCCATTTTAAATGCATTATAAATATGCATGTTTGTATAATAAGTCTCATACTTAAGTTAAGTGAAACTCATGTATAACATCTGCAAATACTAGAACATGGTATTGAAATAACAGTTTAACTAATCATAAAAATGTTGTGTCCTCGATTATAAGGTACTTTGCATTGTGAAATTCATAATGAAGTTACTGATAATCAATAACTATAATTATTGTTTGTTGATTGTGAGCTGCATTTTCAAATACTTAAAATACTATTGCAGTTCAGTTTGTTTCTCATTTCCACTTTTTTGCATTATAGAAACCAGGAGTACTGTCTCTTTTGGATGACCAAATTAAAGTTTCCAATTCTGATGGGTCTTCGCTCGTGGCACAATATAATACAGAATTTAGAGACAAATATGCTGTTTACCAGTCGACTGGACATAATATGTCATTCTACATTGTTCATTATGCTGGACAGGTATTTTTCCATTATATGTAATCTCTCGTTAGTGTTTGCAAATTTTAAGGAGAAATATGTGTTGTCGTTGAAAATATTTCTATTTTTATGTAGAATGAGGACAAATAAAAAAAGGTGATTATAGAAAATAATAAGTTATTGGAGATATTGGAAAATTGAATGTTAAAATATTTGTTCTGTTACCGTTATACCATCTTGCTTATATTGACCCATGCCGACAACCCTTTTTGTCTTCTGTCGTTTAGCTTTAAAATGGTGTTTGTGTCCATTACATGCACGCCCAAATCTGAATCAACTATTGAAAATAAGATAAAAGATGTCTCGATGTGGTAAAAATACCACAATAAGTAGAAATTAAAATGTGTAGTAAACTCTATAGGAATTTAGACAACAGTAATTTACCGATGTTCAAATCTCTTAAGTTGATTAAGAAGATATAAAACAAGGTAACAACCAAAATCTGAGGAGTCACGCGAACCCTTAAAAAGTGAGACCGGGTGTATTGACAAGGTAAACTGGATAGAAACTTAAACCGACTCGTAATGTTTAAATATTGGTTTATAAAACCGTCAGGCACGACAAAAAAGTGCGGGCAATTGTACTTAGAAGAGATGGAAAAGTTATGGTATTTCCCCCGAAATATCGTATCTATATTTTTGTTATAGACTATCAATTTCGTTAACTGCATCTTTCATATTAGTAATTTTACAAAATGTATATAGTCTTTACCAGAACCATGTACTTGCCTTATATCGTATGGTGTATTTTGGTATTTGGGTTTGATAAAAAAAGGTATGCCAAGTACTAAATCAATGCATAATACAATTAAATGGTAGGTTGTCTTTACAATTTGGTCACGGATAACACTAATTATGAGTTGGACGTCTTGCAAAAAAGGTTTTTTTCTTTACCAAATAGGTGAAATATAGCGCCAGAGATTTTCTAGACAAGAATAGAGGAACTGTTCCAGAAAGGATAAAGGAAATTTTTACAGAAAGGAGTGATTACTATATTGTCAGTGAATATTTTGATGCACAAGACTCGTTTTTGACTCACCGGTATGTATACCCTAATGAAAACTAAGTGAATGTCAGTTATGTTTTAGATTGAAACACGACAGAACTAGAAACTAATGCATAACCTTTATACGGTAAAGAATAAGATGACTTAGTATTCATTTTTGTTCTATTTTTTATTTTTTTTAGCATTTTGGAATTCAAGAAATTCAATTAAAAAAAGAAGACAATTTGTAAAGTGCTTCTCAAATAATTATAAAACTATTTTTGCAGGGGTTACTCCAGAGAGATTATGTCAAAGAGACAGGCCAGAGAAATTGGCGAAAAGTATGTTTTAGATGTCACGTTTTGCTTAATTGTCATGCTTATGATTAATTGTTAAGTTGATATTATATCCAGTACCGTATTTTTGTTCTGTAATCTTAATTCTTTATTAGTATTTACATAAATACATATATGTTAACTGTTCGCAAAGAATTATGAAACGATCTGTTCTGTACTAACCATTTCGCGTATAAATATCAAACCCGTTGTTTTGAACTATCAAATAAACTCAATAAGTCCTAAGTCAGGAATCTAATGTTCAGTAGTTGTCGTTTGTTGGTGTGGATCATAAGTGTTTCTCGTTTTTTATATAGATTAGACCGTTGGTTTTCCCGTTCGAATGGTTTTACACTAGTAATTTTTGAGGCCGTTTATAGCTTGCTGTTCGATGTGAGCCAAGGCTCCGTGTTGAAGACCGTACTTTGACCTATAATGGTTTACTTTTATAAATTTTGAATTGGATGAAGAGTTGTCTCATTGGCACTCATACCACATCTTCTTATATCTAATCATCATAGATACCAGGATTGAAATTTAGTATTTGCGCCAGACGCGCGTTTCGTCTACAAAAGACTCACCAGTGACGCTCGAATAAAAAAATGTTAAAAGGCCAAATAAAGTAAGAAGTTGAAGAGCACTGAAAACCAAAAATTCCTAAACGTTTTGCCAAATACATTTAAGGTTTTCTATTCCTGAGGTAGAAAAGGCTTAGTATTTCAATAATTCAAAGTTTTGTGAACAGTTAATTTACAATTATGATCATATCAATGATAATTCTTGTCAACAAAGAAGTACCGACGACTGGGCTGGTGATACCCTCGGGGAATTAAAACTCCACCAGCAGTGGCATCGACCCAGTGGTTGTAAATAAACTCATCGTAGAAATAAGTATTTCTTATTGTGAATAAAAAGAGATCAGAGGCACACATCAGAGAGTGGTAGATTGAAGGTTTACGTTCCATAAAGTTCAGTAGTGAAAAGTTTATACACCAAAAGATAAGCAATGCAAACCATAAGTAAGCTCTAAAATATGGGTCAAGCAGGATGAAAGGCTGAAACTTTGACTGCGACTCGAAAATGAGAGTATTTGGATAGAGTCAGACACTGTACCTTGCAACAGGCCACCCACCAATGCACCACTGAAAAGGTTATTGGAAATGATTTTTCACATGTAGAGAGCGTGTCATTCTCCCTTCATGAGACACCATATTTCGACCGAACGTGATTTTTATATGTCGAGCACATTCAGACAGACGCCACTCTTCATCTTGAGTTTAACTGCTGGGTTGGACGTCATATTTCTGTGTTTCTGTCAACCATTTAATTTTAAATGTCAAATAAAAAATAAATAGATCGCACAATTATAGAGACTGAATTAGTTTAATGAACTCTGAAATTGGACTCTAATTGTTTTTAAATTTCTGAAGTATTTCTTAGAAACCAAGTTAATTAAATTTGCAGATACAATAAAACAGTGAAAAAATCTGAAGATAGACAGTCAAGATTAACGAACAGTGCAGCCTCCCAATACAGGGTAAGAATGTTCTGATTAATTGATAAAATTACTTGCGTAGATCTTTTTGAATTAATTTATTTACCCTAATGCTTTTGACAAATACGTTTGTTAATTATGCAAGTGAAAAGTATTTTATTTATGTTAATTTCTTAATCTAATTTGCAACATCTACAGTTATTTGACTATTAAAATGTTTCCCTCCAGACATTGTTAAATATATTTTAAGAATGCTATGATTTATACATTAATGCGTCCAAAAGAAAAAGACAAAGAGTGTATATTGTGAAAGAAATGTCTTTTATCTTACTTTTTGGGTCTATTTTAGACATCATTGACTTGCCTCGTTGACATCTTAGCCGATGCTAGGCCGCTTTTTGTCAGGTAAAGTATTTTTGTTGTTTATATTATATAATACACTTTTAATTTAATGTCAATGATTCCTTGTTGATATGAATTGTTAATCGTACGTAACAATGGCATGTAAATTCGAAATCGTTCTTATCATGAAGCTTCGAAATTTGCATTTTTCTTATATTGTTATATTGTTATATAAAACATAGATTAACATAGGCATTTTTTCAATTTTAAACTTTAATAAATTAATGTTAGGTTTTTAAGTTGTAAGAGAGTCAATGGAGAGCGTTCATTTTTATACTTTCGATTTATAAAATATCTAAATGCTAATATTAGAACATGTTCGTATTTGCAGATGTATCAAATCAAATGACAATCAACAGCCTAATTATTTCGATGAAAAAGTTGTATTAAATCAGCTGCAAAGTGCCGGTATAGACGATGTTACCAGAATAAGAAGAGATGGATTTCAAAGTAGGATGCAGTTTGACAAATTTCTGAAAATGTAGGTTCACTAAAAGATGAAAAATATTATCTTATATTTTCTATTGATGGACATATAATACAATTCCATGTAAAAATTGATTATGTAAACCATACAAAAACATACTGATTATATAGTTTGCCGGTTTTGAAACAGCTTCTCTTATGAACGTTTATAAATGTTAATAGTCATTTAAATTGTAGCATTTTCCCATTATCTATTATGCACCGAGAAGGAGGAAAAATTCTATGTTACTACAATAAACGATAATAAAAACTTTCATAGAAATAAGGCAAAAGAAGGATATAAGTAAAGCACCAAGAGATTGCGAGAAAAATTACTTTAATATATTGTGCAGCAATAAATAGATTCATCTTCTCATTCCTACCTTATCTAAATCATAAATAGTACGGATGACAGATAAAAGACACATCAGAAAAATATGCTCTGATGTTTAGATGTTTAGTATGATTTGTTTTGTCCAAATACCATGGAGTTTTCATAAATCATGCTAGTTGCTGATTCATTTTCAATTAAATTTGTTATTGTTAATAATTCTACCATTAAACTACCTATCCAGACAATATAGATTAACCAATATGAATTGTCCAATTTTATTAAAAGACTAGCAGCATCGTTACGTAAAAATACTACTATATTGTTAACCTATATTATAGGTGTCAAATTTTTCGAGATTGTGCCATAATACCAGAAGGTACAAACAAGAAGCAAACAATAGAAAACATATTACAGGCTTGTAAACTGGACAAAGACTCTTATAAAATAGGTCGAACAAAGGTAATTATACAAGTTGAGCTAACGAAAATATTTAAATAAATAATATATATTCTGTCAAGATGAAGAACAGGAATAAAAGCCCTGTTCATTGATAATTTTCTATGTTTTCTATGTATTGTGTGCGATTTTGTCCCATGTACATTTTCTCCATATCCTTTCATTTTCTATTATTTACTTTTTAAAGATATCTTTTATAAAGCAACATTCATATTCTAATTAAAAAAACAATCGCTCAGCTAAGCCATATTTAGTGAGCAAATGCTTACCGTTTGTCTAATTGAATGCATTGCATACATATTCATTAAGTTGGTGTTTGTTAATGAACAACTGATTCTATTAGTAACAACATAAACGGTAGCAATTTTTCTGCACCAGATGCGCATTTCGATAATCAATGTCTCTTCAGATGTTTCTTCTATTAGAAATATTTATTGAACAGTATGCGTTTTGAACTGTGAAATTTTAAATGATAGACAATATGGATAGGCAATATTTGAATACACAGAGAATTTTTGTTTACGCACAACTTTTGAGTTCCTCAATTTGAGGCACATTAGGGATATTGACCCAGCTAGTTCAAAGCCAATAACAACTAATAAAAAATCATGTATCTAAGACTAAAATATAAATGAGTAAACATCCAACATCCGATGGATTTGGTGTAAAGGGGTCATTACCAGTCAGAGAAAAAAACATGACTTTGTGCAAAGCCAAAATATAGGTATCGACAGATTGTAGTACCGCTAGAGAGGATATATGTGTATAACAAAACTATTTAGTATGACTTTAATTTACTGATAACAAAATCAATATTTATACCAATAAAAACAATATTCAAAAAATCTAGTTACAGTGTGGAATTGGTAACCATGTATTAAAATATAAAATATTTACACATAAGAACAAACGCCAGCAACCAAATTTCCCTTGACCAATGTGTAAGGGTAAGATACTTTATTTTCAATTTCTATGATTAGGAGAAAAGAGGAGGTAAGATGAGAGACATTATTTGGTCCTTGAAATTATAGAATTAGTAAACGTACTCAAGCCTTCTAAAATATTGTTAATTTTATTGTTAATTTTAAATGATAGACAATATGGATAGGCAATATTTGAATCCTGACAATTTCTGAAAAGCATAGAACCTAAAATACATGTTAAATGCAGATAATGTTTTTCGTTTAGGTGTTTATGAAAGGACACGTCGTAGAAAAAATAAACAAGGAAAAGACGGAATTGATACAGGTTTGTTTATGACGAGACAAAAGTATAGACTATATATATAAATGTTAAATTGCAAAATCAAAATCGGACTGAATTACAGAAAATTAGTATCCGGTCTTTTATCGGCGTTTAAAATTCACACGAAACTGATCATTTTGCAACAAATCACAATGAAAAGATTAGCTAATCTCTATGTGACAATTCTTAGAATATAAATCTTGTAAATACATACATACGTAGATCAAAACATAATGACTTTTTCAGATATTAAATTAGGTTGAGAATATAAACCAAACAATAAAAATATAAGGAGATGAGGTATGATTGCCAATGAGACAACTATCCACCAAAGTTCAAATAAAGTGGATGTAAGCAATTATAGGCAACCGTACTGCCTTCAAAAATGATAAAAACAAATAGCGTATAGTCGGCTATAAAAGGCCCCGACATAAAAGACATGAAACAATTCAATTGAGAAAACTAACGGCCTAATTTATAACAAAAAAAAAAAAAACTAGAGGCTCCAAGGACCCTGTGTCGCTCACCTGATATTTTTATTTACAATTGATGCATGATAAATGCAACTGTTGTACTGTCGTTTAGTTTCAGAGATATAAGACTAAAAGTGCATTTGAAACCTATGTTTTATTTCAGCCATGTGTGCCATGTTGGCAGGCAGGGTCATCATACACAGTGGTCCCTGGATATCCTAGTGGTGATTTAAACCAAGTTTGGTTAAATTTGACAGTAGTTTCAGGGAGAATTTTGTAAAATTTATCTAACGAGAAATGCGAAGTGATGAGAAAGTTTGTTGTGAAGTTTTGTTGTTGCGCAACCACCCCCAAAAAAAAAACAAAACAAAAGGTAATAAAAATTATCATTTAAGGGCAATCTTTCCTATTAATGATTTCTGCAAAATTCAGTTGATTGTGCAAGGGTTGTATAGCCAGCTGAGGTCGTTAAAACTCTCATTTGTTGTTGCAAAATTCAAGTGGTTTTGAATTGCTTTGTTGATCTTTTTGTATTCAAAGTTTCCATGTTTTATAGCTTCAAGACAATAGACAAAAAACACAGTTAAACAACAAGGAGTCAAGATATGATTATGGCCATATTAAGTTACTTGTAGATTTGGTCTTGCTGATCATTTATGCTGTAATAGTTTTTATCCATGTATGATAGATTTTAAGATACTAGATATAAATGCTAAATAAACTGTTTTCACAGAGATATGTCTCGCTTTTTTTGCAATTTCGATAATGCAAATGTTGAAATAAAAAATATATCACTTTAACATGTAAGTTTAGCAAATATTCAAAGTCAATTAACTATGACTGAAGGTAGATGGCTAAACAATCTCCATGGAAATGGCTGATACAACTGCATACCAAATACCATTGACTTATCATAAGTAGTTTTCTTTAAACAACCTAAACACACACTAATACATGTAAACTAAGCAAAATTTCAAAGTCAATAAAGCATAACTGAGGGGGAGGGTAAACCAATTTCCATGAATTTGGTCCAGTAGTTTCAGAGGAGAAGACTTTTGTAAAGGATTACAAAAATTTACAAAAAATTGGTAAAAAATTACTTTAAAGGGCAATAACTCCTTAAGGGGTCACTTGACCATTTTGATCATGTTGACTTATTTGAAGATCTTACTTTGCTGAATATTATTGCTGTTTACAGTTTATCTCTATCTGTAATAATTTTCAAGATAATAACCAAAAACGGCAAAATTTCCTTAAAAATTACCAATTCAGGGGCAGCAACCCAACAACCAGTTGTCCAATTCATCTGAAAATTTGAGGGCAGATAGATATTTACTTGATAAACAAGTTAATCCCTAAAGATTTGCTTTAAATGCTTTGGTTTCAGAGTTACAAGCCAAAATCTACATTTTACCCTATGTTCTATTTTTAGCCATGGCAGCCATCTTGGTTGGTTGGCTGGGTCACTGCACAATTTTTTAAACTAAATACCCTAATAATGATTGTGGCTAAGTTTGGTTGAATTTGGTCCAGTAGTTTCAGAGGAGAAGATTTTGTAAAAGATTACAAAATTTACAAAAATTGGTAAAAATTACTTTAAAGGGCAATAACTCCTTAAGGGGTCAACTGACCATTTTGATCATGTTGACTTATTTGAAGATCTTACTTTGCTGAACATTATTGCTGTTTACAGTTTATCTCTATCTGTAATAATTTTCAAGATATTAACCAAAAACGGCAAAATTTCCTTAAAAATTACCAATTCAGGGGCAGCAACCCAACAACCAGTTGTCCAATTCATCTAAAAATTTGACGGCAGATAGATATTTACTTGATAAACAAGTTAATCCCTGTAACATTTGCTTTAAATGCTTTGGTTTCAAAGTTACAAGCCAAAATCTACATTTTACCCTATGTTCTATTTTTAGCCATGGCAGCCATCTTGGTTGGTTGGCTGGGTCACCGCACACATTTTATAAACTAAATACCCTAATAATGATTGTGGCTAAGTTTGGTTGAATTTGGTCCAGTAGTTTCAGAGGAGAAGATTTTGTAAAGATTACAAAATTTACAAAAATTGGTAAAAATTACTTTAAAGGGCAATAACTCCTTAAGGGGTCAACTGACCATTTTGATCATGTTGACTTATTTGTAGATCTTACTTTGCTGAACATTATTGCTGTTTACAGTTTATCTCTATCTATAATAATTTTCAAGATAATAACCGAAAACGGAAAAAATCCTTAAAATTACTAATTCAGGGGCAGCAACCCAACAACCCATTGTCCGATTCATCTGAAAATTTCAGGGCAGATAGATCTTGACTTGATCAACAATTTTACCCCATGTCAGATTTGCTCTAAATGCTTTGGTTTCAGAGTTATAAGCCAAAATATACATTTTACCCCTATGTTCTATTTTTAGCCATGGCGGCCATCTTGGTTGGTTTGGCAGGTCACCGGACACAATTTTTAAACTAGATACCCCAATGATGATTGTGGCCAAGTTTGGTTAAATTTGGCCCAGTAGTTTCAGAGGAGAAGATTTTTGTAAAAGTTAACGACGACGGACGACGACGGACGACGACGGACGACGGACGACGGACGACGGACGCCAAGTGATGAGAAAAGCTCACTTGGCCCTTCGGGCCAGGTGAGCTAAAACAAATATGACAGACATGAACCAACGACAAGCACTGAACTACAGGCTCCTGATTTGGGACAGGCACATAAAGAAAGTGGTGGGGTTAAATATGTTTGTGAGCGCTCAACCCTCCCCTAACCTGGGACAGTGGTGTAACAGCACAACATAAAAACAAACTATAAAAATCAGGTGAAAAAGGCTTAACTCATCAGAATGATATAAAACAGAAAAAAACATCAAACATAAACACAGACCGGACATGGCAGGGTATTATCCATCCCTCATCCCTAACAACAAAAATGACACTAAGTACAGATCTGAGAGTACTCGCAGTTTCTGACAAATTGGGTCAATTTGCGCAATTGATTTTCCATAGGCGGTAATGGCAACATTTTCTTCTGTAGCTCAGTCCATTTCGTAAACTTGGATATCTTTGATGGCTCGTTTCGAAGCTGAGACATTTTCACATGAGTGGTTTAATTTTCTGGGTACGAAGTGAGATTCATTTTTTGTAAATTAGCATACCCCGAAAATCCTTCGTGATGCGGCTCCACATGGTAAAAAATCCCTTTTTTCACACAATAAGTTCTTTGAAAATTTAATATTTTGAAAACATTTTATAACTCCATAGTTTTCACACATTTGTTCTATAGTCCTCTACTTTCCAAGTCAACACAAATGGTTAAGTTCAGTCACTCGATAAAAATAGAAACATGTCCAATATCACTACACAGAGAATGTTTGTTTACGCACAACTTTTGAGTTCCTCAATTTGAGGCACATTAGGGATATTGACCCAGCTAGTTCAAAGCCAATAACAACTCATAAAAAAATCATGTATCTAAGACTAAAATATAAATCAGTACACATCCAACATCCGATAGATTTGGTGTAAAGAGGCCATTACCAGTCAGAGAAAACAAGACTTTTGCAATGCCAAAATATAGGTATCGACAGATTGTAGTACCGTTAGAGAGGATATATGTGTATAACAAAACTATTTAGTATGACTTTAATTTACTGATAACAAAATCAATATTTATACCAATAAAACAATATTCAAAGATCTAGTTCCATTGTTGAATTGGTAACCATGTATTAAAGTATCAAATATTTACACATAAGAACAAACGCCAGCAACCAAATTTCCTTTGACCAAAGTGTAAGGGTAAGATACTTTATTTTCAATTTCTATGTTTAGGAGAAAAGAGAAGGTAAGATGAGAGACAATATTTGGTCCTTGAAATTAGAGAACTAGTTAACGTACTCAAGCCTTCTAAAATATTGTTAATTATATTGATAAAAGAATATATTAATATAATCTGGATACTTTAGTGAAGTGAGATCACTTGTGATGTCACTATAACGTCATTACCATGTCGAAATAATTTACAAATTGATCTTAAATGGCCTTTTCACGCTTATTTTGTTTGATAAAATAATTACAAAATGATATTTAACACACATTGACATCCTTGTAAAATAAATTTTGTAGCAAAAATCTTTTCGTTGAAGCTGTTGCTCATATCTAAATATTATCATAGACAAGATCTCAAAATGAGGTTACTATGGCAGCTTTCAACATTTAAAACTCGTAATTCAAAGGGAATGAAAAGGATATAAAAATATATCTGCATTAATGTACGATGCACCAGTCGTTGCTGCTGTTGTAAAAGTATCAGTAGTGTCTTCAGTAACTTTTAGGAATTTTGGGTCCGCAATTCTTTTGTACTTTATTTGGCATTTTCACTTTTTGATTCGAGCGTCACTTTTCTAAACGAAACGCTCGTCTGGCGTACAAAATTTCAATTTTGGTATCTATGATGAGTTTATTTATTTTAAGCAAGAGAAAATGCAAAAGGTCTACGATGAAAACATATGGCGATCGAAAGTAGGTTATTTGTTGACATTACATTAATGAAGACAAAAAATAAATCATAATTGTATGAATATACTCATTGTCCTATTTATAATATTTATAGAAAAGAAAGGAGCAAACAATAAAACAAGAAAGAGAAAAAAGAGAAAGGGAACAAACAAGACAAAGGGAAATAGAGCAATCACATAAAGATCCGCTTGGCACACCAAATTCACAAAACAACACGACACTTTACACAAAAACTGATGATATTCCAATGCAGCACATTCCTAGTACAACGATTCAAGATGATACACCAGAAACACAGTCTGTGAATAGTTTTCCTCCAACATATATTGATGTAGAAAATCAAAACAAAAGAAACGAAAATAAGAGATGGTAGGGTTAAAATTTAAGTGTAATGTACAAAAGATGGTGGGTTACAAAACCGAGGAAAAGTCTATAGAAGGACTAAACAATATTTAAGTGACATACACTTGTAAATGGGAAGAAATTCGAGTTGTGTCATGTTTTCTCAATATGTTAAAAATTAATGCTAACAATTATAAAAAAAAAATTTGATAACTGTATGCAATGTAAATGTTTTTTTAAAACTTTATATAATAACAAAAAACCCCGTTGCATAAAAGTATGGTCAACCAAAATCATAGAACCCATAAATATAATCCGTAAATAAAGTGATTACGTAGTAAAATTTTGTGAGCTATAATGAATAACAAACCCGGAAAAACTACAGATGAAGAAATAAGACAAACGGTACCTGTCTAATGCGTTTCAGATACGTTTACGTACGTCACAAGTTTACATTCCGTTTCTGATTACATTTATCATTTTAAATTCCGAAAAAGTAATCTTTCATAGTTTTTTTTTAAAAATCTAAAGAAAAAAAAAACATTGTGTTATAAGGTTTAAATGCATAATTTGTGAATACATAAGATAAAGAGATGATATGACGGTCGTAGAATTGTTTATATTGTTTATATTCGAAAACCTTGGAATTTCTTTGAACGATTAGATTTCTGATAAGAACTTTGTGATAAAATCATACATTGAATATTATCGCTTACTCCCTAGGGCATGGGATGCATTTAGAAATACCGAAAGAGATTTCGAAGGCTGTGTAGAAGTGGAAGAATATTTCTTAAAGTTCTGTCGCTTTTTGATGTGTTTTGGATTGTTAGTTGGAATTGCAGCAAAAGGTGTTGCTACCATTATTATCCCGCTGCTCCTGGCGTCACAGTTGAAAACAGAAAAGGTAAGGAATAAATATTAGTGACATTTCTCAGACAAATTCATGTTGCAAAAACGTTAAGAGACCAAAACTTTGAAAAAGTAAAATAACAAAAATACCGAACTCCAAGAAAAATAAAAACGGAAATTCCTTTATCAAATGGCAAAATCAAAAGCTCAAACACCTCAAACGAATGGAAAACAACTGTCATATTCCTGGCTTGGTACAGGCATTTCCTTATGTAAATGTCGGATTTAACCTGGTTTTATAGCTAGCTAAACTTCTCACTTGTACACGCACACAATTTTGATTGATTGACATTGTTCTTGTAACCATGATAATAGAATGGGTTTTAAGGTTGCCTTAAAGGTAGGTGGAGGCTTGGGTTCGACACACAAATAAATAAACAAAATTTAAAATTTAAAAGTTAACAGTTATAAATATATATATGAGCAAACAAATGAAAGTAGAAATAAACTTTTCTGAATGTTTTTTAAATATAAAAAAAACATTACATTATATATTTTTGTTGCAAAAGATGCATCTTTGGTTTGTTTAATCGATTCTAAAATGCTATGATTAGTTCTTAAATAAATAAATATTCATGTACATTTACTCCATATCCTTTCATTTTCTATTATTGTATTCAAAACGTTTTAAAGGAGGATGGTCAAAAGTCTAACGCTTTGATAGAACTGATTCTTTGTTACTCAACTCCGATTGCCTTAACCTTTATACAGTCTATGTTTAAAGTGTGTTTTGGGAGAGCAAAAAACATTGGATGGAAGTTCTTTTTACCAGTAAGTATTTAGGAAAATATGTTGTTAATGCTAAGTCTAAGATTATACACTATTGGCATTCATTCTTCCAATATTATAATGGTGTAGAAAGATTGACATTTACATGAAACAATAAGGGCCTTGTAAACAATTCTCTATTTTGTTTTACTTAATTTTAATTTGTCTTTGTATTGAGTTTTGCAAAGACTTTCAAGGGAATAAATTGTATATTTGAAGAAAAGCAATATACTATTAAACAGTGATACATTTTGTAGATATACCATACACTTCCCTTTAGTTTTAGAAAGTTTTTAAATATTAGTATTTTTACTTAAATCAAGTAAATGAAAAATAGAATTTCATAGCGTTCTTTATTATATCTTAAATTTATCTATTTATCTATAGGTATTAATATTAGAAAGTGCAGAGGCGTGTGGAACAGCCTACCTGTTGTTCAAGGTTTTTTGTATCCATTCTATGACATCAGGAATTACTCTTGTCATGTCATCATTTACGCTTCCGTCAATTCTGAACATTTTAAAACAAATTGCATTAGCAAGGAATAGACAGAAATTCGTAATACGGCTGTCAAGTGTAAGCATAGCTGTAATAGCAATGTTAATTCAATGTGGAGTCGTAGTTTGTGCGATCGTTAGACCGAACAGAGTATTTAGCGATACAATTTCAAATCAGATCCATTATACTACACAAGAGAAAATCTGTCTCGTATCAAGTTTAGTCGGAATTTCAATGGGATACTGCCAAAATTTTCTGTTTTGTAACTTGAAAATTGGACCCTTCAACTTAAAAATAAAAGATTGGAGAATAGCAGTGGACAAAGCAAGACCAAAAATAAATTTGAAAATGTGCATTATAAAAGTGGGTATATTTTTATTGATGGCAAAATTGTTAGTGCCAGATATAGAGTGGAAATTTACAGAAGATATCGCAAATTTAAAAGACATATCTCTTGACAAGATTAATGAAAATTTAAATGACACTTTTCTTGACACGATAAATGAAAACTTAAATGACACTTTTCTTGACAAGATTAATGAAAATTTAAATGACACTGTTCTTGACAAGATAAATGAAAATTTAAAAGACACTTTTCATGACACGATAAATGAAAATTTAAATGAGACTTTTCTTGACAAGATTTTGAACATCTTAAAACACCGTAAGTTAATGTTCATATATATTTACTGTGCCATTTTCGCTTCCTATGAAGGTGCACTTGCTTGCAAGTTACACATGCAGCGGATATCATTCTTTATTCCATTGGCGTTAGTGCCACTTGGGTGTTTTGGTGGAGTTATAGGATTCTGTTATAATTGGCCAGAGGACAATAATATGTTTGGGTTACCTGTTTCCTGTCCAAGTGTTGACATTGAAAGTCTATCTATGTGGATCGGATCTAGTATTGGATTGTGGGTATCTGTTCTATTTTTGACATGGTATGTTCTTTTTCCACAGTGCCACAGGATGGAACGAGACCAAAGGTATTAAATACGTTTTTTATACGAACGAATGACTTGTTTCTAGAAAAAATATTGAACAAAGTGTAAATGGCTACATTGTTTTTTTAAGATCTAAGAAAAAATGAATTTCATTAATTTCACCTTAAAAGTTAGTAAGTACGCAGATTTAGTAAACAAGAGATCAAATAATGAGTCATCTTTATCAAGTTGTCAGTTTAATTTCTACTTATGAATTTGAATATCCCTTTGGTATCTTTCGCCTGCCTCACTTTGACATGTTTTGTTTTTCGTATTGACTTTTTAAATATGTTTTTCAGTTAAAAAAGGAAACATAACTCAAAAATAAACATTATCTTTTGCCTTTACTTGGTAGTACAATGCATTGTATATTTGTACGGTTGAAACTCCTTTTAATTTTCTACATTTTCTCTCTGAAGGTTATTCGTATTACCAATTAGAGATAATTTCTTCTCATCTCTTGGATTGCTGATGAAAAGGAAAGATGATACAGTTGAACAGCAACTTCTCAAACATGCAAAATTTAAACCTGTCTTTAACAAAGGAAATGCAGACGAAAATGAATTGTTTGTGAATGGGAAAAGTAAGGAAAGTGAAGTGCGAAGTAAGAAAAAAAAGAAAGCCAGACCGTATATTTATATATGTGGAACAATGTGGCATGAAACAAGACAGGAAATGTTACAACTCCTCAAATCATTATTTAGGTTTGTTCAATGAATTGTTTGTTGTAATTGCATTTTTTACAAAAGTAGGAAGTAGTTTTCAAGTGGCAATAAAAGCCATACTTCGAAGAAAGACAGACAGCACCATGGCAAAAAAGACTTACATACGAAAAACAGTTAACAAAACACTAACAGAAAACAAAAGATTGACCAACACGAACCCAACCAAAAACCGTGGATCACGTCTATTTGCTCTAAAAAAACCAACATTTCTATTTTACCTTCATCAGGTTACTCTTATTTAAACATATTTGGTGATACATCGAACAATAGAGGACTGGTAGATGTCTTGTTCAACATTACAATATTTATAGACCATTAGTACATGTAAAGTCTTTGTTCGTAATAAATGACCAAATATGGAAGTGTGAAGTGAAAAAAATTGGTTTTCATGGACAAATGATAGACGGGATCGTTGTTGACTAAATGAAAGACGAACATTACAAACACTGAATTACACAAATACAACACAGTTAACTAAATCAGTCGGTTGTATAGACACTTCATCCTACAAGCTGTAATTTTAAGAGCTAGTACATCAAATATCAGACTCAGTGTATTGTTCTGTTTCATAGTATTCATATGAAGGCGTGCATTCGGGAGGTTACCCTTAAGGTACAACACTCTACGATGCAACCCCTTTTTGGTGGAAACAAAACAAGAAGAAAAGAATCTAACATTTTATTAAATTCAAACAAAGATATGTCATAACACCTGTTGAAGCTCTAACTTTTCTTTATTTTTTTCAGGTTGGATTTTCACCGGAGTAAATATAAGCTAGCAGAGAAAACGTTTAAAGTAGATGTTGATTACTTTGAACACGAAAGTAAGTATGTCGTTTTTAAAAAGACGAGTATTGTTTTGATAGAATAAATATTAATATTCAAGTCATTCATGTTAATGTATTTTTCTTTTATATAAATTAAAACGTACATTTTGCATACACGTAATTTATATGTAGCCTTAAATATACCCTTCATTTTTTTCAGTTCATTTGATTTTTGATGACGCATTTGAAACTGATAAAAAATCAAGACAAAGATTACCAAATGAATGGGTAAAACAGCTGGTAGAATGCATGGAAGAGGCATCAACGTAAGCTTTATGATATAACCCTTTCATAGTTTTAAATAAAGGTTATTATTCTCAAATTTGTAAACACACATGAAAGAGGTCTCAAGTAATGTTGGCATTTGATAATTAGTCTTTTTTCTCTTTTCCAAAAACGTAATTATTGCGCTGAACGGAGATTTATGGAGTGTTTATCAAATTCATTGACAATTTGGCTTTGTAGATTAAAACTGATAGCTTAACACAGGGAGTCGACTTTTGTTTTAAGTTAAAGAATGTAAGGTGCCCTCTTAATTTTAATTTTGGGTTTATCGTGTTTGGGTGCTGTTTCGTTGACTTGTACGTTTAATATTCTAACCTTTCGTTCATATTTTATCCTTTATATCTGTATCTTCTTAAATTTAATTGTATTCCGAATTCGATCAGAATGATTTTTGGATTTATTTTCTTTCAATGACAGATCAGTCGCAAGGGGCCGTCTGCAATGGGATAATAAGCCAACAAAAACGACTACACCATATGGGGGACGATTGAATTGGACCATGCCAGGGGGAACAGAAATGACGATTCATTTGAAAGATAAAGACAAAATCAGACACAGAAAACGATGGTCACAGGTAAAATCATTCAATTGGTTTCATCTGCTTTTAATACATTAAAATATCGAAGATACCAATGTGGTAATAGCAAATTAGTCAAAGGACAGACAGTGACATTGGTAAAAAGAAAACACATAACGGACAAACAATATTCGACACAACACCACAACGGAAATAGAATTGAGCCACACAAACTCCAAAACTCCGAGTAAACCTTTCTAACACACAAGATTACGATAAAATTGTTGAGGTAGTCGATTGATACCAAGAACAACTGTATCCTGAAGCAATTTCCGAAAATGGAAGATATGTTTGTTCGGTGAAATATTTAGAATGACTATAATTCCTGTTTACTATTTCATTACCTTAGGTTTTAGGTTTTTCCGGAATCAGTTCAATAAGCCAATAAGGTCATTACACGTAATGGTAATCTCAACGTTCAGATGGTTTTAGATTAATTGAAATAAAAGCTTAAAATCGTAATATTTGATACGTTTTAGTGTTGGATATCATTTTCAGACAAGAAGCTTCAGTGTGTATAGTATATGTTGTGGTTCAAGAAAGTTTAAAGTTTATTCCAACAGAAAACAACAGGTCTTCGTATTGAATTCAGAGTCGTTGAATTCAATAGAAAGCTATCGCTGTGTATTGTACATTTTAAAGAATCATACTTCCTAATCCATATTATTATATACTGTACTACTTAATTGCAATTTTAGATCATGTACATGTACTACTTATTGGGATATAAGATGATCGGCGCTATTTTGGAAGATGAATTACTGGAGAAGGACACAAATAAAAGATATCACTACCGACGAATAACATCGTTACTGAATCAATTGCCCAAAGACAAAGTTAAAAGGGTTAGTACGATTTACAGTAAAAACTATCAATCGACACAACCAATTTCTCTCTCTCTTTCTCTTTCTGTTTGATTTCTTTTGTTTTGAATTTATTAAATTTCTGTCACTTGTTTAATATATCGATTTGAAAAGAATCTTTTACTATTACTAAGCAAGAATAGATGCAACAAAATACATCTTTTTATTCGGATGAAAAAACAAATATCCTATCAAACTTAATAAAAATAAAATAAATGTTTATCTTTCAGAAACTGCGTTTTGCGTTTACCTGATACATGTTTTATGACATTTAAAATCGTTTTGTTCTAGGCTCATAACAGTTTCATTCTTGCTTTGGACGGAGATGTAGATTTCAAACCTGAGGCAGTACAAAAACTGATAGACAAAATGACCAAGAATGAAAAAGTTGGCGCTGTATGTGGTCGAATACATCCTATTGGATCAGGTTCGCAGATATTGGTTTTTCCATCAACTTCCTTTGAATATTATTACAAAGCTCTTATCATATGATATATCATTCAAAATTAATTCCCACAGGCTAGAAAATATTTGTTAACACTATTCAAAATATCCGTTATCAAATATTGTTACGCCTAAAGATGGATTCGATTTTGGGGCTTCTATGGGGGGTAATACCACCATTGTTTATCCCCTATTAGTCTTTTTTAGATTGGCATTTAAGAAAAAAAACTGTGTAGAATTAACATGTGTTTCAAATAAAGAAATACTTGGTAGGAATAAAGTTTTATTCTGTCCAGTACTACAGTGAAAGTTTCATACAACTTTTTCATTGCATATAAGAAAATAACTTGCAACGGAATTAATAAGTAATTTTTTATTCACGTTTTCCTATTGACTAGGTTAGTAACCAGCAGGTCACCTCAAGGTTTCCAAAAAAAAACAAAAAAAACATATGAACACCAAATAAAAAAGAATGCTCTTTCGAAACACAAGATATATGTTTATGACACAGAAATCCTTTTAAAATGTTATTTGTACATTGTATTTCTTTTTTCTTACTTGTACTTTTGTAAACCCCTTTTCAAAAGATTACCTGTCGTTCTGGTGTCTGTATCGAATAGTTTCCGAACAAACATGACCTTTTCTTAGATGTTGAACAGCTATAAATTGTATAGGTAGTAATGAAACTGCAAGTATATTCTCCCCAAACCTTGCTCGTAGTAAACGGGAATTTATTGTGCAATAGTTTCTGTAATTCGTAGTTTTATTTAACCTAAAAATGTATATTCCTGTCACAAATCGTTGCACATTGGGATACTTTTTGTATCTAATATAGGTAGATATCGGAGATAGTGTGCTCATATTTAGTGTTAGCATGGTTTTAGCTGCTTGATACCTAAAACATATTTAAGAAACACAGATAAATTCGAGAAAGGTCTTTATGTATTGCTGTTATGTTGCTGGAATTTTCCGTTAATAATCTAAAAAAATAAGAGTAGTTTCATTGGTTGTAAAATAAAAATAACGTGACGGCATTGGGTGGATATTCGTTTAGAATGGTGTCAACTAATCATAACATTGTTGTGAGTTCATTTTAAAATATTATTATGAATAAATTACTTTGCATGTACATTCTAATTTGAATGTGATGAATGTTGATTATTCGCTGTTTGGTGTAAAATTGCAAACAATTATATTGATTTTCGTTGTATTGTTGTAATTCATTGCTGTCTCTATAGGGCCTGTTGTATGGTATCAACAATTTGAATATGCTGTCGGACATTGGCTACAAAAGGCTACAGAACATGTGTTTGGATGTGTGCTGTGTTGTCCAGGAGCTTTTAGTTTATTTCGTGCTTCTGCTGTAATGGACGATAATGTGATGAGAATGTATACAAGTCCTCCTACGGAAGCACGCCATTTCATCCAGTTTGAACAAGGTACAAAATTCTCATCAGCCTCTCTTAAATGTTTCATTAATAAAAGTAAAAAAAGTTCAATACTTTCAACGACAAATATTTTAACTACAGCATTATTATTATTCCATAATTATTATGCACACCATCTTTCTAATTTATGTGAAATTTGGACAATCTTAGCATTTATTAAAAAACAAAAACTTAGAAAAAAATGTTTTCACCAAAATTGATATAGGTAGAATAGGCTATTTCAAATTGATTCCCGATGTCAAAGTTGGGGTAAAAACTTTATTTTTTGTTAACAAAATCACAAACTTTGAGAATCATTTGTATTGCTAAGATTTCAACTGCAATAGATGTTTAGGCATTATATGTCAAATTGATTCCGCAAACATTATTGGTTGTCTAACTTTCTGGTACACATGTATCAAAATTTATGAAAACTAATACTGATGATCACCAACTACTTTGTTTGCATCAGTATTACTTATTTGTTTTTGTGCCTCACACAAAAACGTTCAGGCGGGCCCTTGCTGAGATATCAGTTTTCTGGTTAATTTGCTTTTTTCATTTGCAACATGTTGAAGGCCGTACGGTGACCTATAGTTGTTAATTTCTGTGTCATTTTGGTCTCTTGTGGACAGTTGTCTCATTGGCAATCATACCACATCTTCTTTTTATATTAACAAGATCAAGCGATATACCTCTCATTTGCTAACATTAATTTTACAGGTGAAGACAGATGGTTATGTACGTTGATGCTACAACAGGGTTGGAAAATAGATTACGCTGCTAGTGCTGACGCCTTCACATTTGCGCCACAAACCTTTCAAGAATTTTTCGTGCAGAGGCGACGATGGGCACCGTCAACTCTTGCAAATATTATTGACTTGCTATCATCTTGGAGGGTAACAACGAAAGTGAATGATAATATCAGCACGTTGTTCGTTTTATACCAATTCGTAATTCTTTCTTCAAGTTTACTTGGTATCGGAACGGTTACGTTAATGATTACCGGATCTTTCAATGCTGTACTGAAAATAAATATGTTCCATTCATACGTCGTCGCTGTAACACCAGTGGTTTTGTATACCATCATATGCATGAAATGTAGCAATGACAAACAAATTGCAGCAGCAGCGCTCCTTTCAACAGTTTACACCTTAGTAATGGTTATCGTCACGGTAGGATTATTCGTAAATCTCGCAACAGAAAAGTCGTACAGTCCAAATGTAATATTTTTCGTAGAAATACTATCTATTTTCATAATCGCAGGATTCGCTCATCCAAAGGAGTTAATGTGTCTGGTTCATGGTTTGCTGTATTACCTTATGGTTCCATCCACTTTTATTTTCCTAACCGTGTATTACATGTGTAATATTCATGTTGTGACGTGGGGTACCCGTGAAAAGAAAACGGAAGACGATGTTATTGAGGAAACGGAGCCTGGAAACTCTACCAAATCATCACAGCCTCCAATACTAATTAGATGTTTGCAGAAACTAGGCGTTTTGGCTTTAGTGAAAGAAGCAACAAGGCTTATGAGGCAAATATTAGGAGCAAGAGTAGAGGAGCAAACCCATGATAATGAAATAGAATCGGGTCCATTACCGCCTGTGGGAGCGACACCTGTACCACGTGCTGCAATAAGACGTCCAAAAGTAAGACAAGAGCCTGATGCTTGGCAGTCGATGGAATACTTAGGACTAAAAGAAAAAGTAAATATTAAGGACAATGAAACTGAATTTTGGCGTGATATTCTTGACAAGTATCTAAAACCAATTGTAGAAGACAAACAGAAAAAAGAGGAAATTCAAAAAGAACTTAAAACTCTCAGAAACAATGTCGCATTTGGATTCTTATTGATGAATTTTCTGTTTGCAACGGCAGTATTCCAACTTCAGAACAACGAGGATCAGTTAAAGAATTTCTACATTTTAAACGAATACGAACCTTTGTCTGTTACCTTCTTGGTAGTATTTGCATTAGTTATATTGTTACAGTTTATTGGAATGCTTGTCCACAGGTGGGGCACCTTTTTACATCTTATATCAAGTGTACGACTGTGGTCTTTTTCAAAAGCAACAGAAGAAGCGTGGGCTAAACAAGCCCTTAAGGAAACAGAAACTTTGCAATGTGCCGATCGAGAAGTTGACTACGAGGAAACTGCTAGTATATCGGCTATATCCTATGATTCAAGGGTAAATGGTATTGACAGACCCAGTTCACCAGAAGAACATATGCCTGATTATCCAAGTGATGAGGAACCGGATCAGGATTATCAACGTTATGACGAGCAGACAAGTAACGAATATGAAAGAATCTTTCGTCGAAGATTTGAGACAATAAGAAAAAACTTAGGTCCGTCTAGAAGATTCAGCACTAGAACTATACAAACACACAACACAAGTATAAACAGAACAAATCTTTACCAAAGAACATTTGGTCGGCATGCAGGAGCTAGAATAAATCGTGCATTTAACGTTTAATAAGAAACGTAAATTACATGCTGTGAATGATTAACACTTATTATTCCTGACATCAAAATAGTTAGAACAATTAAAAAGAAATAAGAACATATTTTAAATGTTCATGTTAGTTCTATAAGACCTCAGTGAGGTTTTAGGAAAGGCGTTTTTTTTTTTTGCAAATAAAAGTAATCAGAAAAATTAAAATAACAGGATTTATTTCCTTAATTCTTAACTTTGAAATAACAAAATTTGTCAGAATTTTTTTCTCGTTAGTGTAGGACTCAAATATATATATTTCTATAATGAAAATACCAGATCATCAAGATTTTAAATCTTATAATAAATAGCACACTGAACGAACGAAAATAAAGAAAATTATAAAATTGTTCTCTTTTATCTGCTGTTTCATATGATTTAAAAGGAATAATACATAAAAGATAATATACAGGATTAATTTTAAATAATTTGAAAAATCTTAGGGATGAAGTAAATCACTTACTAATAACAATTATACTGTGAACGATTGAATAAGCATTGAGTACTTTCATTTCACAATCCAACACTTAAGTGATTTTTTAGTGTTTTTGATATACATGTATCAACAATTTTCATGCTATGAAATTCAAGTTCAGTTACAATATCGTGCAATAAAAACATTATGTTCTAAACACAACATATGGTAACATAACTATAATTTATTATGCTATTGTGTTTATATCATCCGACTCTTCTTTGTTCTTGTTATTATTAAATAAAATAGTTGTCTATCTTTGAAGAAATGTCTTGACTAATAAAATAAATAGTCAATAGAGTTAGACACTAACTGCTTGACCAGAAACTGTCATACCGTGTTTATTCGGATTCTCCCATTTAGTAAAAGAAGTAAGAAGTTGCACTCGTTAACATATAGTTTTTTCGTATACAGAAAATATAGAGAACATCCTGTTTAATGTGTCAACGATAAAGCGCATGCGCAGAGCATTTGCCCACCTGGGACACAGAAAGGGGACAAAAGCTACACACGTTACATGCAAACCTACCTACACATCAGCAACAAGAGTAAAAAGATAGGTGAAAATACCGTATATAAATTCAAGCAAGCAAATTAGCATACCCGTCATTTGTTTTTTTCCCCATTATTATTAAATCATTTTGGAAAGTATAGGATCAGCTACTTCGAGAGATAAAGCTTAGCAGTAATATCCACTTATAATGATTTCATCAATGAACTCACACGGTTCATTGGCAAAATTGGCGTAGGAAACTAGTTCCATTTATTATGAATAATTTCTCTGTCGAGTGTATACAAATTAAAGGAGATGCAGGACATACGTTCAATTAGACAGCAACCTAACGATAAAAAACAACCCAAGCGTACTTTTTCAATGACTATTTTTGAAACCACTGCTTTGGCGGAAACCAAAGTTGGCACCTATTAATACCAATTAATATTATTACATGTCAGCACGGGATGACTACTGGGAGGAGTGGTTCCCTCGGGGACAAAACATCCACCAGCAGAGGCATCGACCCGGACCCGCAAAGCACTGATTTGTCTAAGCAACTGATATATACCTAGGCAACAGATTAATTTTTGTTAATAATTTCGACTATAGTATATAAATTCTGCAACCTTTTATTCCTTTTTGCGACCAATTTTTATTCAACTTTCAATGAACTATTTACCTGTACAGTTCAAAAGCAAATGCATGTACCGACTATTCAACTCTTAGCAAGTGTCATTTACTTCGAGTTTCGTATTTCATAGTAAGTCAAGGAACTGTGACATTTTGAAAGAAGAGGCTTAACATTAACTTACATCGATTTATTGTAAAATTCAGTTTTTTTCAAGGTTTTTGTCGAGTGCAAGGTCTACATGCCTGTCAGACAGTTTTCACTTGCCCTTGACCTCATTTCATGGATCAGTGAACAATGTTAATTTTTCGTGGTCAAGTCCATTTCTCAGATAATAAAAGCAATAGGTCTACTATATTTGGTGTATGGAATGATTGTAAGGTGAACATGTCCAACTGTCAGGTCTCATCTGACCTTGACCTCATGTTCATGGTTCAGCGGTTAAAGTTAAATTTTTGTGTTTTGGTCTGTTTTTCTAATACTGTATGCAATAGGTCAACTATATTTGGTGTATGAAAATATTTTACTATGTACATGTCAGTCTGGCAGGTTTAAAATAAACCTTGACCTCAATTTTACGGTTAATTGTTCAATGTTAAGGTTTTGTGTTTTGGTCTGTTTTCTTAAACTATAAGCGATAGGTCAACAATATTTGGTGTATGGAATTATTGTAAGGTGTATATGTCTGTCTGGCAGTTATATCTGGCCTTGACCTCATTTTCATGGTTTATTTGTCAATGTTAAGTTCCTTGTTGAGTTTGTTTCTTAGATATTATATGCAATAGTTCAACTATATTTCAAGCATGTAATGATTGTAAGGTGTACATGTCTGTCTGGCAGGGTTCATCTGATCTTGACCTCATTTTCATGGTTCATTGATCAATGTTAAGTTTTCATTGTTTGATCTGTTTTTGTATACTATAAGCAATAGGTCAACTATATTTGGTGCATGGAATGATTTTAAGGTGTACATGTATTTCTGGCTTGGTTTATCTGACCTTGACCTCATTTTCTTTGATCATGTTAATTTATGTGATACTGTAGTAAACTTTATATTTAGGAATACCAACATATAATCAATGGTAAGTAAAGCAGGCGAGACATTTCAGCGTGTGCACTCTTGTTATTAATGTAATAGGATGGATATCGCAAATAAAGGACAGTCTCAAATATCAATAATACATACAAAATAATACAGGAATCACCAAAACCTTGTACAGTACACCTGTGCCAACCCAAACAGCTATATGTTCTAAGAAAAAATGCAAAACAAAAAGCAAAACAAAAGAAGAACACTTTGCCATAGAAAAACCTGACTTGGTAGAGTCACACACTGTGGTTTGGTAAAACCTGTTTCATGGGTGCCGAGACCAACACCCATAACTATCAAAACCGTATGGAGAAAAAATAAAACACTTTTAACATTTTCAGTTTGTTTTTATGTTGTGCTGTTCACCACCGTTCCATTTTAAGAGAAGGGCTGGGCGATAACAGTACATTTTTAACACCTGTCTGTTCTAATTCAGGAGCCTGTACAGTACTTCAGTGGTTGTAGTTGGTTGCTGTCTGCAATATTTTTTCGATGATAATTTTAACATAATTTGGTTGATTTTCTAATTTGAATCGTTTCAAATTTGTCATACAGTGGCCCCTCATAGCTAGCTTACTATACGGTATAGGTTTTGATCAGTATTGAAGTTCGTACGGTATTTGTTTTCACCGACCTTCCCGAAATATGTTATTTCACCTATACATTTTCGATGAGTTTCGTGATACTCCATCTTTAGTTTTCTGTGTATTATTCTGTGAATTGTTTGTTTCATCGTTTTATTTTTTTTTTTTTGGTCATGGTGTTGTCGGTTATTATTGAAAATATAGTATTTGATTGCCCTTCTGTATCAATCATTTTAAACATTCCTCACAATAATGCTTTCATGCGCTTGTTGATTCAATTTTTGGCATTTCTAAATTATTAAGAGCAGGCTAATAAAAAAAAAGTATGTTGCAAATTGGCATACGAATTAAATACAAGAAGAGGTTTTGTTATCAAAGTAAAAAATGATACCACCGCCCTTGGTAAAACTATTGATTTGGTAAGGAAAAATCAAAAAATAATTCGGATAAAAAGAATGGGAGGTGCAAACTTGCATTATATGAGGGTGTGAATGGGGGTTTACAGAATAGAGAATAATGGGCAAAAAATATATATATAGAGAAAAATAGACAACAAAAATAAAGAATAGAGAATAATGAGGTGCTAAAATATAAAGAATGGAGAATAATGGGCAAACAGTATGAAGAATAGAGAAAAATGGCATAAAAAATTAAAGAATACAGAAATGAAGGACCCCCTATCCAGACCCTCTTATATGGTAAAGAATCTCTGACAGTTTCAATAAATTGTAATAAAAAGTTCAAGTGAAGTTGCAGATCTTAAAATGGGTACCCGCCCAAATCAAACAACGACAAAGTCTATGATTTGCTGCGGGAAACCCCAAAAATAACTCGGAATGTTTTAACTTTCATTAGGTTTTTATCAGAGGTTTAGGAAAAGGAGCGGATTAAAATATGAATCGTGCCGTATGATATGACCAAATTAATACCAAAATCCTTCAAATTAATCGAAGAAACAAAACAACAGGTAGAACAGATGATTACTTTATTAACATTATATGATCAGTGTATGTAATGTGCGAATCCTGAAATGTCATTTTCACTGTATCCGTGATGAATTTCTGATGTAGAATGATAAATAAACAGACGACAAATTCATGATTTTGAATAAAATAAAAATAATATATAATTTGTACTGTTTTATAAATTCATGATATAGGTATGAGATGCGGACGGATTTTCATCGCGCCTACAGCCATCCATGTACAAAATTGATACACAAATAGATAAATAAACACTGGACACTTTTAATTTGCAAAACACTCATTTGCAAATCCGCCGCCCTCAAATAAGAGCTACAGTGTCATGTATATAACCAAAATGTGCGGAATTACAAGGGATTCAATAATTTCATTGGTTTTCTACTGTTACTATTATATTTATTTTGCTATTTGATTTATAAAAACATGGGATTTCAATATCCCATGGGACAGGCAAAATCCATGGGATTGACCATTATCCCATGGGATTTTGGTTAAATCCCATGGGATTTTTGGTCCCATGGGATAATTGTAGTCCCATGGGATATTTGTTGTCCCATGGGACAAAAAAATCCCATGGGACTATAATTATCCCATGGGATTTTAATATCCCATGGGACAAAATAAAATCCTATGGGATTCAAATTATAAATATATAGATATAAATATACAGTTGTATGTTACAATGAATGCTGTTTGGTAGTAAAAGTTTTAAATGTATACGAGTTTTTATATTTTTTATATATATATATATATTTATTTTTCATTTTGTCACAAACATGTTTTTATTTGTTTATATGACAATAAAGATTATTCTTATTTTGCAATTTGGAATGCATAATAATATTTATGGTCAAAGAGTAAAGTCCTTTCACTGAAACAAAATGATGTCTAAATAAATGAAAAATATTGTTTTGAAATCTTTGTCTTGTTTATTTTATTATGAAAAATAGAACTGAAAAAAATATTTCATATTCTGACTGACAAGTTTACTCTTTTCATGAGGTAAGGTTTTCTTTGTTATAGTTTCATTGCAATACATGAATATGCAAACAATTTGAATTATATACCTTTGTGGTGTACATAATATTAAGCTTATATTTGCAAATTTATAATATAAACACTTTTTCTGTTAAAGTTTTAGTTTTCTTTTTTCATTGCTTGCTATGTACAATTATTCAGTCCACTATATAAGAGTCAAGTCAATAAATTATTTCATCCACTAGAATATTCCTGCAATTCTTAGACAACACATTTTTTTCAATCTGTTCTTCAAAGATCTTCCTCCGTACATCTTTATTGGTTGGAGCGATTCAAATGAGAAGACAAAGGAAGTTTATTTGGACAACAACACACTAATATTTTTCTAATTCGTTCCTTCTTTCAATTGATAATTACATTGTTGCATTTACATGATCAAGTTCTTGTGCATCTATGATCGTGATGATATGACTCCTTTTTGTTTAAAGTCATTATGTTGAAATTTCCTCTTTCTAATAAATGTAGGAAAAAACACGTTCCATTTCAAATTAATAAAAAAAGTCGCACTATGGAGAAAAATATCAACTTTAAGTTTTCTGTTCAGTATTGATCTGTTGAATGATGACCATGAAAACCGAGATGTCTGACCTACAAATACACAAAACTCAAAAATTATCAGTGAAGAGAAATACAGCAATAAAATGGCTATTTTATCATGTTTATGAACATTTTGATAAACTTTCATTTGAATATTCATTGTTAGTACTCTTATTTCAGTGCTTTGTGTCTATGATTTACATATTACCGGTTGTTGTTTGGTTCCTTGTTGCAGTCTTTTGAGTTAAGCCCATTGCAACAAATGTTTACAATTTGTTCAAATGTTGTGCTGTTATTAAAACCACTGTCGGGTATAGGATTTGCTCATTGTCAAAGGCTGTACAGTGAACTATTTTGTTAAATTAAGGGGCTGCATGGTCTAAACCAAATTTTTTCTTAATATAGGATTTTGCTATATTTTCTATAAATGAACTTTATCTTATACTTAATAGAAAAATAAAATAAAAAAACGGGTCACCGTTCATTTACTCACAATCCGCCTTGAAAGAAGCATACATTTTGTAAAGGTACTTTTTCTGTTGAACTAATAGGAGAAATAGAGGTAATATCGAAATAAAAAGAACTAAATTACAGAAATCGCTTAAATTTTACAATAGTTTAGTTTAAGTACAGCTTATTTGAAAATGATAATAAAAATATAGGTCACCGATGAGTTAAAAAGATATTACAATTCTAATGTCAAAAATGGCATTTTGCACCAAAGGAGATAATTTGGAGCTTTTCAATGATATATACATTTTAAAAGTCATCTGGGGCCAAAACGAATAGATGGTTTTGAATGATTTTTGTACCATATGATAAAGTAATAACTAATAAAGTTATAAATAAAATTAGTTATGAAAAATTTTTTTTTCAATATTTTTCTGAAATTTTATACCCTCAAGCCTCCTTAAACACATGTTAAATGTCATTTGATCTCTATCCGAGAAAAGTCTCATTGAAATCAGACTGCTTCTTATTTTATATCAACCCAGCCATATTATGCCTGTCCAATATCAGGAGCTTGTACATAGTTCAGTGGTTGATGTTGGTTCATATCCGTTATTTTGTTTTCATAATTTTTGTTTTATAAATTAGTCTGGTATATTTGAAGTTTGAATTGATGTTTTGTTTCAAATGTTGTTAGTGTTGTCTTTTATAGATTACTATATCATGTATAGGGTATGGGTTTTCTCATTACTTACAGGTCATCATTGGCCTCTAATAAGTAATTACAATGCTTACATCCACTTAATTGAACTCTGATGGATAGTTTTCTCATTTATCATACCACATCTTATTTTAATAAATATTTAATCATTATTCAAGGGCAAAACTTTTATAACAGTGGACTTACCATTTAGGCTTTATTGACCTCTGTAAATCTATTTTGTTGATAATTTCTTCTGTTTATAGTTTCCTTTATCTTTAATGTTCTTGCCCTACACATAAAAGGGTAAACATTATCATTTAATGACAAAATAACTACTATTACATAATTAGTAGGCAACTGAAAATTTTGCCTCATTTGTATATAATGTCGACTTGCTCATCATTCTTGCTGTTTAATATTATCATTATTCTATGAAAATGAGGTCACAGTAAAATTAACCTTGGCAGACAGACATCTTTTATTCTTATATGACACCTTGCAGTCATTCCATTACAACAACAAGTAGACCTATGCTTATAATATCTGATAAAATGACAAAACCAAGAGAACTTAGCATTGACCAAAGAACCATAAAATGCGGTCATGGTTATATGAATCTGCCAGACAGACATGCACACCTTACATGCCTTGCAATTGTTACATATCCACCAAATATAATCTAGCTGTAACTTTAAGCATATGATAAACTGACAAAACAATGCAGTGTTTCATTGACCAATGAACCATGAAAATGAGGTCATGGTCATATAGAATATGGCAGACAGATATGTGCATCTTACAATCATTCCATTCACTAAATAAAGGGCCTTATTGCTTACAGTATCCGGAAAATAGACCAAACCACAAAAACTAAACATTTTCATAGTTCCTTATACCCTGCCACATTCGTTATGTATGTGCCTGTTCCAAGTCAGGAGCCTATAATTCAG